>SSNS01000167.1:321760-354291 GCA_006937985.1 Aphyosemion australe | reverse complement strand
GGTAGGCTAAAAAAGTCAATAGTAATCCCACGTGATCTGTTTTCAATAGTACACTGGTTGTTGCACCTGTAGGCTGCACAAAAACGTGCATCACTCTGCATTGACTTTGGAGGATGGGGAGACTCATCCAATATGGCGGCAACGCTGTTACGCTCTCCAGCGCTCAATGGGGCGTCTACGTATTCATGTCTATGGTCATACACTGTCAAAGAAGATGCAACATCCTGCCCACCAAACAGCGCTGTGATTGGACTGGCACCAGACGTCTGGGGCTGCTTTTGTTCCAATATTATAGACAGTATTGCTGTGCTATGGTCAAGCATTTTTTCACTTTATTACAGAAAAAGAAATATAATCTATTGACACTTTGATAATTAAAGTAACAAAAATAATTAAATTGTTTAATTTATTTTTTCCCATCTAATATACCCTCTGTTTTCCTGCAGGAGTAGCTACCAATACATTTAATAGACTTAAATGCTGTTTTTATAGGGAAGTATTCCAAGTATTTAGAATACAGTACCAGGATTAGGCAAAGTAACGGAATATGTTACAAAATACATTTTAAAGCAGGTATTCAGTATTCTGTAACTAAATACATTTACAAAGTATTCTCCCCAACACTGCATACATTTACGCACAGATCAGTTTACAAATGATTTTGAGATTCTTTTCACACCTGAAAGGTTTTTGCATATATGATGTGTTTAATGGCTGGGTGAAAGCTGGGAAATCTGAATCTTCTTTGGAGAACCTCTATTTCCCTCTAAACTTGTACTGAAGGGGCAACAATGTTTTTCTGTGAAAAAAAGAAAATACCCTAGTAACCCTTAGCTATAATAGACAGACCTACATTTACTTTTTAATATTCTAGAATTGTTTAAGTAAAAGTTTGACCTGCAGGCTTTCCTGCCTGGTTCTAATAAGACGGCCAGTAATGGTGATGCACCGTCCTCCTCAAATTTCTGCAGGAGCAAATAGAGTCTGTGTGAGCTAAGCTGCTTTAGCAGCTGCCTTATCAGGGTCTTGGTTGCAGGTTCCAGAACCGGGCTGCACACAACAACAAACAGATAAATGATATGTTGTAACATGGAGGAAAGTCACAGGTTCACAACCGAGCTGCAGCGTTGAGTTTGCATGTTCTCTGGGTACTCCAGCTTCCTCCCACAGACCAACACCCCCCACTTTCCCACCCCAAACAAGTCATACATTCTTGAGTTAATTGACTCAGACTTACCCCTAGGTGTGGGTAAAGGTGTGAATAGCGGTTGGTCTCTTTTGTCTCTAAGTGTCCCCATGAGCTGACAGCCTGTCCCGGCTCACCTCTCACCTGCTGATGGACATCCTGACTAGCTCGCTGCTAGGAATACACAGTACAGGAGATAAATGAATGATGGATGACTGTAATGGTGTTTTTGTGTCTCACATAAAGGCCCAGGTAAACTACAGCTTGGAATTTTCTTTCATTAAAGTCATTTAAATATCCTGCAGCAGCCATTTGTGGATGTTTTGCTACACAGTTCATGCTGTAATATTTAGAAATGTCAAAAGTGGGCCAGTCACTAACATCACCCCAGGCTTCAGACTTTATTTAAAGGGATATTCCACCCAAAATTGAAATTTTGTCTGTTGACATATTTCCCAGAGTTAGATAAGTGGGGGAAAAGCATTTTGTAACCAGCGCAGTAATTCTCCTGATCTGGCAGCAGTCCGTCTGCTTTAGCTTAGCATAAACAATAGAAGTGAATGGCAGATACTAGCATGCTAGTACCTGGCATTGAGGTAGAAATATCAACAGACAAAATTTCAAATTTGGGTGGAATATCCCTTTAAAATGTAAACATGCGTCAAACTTATTTGGATACTAGCGTCACGATTCATAAACTTTATTACAGAGAGAATTTCTTCTTTTCTTGCTCTTTTATAAAAAAGTCAAGAAACCTAAAACAATAAAACATATTTTACTCCATTTGTAAATATATTTAGGTTCCACCTGCTTTCTGTGACTAACACACACATGTCAGTTATTCTTAAATCATTCAATTCCATTTAACGTTTGTAGTAAACGTCCTCCTTTCACTGTGGTGTTGCTGTGACGTGTGTGTGGTCAGTGTGTTCAGTTATTATACGCTGAATCATTTATCAACTCTGTATTTGCTCCAGCAACACCTGTCGTCTTTTTCATTATGACTATTTTTTCCATTTAAAGTTTTTCTTGTTATATTTACTGACCTCATATCTATTTCCCCATAATGTTGTGTAAAATCCTACACATACTGCTGTTCATGAACACACCACTAGGGACACCTACTGAGCAGTGTGAAAAGTTCATGTGATTTTTTTCTTTCCTCCACACACCCAGTGGGCTGTTGTGGAAAAGAATGTTTTTTTTGTCTATGTATGTGTATTCATATGTGAATTTATATAGAGATGTTATGTGTGTAAGCATTTCCTTTGGTTACTGCCCCCATTTTAGATATAATTAACCTATCCTTAGTAAATGGATACGTACCGCAGGAGTTTAAGGTTGCTGTAATTAAACCTCTACTTAAGAAACCTTCTCTGGATCCAGATGACCTAATGAATTATAGACCAATATCTAATCTCCCATTTTTATCTAAAGTCCTTGAGAAAATAGTGGCCAGTCGAGTATGTGAGCATCTAAACACTAATGATCTGTTTGAGGAATTTCAGTCAGGTTTTAGAGAGTATCACAGCACTGAAACCGCATTAGTGAAAGTTACAAATGATATTCTCACGGCCTCAGATAAGAATCTTGTGTCTGTTCTGGTCTTGTTGGACCTCAGTGCTGCTTTTGACACAGTCGATCACAATATTCTCTTAGAAAGGCTTGAACATGTTGTAGGGATCAAAGGAACAGCGCTAGGCTGGTTTAAATCTTATTTATCTGACAGATTTCAGTTTGTTCATGTACATGAGAAATCTTCTTCATACTCTAGAGTTACTTGTGGAGTACCACAGGGTTCAGTACTTGGACCAATTCTTTTCACTATATATATGCTTCCAATTGGTAAAATCATTAGACAACATGGGATAAACTTCCACTGTTATGCTGATGATACTCAGTTATATTTATCCATAAACCCTGATGAACCTAATCAGTTAGGTAGATTACAGGCTTGTCTTGAAGACATAAAAATCTGGATGACTCTAAACTTTCTGCTGTTAAATCCAGACAAGACTGAAGTTATCATCTTTGGACCAGAACCTCAGAAAAGGAAACTGCTTAGTCAATCACCTAATCTAAACGGTATTAAATTAGCCTCCGAGAACAAAGTAAAGAACCTCGGTGTAATCTTTGACCAGGACATGTCATTCAAATCCCACGTTAAACAGGTTTGTAGGATTTCCTTTTTCCACCTTCGGAATATTGCTAAGATTAGAAGCATCCTTTCCAGGAGTGATGCTGAAAAACTGGTTCATGCATTCATTACCTCAAGGTTGGATTACTGCAATTCATTACTATCAGGAGGTCCACAGAATGTAGTCAAAAGTCTTCAGCTGGTCCAAAATGCTGCAGCTAGAGTTCTGATGAGAATTAAAAAGAGAGACCACATCTCTCCTGTTTTAGCTTCCCTACATTGGCTGCCTGTTAAATTCAGAATAGATTTTAAGATCCTCCTTCTCACATATAAAGCTCTTAATAATCAAGCTCCATCATACATCAGTGATCTGATTGTTCCATATGTTCCTAACAGAGCACTTCGCTCTCAGACTGCAGGTTTACTGGTGGTTCCTAGAATATCTAAAAGTAGGATGGGAGGCAGATCTTTTAGCTATCAGGCTCCTCTACTGTGGAACCAGCTCCCAGCATTAGTGCGTGAGGCAGACACCTTGTCTACTTTTAAGACTAGGCTCAAAACTTTTCTATTTGATAGGGCTTATGGTTAAATTCTGATGTTAGCCCAGGTTTAGACGAGTGGGGAGCAGAGGGAGGTGGAGTGTACAGAGGGGACTACTGTCGTTAAAGACTTCTCCCTGGCCCTGCCTCCCACATGCCTCCATCTAAAAGGCTAGGTTATCCTGAGTTATCTCTGTAGTTATGCTGCTATAGGCTTAGACTGCTGGAGGACATACTGACCACTTTCCACACTCTGCTACTCTCTTCTACCACCACTCTCTAACTGCATTATTTCCTGTTATTCCAGCTGTTAACTTTATTTTCTCTCTAAGTGTTTTTCTCCCCAGAAGAAGCTACACTGGCGTTCTGCTGAGCTGTGGTGGCCTCATGGAGGGGGCCATCGGCTGGCACACTGCTGCCAACCACCTAACATTCTCCCTTTCCTGATATTACATCTTACTTTCTTTAACATAGAATGTGCTACTATTAGTTCACCTATTGAATTAATTATAGATTCACTCAGATAAAGACAATAAAGTTTCTCTTACTCTTACTAAATAGAACTTCTACTAAGAAATCACAGTGTAGCCATAGAAACACTACTTGATATATGTGGTGTGTGTGTGTGTGTGTGTGTGTGTGTGTGTGTGTGTGGGTGCGGGGTGTGCCTGTGCCTGCTCTGTCTTCTCAACCCCCAGTGAGCCGTAGCGGATGGCTGCTCATACTGAGCCAGGATCCTCTGGAGGTTTCTTCCTGTTAAAAGGGAGTTTTCCTTCCCACTGTCGCTAAATGCTTGCTTAGTATGAGGATTGTATCAACACAATGACACTAGTCAGTGTCTTGATGCAATCTGCTGGGTCCCTTATATAGGAAACTTTTTTACTGATTGGCTTATGAACTGAACTGTATTGGAATGTTTACTTTGTGAAGTGCCTTGAGACGACTCTTGTCGTGATCTGGCGCTATATAAATAAACTGAATTGAATTGAATTGAATTGTGTGAAAAGTCATGTAAGACCAGCGTTTGTGCACATATGCATGACGTGTGGTTGCAGAACTGAGCACACAGCAGCATCAGTAGCACAGAGAAACACTTACCTCAAAAACCTAACAGGAAGCTTAAAAGTTAGAAAGTGAAAAAAGACAGCAGAGCGGAGGTGTGACGAAAGAATCGAGCTGCTTGAACCTCATTACAAATTTTATTTTTTGTTATAGTTATAAAATGGTAAGAGTCTGAAGTAATGTGAAAATGTTTGATTAATAATAGCAAATCTTTACCAACAGATGTAAGATTTTATTACATAATCATATTTGGCATTAACACACATAAAAACAGCTTTTATAAAATAATTTGAATTGCAAATTAAACTAAAAGAAATGCATAAAGATCACATTCTACTACAGTGGAAAAGATTTGACACCCCCGGACCACCAGGGAGGAGAGTGGAGGGGCAAGGACCACACTGAGGTGAACTTTTGTGGGAGGAAATCTCACACTTCCACTTTCCAGCCGTGTGTACATCTTGTGGGTGCAGCATGCTCGCTTTGCAAGAGTCATAAACGAATCTAAAGTGAGTCGGCTGCCTTTAAAAGGGCTTGTGGCTCAGAGCTCACATCATATGTGTTTAAGCTGCGGACCAACAATGACAGGGCTCCCCTTCATCCTGCTTCTAGTAGCTGTGATGGTGCCCATGGCGTCCACTCATGGTAAGAGCCAGATCGATGATTTTTAAGTGAAATGTTGTTTAAATATTTTTCATAATTCTGTGATTGTTTGTGTTTCTGCATAAAGGTGGCACCTCGGACTGCTGCATGAAAATCAAAAACACGTTATACAAAGTTCATCAAGAGCGTTTGAAGAGTTATTACTTACAAGACACGCCGCCCTGCAAACTAAAGGCAGTGGTGTAAGTAAGAAAATCTACTCACAGATAAATTGTTGATCATTGATGTCTTCTGCATTTGTTTGAGAATGACAGAATTTAAAGAGATCATTTGAATTTAAGGAAAACTGACTGTGTACTTTTTGTCACTTTTTAAAGATTCAAGACCCAAAGAGGCAAAAGAATCTGTGCAGACCTCAATGCAAGTTTGACACGTAAATATATGGTCTACTTGGATGAAAAAAAAGGTCGACCTCGAACCAGCGCCACAGCACCAGCGCTCCATAATCACACACCTGTTCATCGACCTGTTCCATGTTAATCTCCAGCTGACGGGCAGGTTTCACCCAACCCCTGTGTTGAAGTGTTTCCCCTTTTTTATTCACCTGTTTGAATGTTACTTCTTTTTCTAAAATTAAAAAATATATATCTATTGTATTTGACATTTTCAAGTTTATTTATTCTTTTGCACAAATGTAAAAAATGTAAAAATTGTATTGTTTTATTGTGAAAAGACTTTACATTTGATAATAAAGATGAACGCAATGTTTTTGGGTGGTCTTAAGTTTCAAACCAGGTGCGATAAAATCAGAACAGTCTTATTCTGAGCAAATACTGCTCATCTTCTTACGCAATCTCTTAACATCACAAAGATTTACACCGATAAGAGAGGACCGATGGCTTAGATTGTTGAGTCAGAGCAAAAATTAAAGTCCCGTTAGTTGTCATACTGGTGTGTGGTGAAATTTTCTCCACATTTGACCCATCCCTGAGGGAGCGGTGAGCTGCAGACATGGCCGCACTTGGGAACCATTTAAAGTCAAAGTCCCAAGTCATCATCACACACTGGTGAAATTACATCTCCGCATTTGACCCATCCCCGTGGTGGGGAGCGGCGAGCTGCAGCTGAGTGTCAAGGGAGGAGGCATTTTTGGTATGACCCGACCGGGATTCAAACCCCGATCTCCCAGTTCCAGGGCGGACACTCTACCACTAGGCCACTGGAGCTGGCTTGGTGGTTTAACCACCCAATGGAACCCCTTAATGCTGAGTGTGAAGCAGGGAGGCATTGGATCCCATTTTTAAAGTCTTTGGTATGACCCGACCGGGNAACTGCTCAAGCCACACAGGATAACCCGCTCGAAAAACAAGCGCACCCCGAAGAGGTTTGTCACCGCCCAGTTCCAAACAGTTCTCCCATTGGCCGAGTGGTTGCTAGGAGATTATTCTCCAAAGTTTGAGAGGGAGCAGAAAAAATCCGTGAGCGCAGGGAGCTGACTTGTGGGAGCAGTTTTGATCTGTGCAGAGAGAAAGTTTGCACACGTGAAGAAAATATCTGTGCAAGAAACTTAAAATCTGAGTGCAGAAAGAAGGATTTGAGGGAGAACAGAGTATATTTGAAAGAGAGCAGACATTTTGAGTGCAAGCATTGCCAGTTTTGAAAGCAAGGATATAAAATCCTGCTCTTAAATTGAAAATTCAAGCTCTTGATATTTGTCAGTTAAATTCCCCCATTACGCACAGATCAGTTTACAAATGATTTTGAGACTCTTTTCACACCTGAAAGGTTTTTGCATACATGATGTGTTTAATGGCTGTGTGAAAGCTGGGAAATCTGAATCTTCTTTGGAGAACCTCTATTTCCCTATAAACTTGTACTGAAGGGGCAACAATGTTTTTCTGTGAAAAAAAGAAAATACCCTAGTAACCCTTAGTTATAATAGACAGACCTACATTTACCTTTTAATATTATAGAATTGTTTAAGTAAAAGTTTGACCTGCAGGCTTTGCTGCCTGGTTCTAATGAGACGGCCAGTAATGGTGATGCACCGTCCTCCTCAAATTTCTGCAGGAGCAAATAGAGTCTGTGTGAGCTAAGCCTTATCAGGGTCTTGGTTGCAGGTTCCAGAACCAGGCTGCACACAACAACAAACAGATGAATGATATGTTGTAACATGGAGGAAAGTCACAGGTTCACAACCGAGCTGCAGCGTTGAGTTTGCATGTTCTCTGGGTACTCCAGCTTCCTCCCACAGACCAACACCCCCCACTTTCCCACCCCAAACAAGTCATACATTCTTGAGATAATTGATGACTCAGACTTACCCCTAGGTGTGGGTAAAGGTGTGAATAGCTGTTGGTCTCTTTTGTCTCTAAGTGTCCCCATGAGCTGGCAGCCTGTCCCGTCTCACCTCTCACCTGCTGCTGGACGTCCTGACTAGCTCGCTGCTAGGAATACACAGTACAGGAGATAAATGAATGATGGATGACTGTAATGGTGTTTTTGTGTCTCACATAAAGGTCCAGGTAAACTACAGCTTGGAATTTTTTGTCATTAAGGTCATTTAAATATCCTGCAGCAGCCATTTGTGGATGTTTTGCTACACAGTTCATGCTGTAATATTTAGAAATGTCAAAAGTTGGCCAGTCGCTAACATCACCCCAGGCATCAGACTTTATTTAAAGGGATATTCCACCCAAAATTGAAATTTTGCCTGTCGACATATTTCCCAGAGTTAGATAAGTGGGGGAAAAGCATTTTGTAACCAGCGCAGTAATTCTCCTGATCTGGCAGCAGTCCGTCTGCTTTAGCTTAGCAAAAACAATGGAAGTGAATGGCAGATACTAGCATGCTAGTACCTGGCATTGAGGTGGAAATATCAACAGACAAAATTTCAAATTTGGGTGGAATATCCCTTTAAAATGTAAACATGCGTCAAACTTATTTGGATACTAGCGTCACGATTCATAAACTTTATTACAGAGAGAATTTCTTCTTTTCTTGCTCTTTTATAAAAAAGTCAAGAAACCTAAAACAATAAAACATATTTTACTCCATTTGTAAATATATTTAGGTTCCACCTGTGCTTTCTGTGACTAACACACACCTGTCAGTTATTCTTAAATCATTCAATTCCATTTAACGTTTGTAGTAAACGTCCTCCTTTCACTGTGGTGTTGCTGTGACGTGTGTGTGGTCAGTGTGTTCAGTTATTATACGCTGAATCATTTATCAACTCTGTATTTGCTCCAGCAACACCTGTCGTCTTTTTCATTATGAATATTTTTTCCATTTAAAGTTTTTCTTGTTATATTTACTGACCTCATGTCTATTTCCCCATAATGTTGTGTAAAATCCTACACATGCTGCTGTTCATGAACACACCACTAGGGACACCTACTGAGCAGTGTGAAAAGTTCATGTGATTTTTTTCTTTCCTCCACACACCCAGTGGGCTGTTGTGGAAAAGAACGTTTTTTTTGTCTATGTATGTGTATTCATATGTGAATTTATATATAGATGCTATGTGTGTGAAAAGTCATGTAATACCAGCGTTTGTGCACATATGCATGACGTGTGGTTGCAGAACGGAGCACACAGCAGCATCAGTAGCACAGAGAAACACTTACCTCAAAAACCTAACAGGAAGCTTAAAAGTTAGAAAGTGAAAAAAGACAGCAGAGCGGAGGTGTGATGAAAGAATCGAGCTGCTTGAGCCTCATTACAAATTATATTTTTTGTTATAGTTATAAAATGGTAAAAGAGTCTGAAGTAATGTGAAAATGTTTGATTAATAATAGCAAATCTTTACCAGCAGATGTAAGATTTTATTACATAATCATATTTGGCATTAACACACATAAAAACAGCTTTTATAAAATAATTTGAATTGCAAATTAAACTAAAAGAAATGCATAAAGATCACATTCTACTACAGTGGAAAAGGTTTGACACCCCCGGACCACCAGGGAGGAGAGTGGAGGGGCAAGGACCACACTGAGGTGAACTTTTGTGGGAGGAAATCTCACACTTCCACTTTCCAGCCGTGTGTACATCTTGTGGGTGCAACATGCTCGCTTTGCAAGAGTCATAAACGAATCTAAAGTGAGTCGGCTGCCTTTAAAAGGGCTTGTGGCTCAGAGCTCACATCATATGTGTTTAAGCTGCGGACCAACAATGACAGGGCTCCCCTTCATCCTGCTTCTAGTAGCTGTGATGGTGCCCATGGCGTCCACTCATGGTAAGAGCCAGATCGATGATTTTTAAGTGAAATGTTGTTTAAATATTTTTCATAATTCTGTGATTGTTTGTGTTTCTGCATAAAGGTGGCACCTCGGACTGCTGCATGAAAATCAAAAACACGTTATACAAAGTTCATCAAGAGCGTTTGAAGAGTTATTACTTACAAGACACGCCGCCCTGCAAACTAAAGGCAGTGGTGTAAGTAAGAAAATCTACTCACAGATAAATTGTTGATCATTGATGTCTTCTGCATTTGTTTGAGAATGACAGAATTTAAAGAGATCATTTGAATTTAAGGAAAACTGACTGTGTACTTTTTGTCACTTTTTAAAGATTCAAGACCCAAAGAGGCAAAAGAATCTGTGCAGACCTCAATGCAAGTTTGACACGTAAATATATGGTCTACTTGGATGAAAAAAAAGGTCGACCTCGAACCAGCGCCACAGCACCAGCGCTCCATAATCACACACCTGTTCATCGACCTGTTCCATGTTAATCCCAGTGAGGCGCTGGTGTCGATCTCCAGCTGACGGGCAGGTTTCACCCAACCCCTGTGTTGAAGTGTTTCCCCTTTTTTATTCACCTGTTTGAATGATACTTCTTTTTCTAAAATTAAAAAATATATATCTATTGTATTTGACATTTTCAAGTTTATTTATTCTTTTGCACAAATGTAAAAAATGTATTGTTTTATTGTGAAAAGACTTTACTTTTGATAATAAAGATGAACGCAATGTTTTTGGGTGGTCTTAAGTTTCAAACCAGGTGTGATAAAATCAGAACAGTCTTATTCTGAGCAAAAACTGCTCATCTTCTTACGCAATCTCTTAACATCACAAAGATTTACACCGATAAGAGAGGACCGATGGCTTAGATTGTTGAGTCAGAGCAAAAATTAAAATTAAAGTCCCGTTAGTTGTCATACTGGTGTGTGGTGAAATTTTCTCCAGGGAGCGGTGGGCTGCAGACATGGCCGCACTTGGGAACCATTTAAAGTCAAAGTCCCAAGTCATCATCACACACTGGTGAAATTACATCTCCGCATTTGACCCATCCCCATGGTGGGGAGTGGTGAGCTGCAGCTGTGGCCACGCTCGGGAACTAGTTGGTGGTTTAACCCCCCAATCCAACCCCTTAGTGCTTAGTCTTTGGTATGACCCGACCGGGATTTGAACCCCGATCTCCCAGTCCCAGGGCGGCCACCAGAGCTGGATTGGTGGTTTAACCACCCAATGGAACCCCTTAATGCTGAGTGTGAAGCAGGGAGGCATTGGATCCCATTTTTAAAGTCTTTGGTATGACCAATTTGAACCCATGACCTCCTAATCTCAGGGGGACACTCATACCACTAGGACACTGAGCTGGTTTATAACAGAGTGAGTGAATCAGTGGTGGAGACCGGGTTTTGTTTTCTGGATTAGGAAGTGTTGACAGCAGAGGAATGAAGCAACAATCTTGTAGCTTTAATTTAAAAAAATAAGGACTTTTTAAAATAATGAACTTAAAAAAATATTATGATCTGAATGATCTACACTCTAATAAACAACATGTTGACTTTACCTAACCAAGTCAGTTCCACTAACCAAACAGCGTGTTTGGAATGTAAAAAAAAAAAAAACACAAACAAAAAGTAACATAAATAATCGTACAGATTAAAGAGCAGCAGGAAAGTCACTTTTTTCAGTTTCAATGTCCACAGAAAAGACCAAATCAAATATAAAGGCCTGATCACGTAAAGCACTTTAAGCTAACGTAAATCCACAAATGAAATATCAACTACGATTAAAATGTCAGCAGTGATCTTCTTCTACGGGTGAAGGTCTGAGTCATTAAAAGAGTGGTAACGCTTTACCCATTAAAGCGATCACCACGCTCCATTTCATGTCAAACCATTAAGGGGGTCTTCGCGTTGACCAGGTGGAAGTTTTCACTCAGCGTGTTTCCATTTTTAGCACCTCGAACATTACGTGTTCAACAAAATGTGTGTGCTTTTGACAAGTGTTTACTATAAGTGGGATGTGAGAGAAAGTACCGTTTGGTTTCAGCCCTCTGCAGCTGGGGGAGGTTAGGGGCTGAGAGCGGAGCCTGTTTGAGGTCGATGCAACGTTTGCCTAACCAAAGTGTAATGGGTTTTTCCCACCCGTCGTCTCGTCTATTGCTTGCCCACCATGGTTAGTAAGTGTATGACTGAGCCGTTGAGCATTTGAATGCAAAGGTGGATATGAACTAAAGTTATGATCGAACATCATTGAGACGTTTTGTGTTCTTATGCAGAAATATGAAACAATGTGCAAGGCTGTGCACAATTATTTAGTATTTTTATAATTTACTCTCAGAATACTTGACCACGTGTGGACGTGTGTATTTCTGTTTTGAGATCGGTTGATCTTTAATTTTCAACAAGCTCGTACTACTTTTCCACGATCGCAGCCACGTCTTGGAGACCTGTACACACGTACTACCAAACTGGTTCCAGAACCAGAGCTTACTTAAGCTGCACCTTTCAGTTTCCACCACAGAACACTGGAGCTCTAGCACTGTAAAAACCGCTGTCGTTGCAGCACCAATTTGTTTCTGGGCAATGGCACATTACTAGTGTACTTTACTGCAGACCACGTTGTTCGGAGCAAACATTGACCCCCGACTTCAAAACTCATGCAGGTTTATTTGATGTTTTTTTTTGTGGTCTGTGAGACGGCCCTGTATAGTTGTGGTGGCTCAAAAACGCTCCTACCACATGACCTTGTGAGAAAAATATAACATGGGTAGAGCTTGCAGTGTACTTGCAAGGAGGTGATAATAGACCACTTGCAAAACTTGTTACAGGTAAGATTCGTATCACACATGCTTTGGACACTAGTCCACATGACATTGTTGCAGCATTTATCAGTTTGCGTTTTTATTTTTTGCTTTGTTTACAAAACTTGACTGCCTTTGCATTTATCTAGCGCTGCTCACCATCACTGTTATCAGTGACTGAGCTGGTTTCCTTCCTGCACAGGAGGCCTTTTGCTTTTGCATGGCACAGTGAGAACCAATGTGAAACACTTCAATGCGTTAAACACCTTCCATTTCTAACTAAATTGTAGAAAACCTAAATTAATCCTCATCATGACTGACAGTAAAAACACAGCAACTGCTAAAATGGAATTTATTGACAATGCATTGGTACACATAAAGATTAGACGTTATAATTTAAGAGATTTACAAATGGCTCTTTGTTCAGGATTATCCAGTTGTCCCACTTTTAGGGAGCGTTCTCAACATCAGTAGGATGTGAGGGGGTTTTATGGATTGCCTGATATTTGTGGAAGAAATATAAGAATAAAATGAGCATTGGTTTTTATAATGCTTAATCTGTACTTGTAAAGGTTTTACTGGTGTTTTATGAACATCAAAAGTGTTTGAGTCTCAGAGACTATAGGACCTGATCATTCAAGAAAATTATGTAAAACGTAGGTTGAGAACTACTGAGTGATTTTTGTTGGTGTGCTGGTTGCTGGTGCGGTGTCAGTAGCTGACTGTTCCTGGGTCGGTCTCATTGACGATGATGATTTTCTCTTTGCGTCCAACTTCTGAATGACATTTTCTGCCCATTTGCTGTTTGGGTCAGAGCAAATGGTCTTTCCTCTCACTGTGTGAAACCTGCAATACACAGTCAGCTGTTAGTGGCATCGGAATGTAGATTTAATGTTGTGCATTACAAATATGGGTTACACAAAGACCTGTTTCATGATAATTATGAGTTTAAAAATAGTTTAAAGGCCAAGTTCCCTGGAAAACCGATTTTTTATTTGTTATTTTTGAAATACGATTGGCCACTCTGAGTTTAAAATGCAGGCTGAACGTGAAAATAGTCTTCTACCCCTATTTCCTGCATTAGCCGTTGATAGAAAATAAACAGAGAAATGCTCGGATTAGAAAAACCAGTCAATTGTACGTCACATTAGTGATGGTAAACTCGATTATTTTTACTGAATCGAGTTTGAATGAGTCACTCACCAAAATGAATCGGGTTTTCGAGTCATTTGAGTCACTGAGTCAGTTGCCCAGAGTGCAAAAAAAATCTACATTTTCACTCAAACTTAATTTGCTCCTCTTTCTATGTAAATCCTACTGCTAAGATGAGTGAAAAAAAACTATCCATTTTCTACACTGAAATTCATTTTTTAAAATAGTGGTGGAATTGAAATATTAGATTTTTTCTTTAGTCTGCTTATTATCTTTGCAAAAAAAAAAGATGTAGACTGAATATGGCGTCAGTCACACTGTCAAAGTTCAGCTCAGGTGAAGGAGCGACTCTTCCCCTGTAACAGCCTGAGTTTCTGCAGCTGAGAGCCAGGAGGGAGAGGTGAGTGAGCTTGTAGTACCGCGAGCTTCCACTGGGGGACTCCTATGAGCTGAAACCCAGGTGGGAGTAGTGAGTGATCCATACCGCGAGCAGCGTGAGTCATGACTCATGAGCTGAGCCAGGTTAGCGGTACTGCGAGCCTCCACTCCAATTAGTGACTCGTTTGAGCTAAAACCCGCGAGGGAGGGGGTGAGTGAATCTGAGTGAGGCCCGCTACGGAGGAACTGAATGATTCGTTCATGCTACGATTTAGCACTGGACATTTTAAGCTAGCTTTCAGGAAGGGAGGGGGTGAGTCGTGAGTGATTCGAACGTGCTGTTAGCAGAGCGATGCTACTGGGAACTAATGAGCTTCCAGGCCAGAGCAGGTAAGAAAATGCTTTTATTAAGAAACTGGCTGTTATTTTTTTCCACAATTTTAATGATAAGCTAGATATATCTCTACTAATGAAATTAGTTTGCTAACAGTAACAGGGACGAGTCAGTAAATGAGTCAGTTGGGATTGTGACTCGTGATTCGTGAGTCAGTAAAGTGATTCTCGAGTATTGAACGATTCGTTCCTGACTCGCACATCACTACGTCACATTGTCCAATTAGGATTTATGGACTCACCCATCCTGGCTCATGACTGGAAAGGCTGTTGTTGATTTAGGAGAGAGCTGAGCATATGTTAGCTAAGCTAACCGTTAGCATTAGCAACTCTGCAACACGACAGAACTCCTTCAGGCTTGTGTTATTTGTGGAGATAAAACATCAACGTTACAGAGCGAATGGAGTCTGAGGTAGAGTCGCGTTGCTGTTAGCCAATCAGAGGAGAAGTGTCCAGATATTGGGATATAATACTCCAAATCCTGACGTATGCTGCTCACCTCTCATTTGGCTAACTTTTACAGGAATGCCAGAGCTTTTTTCCTACAGAGATCGACTCAATAAGTATTAATTTATAGCAAGGGTGTCATTTTTTTTTAATATTGCTGGGGACAATTACTATTGATTATGTATAAGTATTAGTTTGTTAAATGTTAAATTACGATACGCTCTGCATTGACATGTTTTTTTTTTAATCTGAGCTTTATTCAATAAATAAAAGTTAAAAAGTCAGCATTGATCATGCTAACTACTTATTAAAAATTGAGCACCTAACCATCTTCGGTTTGTTCATCCTGTGTATGTCTGATTTAATCCTTTAACTTTATGTTCTTTATAAAACACAGATAGGAGATCTTTTTTACCTTATTATGCTGATGTTTCGACCATCACTGTGGCCTTCTTCTGAGCTAAGCACCTAACCTCTAGGCCATGGCAAAAAAATACCCATAAAATAATAATATGTAGTTTACCCGAGTAAGGTTCCTGTTAACTCCATATTCCCTCACCAGAGCTGAGCGGTCCGTGATCCACCAGATTTATAAAAATAAAAAAATAGTTGCAGTCACACACCATCCGAGAGAGAAAATGGAACCAATATCCAACAAAACTGTGCTGTAAGTGCAGCCCTAAGAATAAAACTCACAACAAATGACCAGTTTTATCATGTTTGATATTACCCGAACGTTTAGGTTAGCTAAAGGGCTAGCTCGTGTTTATAGCTCAGAAAGCTCATTGCTAGTTGGATGGGACAGTTTTCCCAGCATGCATCGTTCTTCTCAGAATGTTGAAAATTAAACTAAATTAATGAATTACGGTTTTATTTTTATTCACAGTTAAAGTATTTTTAATGAAAGGAAACATACAGAAAACAGTATTATTAATATATATGCATTAAAGAAAAATTGGCTATAGTTTTTAAGCTGGCAGTGAGCTAGAAACACTGAACCAGGCAGTGGTACAGTGGGGGTTAAATAGTGGTCATCTTTTACTTATAAAAATCGGTGAGGACGCCTATGGTTTATACTAGAAACCACGCAAATGTAATGAAAAAGCCAGTGAACTTGGTCTTTAAGAATCCTGTGAAATCATGAGAATACTTACGCTACTGCCTTGATGGAACAGATGGCCTCAACCTGCATGGTGTAACTTTTGATCTGAGTGAGACGGACTTGGCTGTTGGTCCGCACAAGACAGGGACAGTTCTGTACTGGTGCAGTTACTGAAAATATCATACAAACATAAAAAAGCAGGAAAGTACCATTACTTACTCATGTTCAAACTATTTAATTTTATGTGTACATGACTTGCAGGAATAAAATGCATCAGTGTGGTGAAAACATGGTCAGAAAATACCATGTCACATATCAAGTAAGGTGTGTATCAAATGAATTAGACAACATTTTCCTTTACGTTCTGATATCAAGTAAAACCTGGTTTTAAGGTTCGTCTCATTATATAAAATGTGTTTAATTTTACATGAGCTGTGTACCTTTAAATCTGTTGAGGTTAAGTAGCTGTAGAAAGATGTTTGACGTATTTAGTGGGTCAGGAAGTATTTAGATCTAATCACAGGGATTTTACAGTTTGAGCTCATCAGTGTCACGTATAAGTACAGTTTGTCTGGTTTTTGCTGGCTCTAATTCTATTATAATGCATATTCAGGTTCAAAACTTTACTAAATATGTGGATGAGAGCAAGAAGGAAGTAGATTTTGGAATGTTGAAAACTATTACATCCTAAGTTACAGGCTTCATTTTTAACACTCATTCAAATCAGGGATGTAGTGAATTTGTTGGATCCTCTAATTTTATAGACTGTTCTTAACAACATCCATCCTTTCAAGGTCAAACAAGGAGTATGGCAAGCCAATTTAGGATTTACTCAATACATTTGATGAATGGATGGATGGATTCAATTCAATTCAGTTTATTTATACAGCGCCAAATCACCACAAGAGTCGTCTTAAGGCACTTCACAAACATTCCAATACAGTATAGTTCATTATGCCAATCAGCAAAAAGTTTCCTATATAAGGAACCCAGCAGATTGCATCAAGTCACTGACTAGCGTCAGTGTCTTTTCAACAATCCTCATACTAAGCAAGCATGTAGCGACTGTGGAGAGGAAAACTCCTTTTTAACAGGAAGAAACATCCAGAGGATCCTGGCTCAGTATGAGCAGCCATCCGCCACGACTCACTGGGGATTGAGAAGACACAGCTGGCACACGATGGATGGATAAAAACACCTACTAGTATGGACATTTTTTCAGTTAGTGGCACTTTTGTGCATCTTGTTGGAGCTAAAGCTATACTGGTCAGTCTTAGTGATGCACTGGTGTCCAAAAGCTACAACTAGCTGCTTTTTCATACAGTAGTTGACTCCTAGAATAGACAAGTAGAAGACTTTGTCATACAATTAGTATTCATCAAAATGCATTATGTGAAGTTCTGTGATCTAGTTGATCAGAAACTGAAAATGCACACCAGTTAAACACTGCAACTTAAATTTTCACATAATCAACTAGTAAAGCCTACACTGCACTTGTTGACCCTATTTAGTGGTTCACTGGTGCATGAAAAAGCCAAATAGATGGAACTTTCAGGCTACTAGAGCAGCTCTTTGACTGTCTTGTACAACTTTAGCTTAAACTGCCTGGGCAAGAGTGACACAAACTGGTGAAAAATGTTGGTTTAATTCAAGTTTGTATTCAAGCAGTGTAGTAGTGAACAATTAAAACGACCCTTGATATAAGGAATTACAAATATAAACACAAATGGCTTGCCACAGAGTCCTAGGTTTTGGGCCATCTAAGACAGTAACAGTTCTGTACCTGTGCATGAACTAAATTATCACACCAAAATACCATTATTTATACCCTGACATGTTTACACCACACTTTTTTATATATACGGTATACTCACTTGTATGAGCCAAGTTCATCCAGCAGGTGAAACAGAGAAGAGCTGCTAAAACCAGGCTGAACTTCATCTCCAGATCCTCACTTTGTCCTTCAGTGGTCCAAAATAGAGTCTTTTATCACTCAGTTTAGCTAGAAAGCTTGAGAAAGTGTCAGATCACATAAACAATATGAGTTTACTCTCTCAAAAGCAGAAGTCTGTGCATTGATTCTTATCGCAGCTGTGACTGAGTTTCTGTCTGAGAGATTTTAAACCTCAGACCTCAAATTTAAACACGCCTTCACTGCAGGTTTATGGAAAGTTTTTTTTCTCACTTTTTTGCACAAGATGTGGTTTTACTTAATGTTATTTTTAGACTGGTTTACAATCTTAATTAACTTTAAATTCATACGAAATATTTATTTTGCAAATGCACATATGTGTCACTAAATGTAAAACCAACTGGCAAGACATGAAATACATTTTTGTTGTATGCATTTTGTTTACAGGAAAAATGTCAATATTCATGTTTATATTTATGTATTAAGGCAAGATTCAACTATGCAGTCACTATCGAGAGGAACTCTAGTTAGACTCTGTCGCAGGTGTAGAAATAGAGTGAGAGCAAAGAAGGAAGTCCAAAAAGAGATAATGTGGGGGTGGGGGGTATACAGCATTGTTGCTAGGGTAGAAGATGCTTTCTGAAGAGCTGGGTCTTGAAGAGTTCCTTGAAGATAGACAGGGAGGACTCTAGTAGACGGCAGCTTTTCAATTCTGGACTTTTTAGGTTAACATCGGTGACTTGAGTTTGATGAGGGTGGCTAACCCCGACTTCACACTGGAAGCATCAGCGGCGCGGAACGGCAGCGGAACGTCGCTGTTTCAAAAAGAATCTATTATAGTCTGTGGGGGTGATTCAAAATTTTCAGACGCATCCCAGAAGCGGCACACCACACCACTAAATATATAATTGGGTTCTGTTTTTGCCGCAAGACGCTTCTGGGACACGTCACTTTCTGCAGTTAACATAGGGGTAGACAGGAAATCACATGCAGTTTCAGTGTAAAATGTCCGGTAATTTTCAAAATAAAAGTCTATTGCAGTGATGTGATTTCATATCTATGTAGATTACGTCTATACGTGTGACCTCACAGCTTATTTACTCTCTGCGTTATTCGAGAAGTGCAGCGGTGTGTTTTTCATGGCTTTAATCCTGGCAGTGGAGAGGAACAACATTATATATGACATCAAAAAGCAAGTTTTGATTATCTATCATCATCATTTGTTCGATGATTCTCCTTGATTTAGTACACAGGTGTCGAACTCCGGTCCTCGAGGGCCGGCATCCTGCACCTCTTTGTTGTTTCCCTGTTCCAACACAGTTGATTCACCTGTGCAGCAACTCACTAAGCTCTCCAGAAGCCTGTTAATCACCTGCTGATTGAAATCAGGTGCGTTGAAACACCGGAG
This sequence comes from Aphyosemion australe, assembly GCA_006937985.1. Classification (NCBI taxonomy): domain Eukaryota; kingdom Metazoa; phylum Chordata; class Actinopteri; order Cyprinodontiformes; family Nothobranchiidae; genus Aphyosemion; species Aphyosemion australe. The sequence goes on along the minus strand of SSNS01000167.1, from coordinate 334,931 downwards.
TTTGACACCCCTGATTTAGTAGAATAAAGCACTCTGTGCGTCATCCACAAAGCTGGTGCTCTACAGCTGACGGATAGTTATTTTGAAGCAAGGAGGCTGGAGCACTCAGGTGAGAGAGCATTTATTAGATTCACATTAAAACTATTACTAATGCTTCAGCACCATATGTCTTTGTCAGACTCCTTGTTAAATATTATTTAGAACCTACGTCCACAGAATAATTTATAGGTCTTTGACTGAAAGGGTTTCCTTTTTCTGTATGAAAATGGCACATCCTCAGATTATACATTAAAGTCCCATTAGTCATCACACACACTGATGTGTGGTCAAATGTGTTCTCTGCATTTGACCCATCCCCTGGGGGAGCGGTGAGCTGCAGACACGGCCGCGCTCAGGGAACCTTTTAGTGGTTATACATCAACATAAGAGGCACCGGGTGCTGAACTAGTCCACCTGAAACCCTTATCTGTTCTTTTTTTTTCTTCTCTTATTTATATATATCTGACAAATTGGAACTTTCCAATTATCTGAAGGAGCAGTACATCTGAATATGATCAGCATATATGTGATTGGAGATATTTATTTAGGATCTGTACAAGAACAGAATAGGCCCCAAAATAGATCCCTGGGGTACTCCACACAACAGACTATTAATACTCCATGTAGAGCTACCATCATTAATCTTTTCAAAACCCATCTGCTTACAGTCTGTTGTTAAAATAACTATCACGTCATAAGAAATATAAATAAATGAATTCATTTTAAGACAAACATATTTCACAAAGCTCATTAATCATTTTAACTTGAGCCCATCCCTGTATATAAAATCATTTATATAACTTAAAGTGAAAAAGGCTGTTGAATATGCTAGTATTTACCAATGACTGTACATATACAGTAGACAAAATTTGACACGCCCCTAAGAATTCATAAATTCTAGCTTTATTTACATCTAAATGAATGAGTTACAAAAAAAATCACCCTCTCAGAGTTGACCTACTAAACCTAAAATTTTTTTTTTGTGCCAGGCTGTAAACATCCCTGCTGAAAAAAAACACAGCATAGACCTGCAAATGTTGTGTTTTGGTGCTGGTTTAGCTGGTAGACCAGCATCCAAAACACAACATATGCCGTTTTTTTCAGCAGGGATGTTTATTCCTGCTGTGACATGGGCATTTTTTAACATGGGAGTCAATGGGAATTTGCTCTGTTTTGGACCCAGCCCCTAGTGGATGAGGGAGGAACTGTTACTTCTGCGTCTGCTTCACTTTCCGCAGGCGGAGTTTGCCTCTTCCTATTTACGCAGACTGCCCCTTATTTACCTTGGTTGCCAAGGTGAATGTACCCTTGAATGTTCTACAGCGAGTGGTTAACATTTTTATTCTACCCACAGAATGTTGCACTTTAGCGGACAGGTTCACTAAAATGATTTAAATATTCTTAGAAGAGAGGAAGCAGCCCCCCGTATTACCTTTCTGCTGAATTTGACCACCAAAAGTGTAAATGCACATTTGCAGACCTCGGTAGTCAGGATGTGGTATTTGATGTGGCAGAAAAGACCCACCGTTTCAAATAAAGACAAGCTCACACAGGAAAATGCAACGTCAAACAAACATTGCGCAACTTATTTCATAGCAGGAAAAGTATATATCAAGAATAAAAATTAAAAATATAAGAAAAATTGAGTCTGTTTTTGCATTTAATTCTATCACGAGTGTGATGTGACTTGTGCCAGGCAACTTCACGGTTACGCTGTAGCATTTTCAGCACAGACCTTTAGCTTTGTTATTGTGGTATTTTGTTTCTGAGACTAAACAGGAAGAGACACAGAATAGAGATAGGATGATAATAACACTGATAGTGGTCTACTGAAAATCCACCTTTCACTTTGCATTTTAATCGCATCTAATAATTACCACAACGATTCCTAAGAAATTCTGTGCACATTGCTAAGAGTTAAATGTCTTCAGTTTTCCTGTCTCATCATGACAGCTGAGGCTTTATTTTACTTTGTTTAGGGAGTTGTAAAAAAGACTAAAAACTACTGATTTAGTTTACTTCTAGTGAAAATCAAATGTAAAAAGTAGTAGAAGTGGTAATAAGTAAAAAAGACCAGTCATAGCTACTGGAAACAGTTAATAAAATGTTGAGGTTTATTTTTTAGAAATGTTCTTGTCCTTAAAGTGAATTTATAGATCTGTGTTAAAGCAGCAATCCGGAGTTTTCCCCTTTCAGGAATTATGTATGATTTTTCAGAAATCCGTAAAAGTGATTGTCTTATCATGTAGTGTGATATAATGTAAGCGATACGTCTTTTTTTTTTTTTTGCTAAGTCCACCCCTGCCCGTAAAATCCATGCAATAGGAAACTGACCGCCGACCAGAACTAACCAATAGCGTTAGACTACCACTTACATGCTTCAAATTTAAGGAAGTACCTCGGCTGATGCTGCGTTGATGAACTTTTCACGAACAAGTAAGTCTTTAAAATATAAATATATGAAAACACAACATGAGATGAGAATAATACTTGTAAAACAACTTGTTTTAGCTCTGTTTGTCGGCTACAGAAGCACATTCATAAACAAGAAACGTGCAGTCGCCATCTTAAATTACAGAGTCGACCGACTATTGGTGTGATACGCTTGTCAGCCACTAGATGGTGCCATCAGATAAAAGAAATACTCCGGAGAGCTACTTTAATTAATAAATACCCTAACCCTTGAAACTTCAATATCCTTTTGCCCATTCTGTGTACTGAAACACTCATCTGACCCACCTGAATATTGAATCTACTAAAAGCCTCACATAGGTTAAAAAGTTCTGAGTGACCTATTCTTGGTTGTGTTGTAACTAATTATCTCTGTTAGTAAAACTGTTGTTCCTATCACTGGTGATGTCACAGTAACATTAAGATGTTTTGAAGGATAAATGTTGGTTTATATGGTGTCAAACTACAACTACTTCTATAAAAGCATTTTGTAATGTGTGTTTGTTCCTTGTTTCAATCAACCTAATTTGAACCCAAAATGCATTAAAACAACACAAATCTGACTGATTTCAATTCTCTCATTACAAGATAAATGTGTCAAAGGCCAATTCTTAATTTATCCATCCATTCTGATCCTGTTAAAGGGCCTTTTATGCACAAAATGAGGTCTGAAAACTGCATAAGTTACGCATGCAACCTTTGTAATTTATAAAGAAAAACTTGAAAGAGAAAGTGCACATCTTTAAAGGTGTTGAACAATCGTTAAATCAATTAATTTGCAGTGGTCTCTAGCAGGAATTAATGCCTTGTAAGTCTTATTCTGGAGAAAGAAAACACTGGTGCACCAGTTTCAGGAACTAGAAGTGAGCCACATCACAGCTGAGCTTCAGACGACCACAGACATCATATACTGTACGTCATACATAGACACATATGGTATGGCATGATAATTAAAAGATAAATACGATGAAACAAATTAAAATATAAAATCCAAACAGGTAGGCTAGAAAAGTCAATAGTAATCTCACGTGATCTGTTTTCAATAGTACGCCATTTGTTACAACCGTATAGGCTGCACAAAAATGGGAATAGTTGCTCACTCTGTGTTGACTCCAGTTGGGTTTGGAGAATGAGGAACCCACCCAATATGGCAGCAACGCTGTTATGCTCTCCAGCGCCCAATGGTGCGTCTACATATTCATGTCTATGCAGACGTATATATGGAGTTATATTTCCTGATATTTGGACATATCTCCTCTGATTGGCTAACAGCAATGAGACTCTACCACTGACTCTGTTTGCTCTGCAACGTTGATGTTTTATCTCCACAAATAAAACAAACCTGAAGGAGTTCTGTCGTGTGATGGAGTTGCTAATGCTAACGGTTAGCTTCTACTAGCAGAGATGTTTTCTGCTGTTTGCTGGATGCTAAACCAACAACAACCTTCTCTGTCACGAGTCAAGATGGGTGAGTCCATGAATGGACTTAATGAATATGTTGTTTTTAAGATATCACACTACGTTCATATGTAGCCTACATCTATGAATTACAGACGAGGACAAAACTGTTGGTACCCTTCGGTCAATGAAAGAAAACCCCACAATGATCACAGAAATAACTTGAACCTGACAAAAGTAATAATAAATAAAAATTCTATGAAATTTAACCAATGAAAGTCAGACATTGCTTTTCAACCATACTTCAACGAAATTATTTAAAAAGATAAACTGATGGAACAAACCTGGACAAAAATTATGATATCCCTAACTTATCATCTTTTGAGGCAATCAGTGCAACCAAACAGTCCCTATAACTGTCAATGAGACTTCTGCACCTGTCAGCAGGTATTTTGGCCCACTCCTCATGAGCAAACTGCTCCAGCTGTCTCAGGTTTGAAGGGCGCCTTTTCCAGACGGCGTGTTTCAGCTCCTTCCAAAGGTGCTCAATAGGATTGAGGTCAGGGCTCATAGAAGGCCACTTTAGAATAGTCCAATGTTTTCCTCTGAGCCCTTCTGTGTGTTTCTAGCTGTGTGTTTTGGGTCATTGTCCTGTTGATAGACCCATGACCTGCAACTGAGACCAAGCTTTCTGACACTGGCCAGGGTCCCACTGTGGGGGTGGGTGGGGGGTGCCATGGATACTGCTGGTGGGATCTCAACAGCTGATAATTCCAGACATCTTATCTTTTGCAACATTTTGAGGCTGGATTCTTCCTCACCTGCTCCTTTTTTCAATGGGGATTTTATTTTTAGGTCCAGCTTTGTTCGCTTGGTCTGTTCTCATCTACAGTACAATACTCCAAGTACGTCTGATGTGGGCCGAGACTTACCAACCAACATTTTTGTTATGTGGGAATGCATAATGACAAAAAAAAAATGATTCTGATTCAGATGATGGCGTTACTGTTGGTTCTGTCTTTATGCAGACTTTATCATCCAGTCTTATTTCTGGTGATGGTTCTGTTGTTGGGTTCAGCTTTGTGGATCCTTCTTTGCTTGCTCTTAGTGGCAACTTTTTCTTTGCATTCAGCACCTTCATGAAATCTTCTACCCATTTGGCGTTGGGGTCAGAGCAAATCATCCTGTTATTCACTGTCTGAAAGCTGCAATACATTATAAACTGTTAATTATGGGTTACACACTAAATATTTTCTCTTAAATCTTAAATATCCAGCAATCCATCAAATTGTAAAATTATTGAACCTCAAAATAGAAATTAGACATTAAAACTGTTTCTAATGTAAAATCTTTGTGAAGATTAAGCCAATTTTATGATGCAAAAATTCAGTTTTATAATATTTTTGAGTATAGTTTGGTCCCAGTGTCAATAGCCTATCATTTGCCCAAACTTTAGTCAAATAAATAAATAATAATAAATTGTATTATTTTATGATAGTATATTAATAATGTCATGAGAATACTTACATTACTGCACTGATGAAACAAAAGTCTTCTTCTTGAATCCTGTAACTCTTTATCTTAGCGAGAGGGAGACGGATTCGGGATGAGCGAAGACAACAATTTTTTCCCCTGACTAAAACAATGACACAAAGAGAAGGAAAGTACCATTATTTCAATCGTGACACATTTTCAGATCACACAATCTTCTTTTTAAATTTCTGATACTCACCTGAATGGAACAGGTACACCTGTGTGTGGAAACAGAGAATAGAGGCTAAAACCAGACATAACTTCATCACCTCGTCCTCAGTGATCAAGTGTTGAGAATTTCAGCCACTGGTCTGTGCCACTCAGTTAAACAGCGCTTATATAAAACCATGAGCCTCTCTTAGCCTACCTGACCAAACCCATGCTCACCATAGAGCATGGGGCCACATGTTGGGGAGGGGAAATAATGAGCTCAACTCACCACAAGTCTACCAGCTGTGCAACAAACATAAGCATAAATATTCCACTGCAGAACAGCTGTAGAATAATTTCTTGTCTGGTTTTACGGCTCTCACTAATGAATAAAAAAGATATGTAAACAGCTTTTTAGGAATTATTCATGTTACCAACCCAAAGGGAGCCTCATCTTTTTATCCTGTTGTGAACATTTCCATAGGTTCTACCCTGTCCTTTACATTATCCTGATAGTGAACACCAAAGGTCATGGCTAAAGACACTAATAGAATCACACATCTGCAAAAGTAGAGACCCTAAGATATCTAAATGAAAATGGGTTGACAACCCTGGTGAGCTCCACCCTGCACCAGAGATCACTTTTGTGCCAAGGATGCAAACATGACTATTTGATAGCTGATGCAACACTCTCACTTGTGACTGTAGTTTAGTGGCAACATGTTCCAGGAGACACACCTTTGTGATTTGCACTTTAGCAGAAAGGTTTACTAAAATGATTCTAGTAATCTTAGAAAGAGAGGAAACGATTCTGCTGAATTTGACCATCAGAAGCAGAAACGCTCTGATAAACGTTTGCACACCTTGTTAGTCAGGATGTGGTTTTTGATGTGGCAGAAAAGACCCACCGTTTCAAATAAAGCTCAACCCATCTTCACGACCCATCTTCACAGATATGTTGAACATGCTGTGACTTTTTTAGCATCTTTAGTTTTGTTTCTGTGGGTTTGTTTTGTTTGCAAGACTAAATAAGAGGAAGACATGTAGAATGAAGATAAGCTGGTCATAACTGATAGTTTTCTACTTAAAATTCACCTTTATCTTTTAATTAAGACAAGGATTAATAAAAATTCTGTGCACATTGTGTCTGAGACAAGAAAAAACGTGTTTATCTTGACCAATCAGACTATCTTCCTGAAGCAAAACACTATTATGTTAGCAATGTAATGCTGCAAGGCAACAACTACGCCATCAAGCAACCTTGGTAAAATGTTACTACTAAATAAAGATCAGGCTGCAAAAAAAACAAAAAATAGAGCTACAAATGCCACAAAATGCTTGAGATAATTAAAAATCAGCAATAATAATGATCTCCTACAAAGAAATATTATGTTTATTGTATTTGCAAATACATAAAAAAACACTTCCACTAGTTGGAAAGCACGTTAAACAAGATGCTCAATGCAAGAACTATTTTAACTGTAGTTTGACATGTTTTAGACGGTATTTTGTCTAACTGACGTTATTTTTTTATTTTGGTTTTAGATCTTACTGTTTGCAAAACCTGTACGTCTGATGTTTGCGCCTATCTAGAAACTCATCGCTGTATCGTTTAAAGGCTGCAAGTCTAATCTGGTTTCCTTCCTGTTGGGCTTTGCTTTTGCACGTCATCTTAAAAAGGTTCAACCTGAATCATTCCCCAAACACCTTAACGCTAAACTATTATCAACTGCATTAATTCTCATTGTGATTATTTAGATTAGATTTATATTAAATAAAAAATGAATTCATGCTCATAAGAAATTTATTGAAAAAATCAGGTATCTTAAATATGCACATTATTTTCAACATACACATACGTTATAAAAGAACAGTTATAAAATTTTACATAAAATTGCATCACAGTTTAGGCTGTACATGTTTTTACTTTAGGAATGTTTGGGTCTTCTACACTGAAGCGGAGAATCTCTACATCATGGTCAGCACATAACAGCTAGTTAGGTTTCCAGAGTCAACAATAGAGAAAAAGTGGTAAAAGAACGTATAATAGCTACAACAGTAGAGGAAGGGTTTTGACATAATCACTCGTAGAAGTTTCCTAGCTTCAGTTGGTCAATGTGTTCATATCTGAGCATCACCGGGAGACATGGATGGAAACACGTTAAAACGTTGAAATGAATTGGTTCAATTCATTGAAAATGGTCATTTTGATTATCTTGTCTGTTTTCGGATCCAATTTCTTTGCCACTTCTTTAGGCTTCCATTCCTTTTTCTTTGTCGTCTCGCTGAGGCTCTACTTCTTAGAGGGGGTGTTTTTACTGGTGCCATGGATACAGCTGGTGGGATCTCAACAGCTGATCTCTTCTGACACCGTCTGATCTCCGGTGATGGTTTTGTTGTTGGGTCTAGCTTTGTAGATCCTTCACTGGTTTTTGGCTCTGGTGATGGTTTTGTTGTTGGGTCTACCTTTGTAGATCCTTCACTGGTTTTTGGCTCTGGTGATGGTTTTGTTGTTGGGTCTACCTTTGTAGATCCTTCACTGGTTTTTGGCTCTGGTGATGGTTTTGTTGTTGGGTCTACCTTTGTAGATCCTTCACTGGTTTTTGGCTCTGGTGATGGTTTTGTTGTTGGGTCTACCTTTGTAGATCCTTCACTGGTTTTTGGCTCTGGTGATGGTTTTGTTGTTGGGTCTACCTTTGTAGATCCTTCACTGGTTTTTGGCTCTGGTGATGGTTTTGTTGTTGGGTCTACCTTTGTAGATCCTTCACTGGTTTTTGGCTCTGGTGATGGTTTTGTTGTTGGGTCTACCTTTGTAGATCCTTCACTGGTTTTTGGCTCTGGTGATGGTTTTGTTGTTGGGTCTACCTTTGTAGATCCTTCACTGGTTTTTGGCTCTGGTGATGGTTTTGTTGTTGGGTCTAGCTTTGTAGATCCTTCACTGGTTTTTGGCTCCGGTGATGGTTTTGTTGTTGGGTCTAGCTTTGTAGATCCTTCACTGGTTTTTGGCTCTGGTGATGGTTTTGTTGTTGGGACCAGCTTTGCGGATCCTTCTCCACTAGTTTTTGGCTCCGGTGATGGTTTTGTTGTTGGGACCAGCTTTGCGGATCCTTCTCCACTAGTTTTTGGCTCCGGTGATGGTTTTGTTGTTGGGACCAGCTTTGCGGATCCTTCTCCACTAGTTTTTGGCTCTGGTGTTGGTTTTGTTGTTGGGACCAGCTTTTTACATCCTTTCTCACTCTGTCTTTTTTCCAGTAATGGTTTTGTCATTGGCTCCACCTTTGTGGATCTTTCTTCCATCGGTCTTGTCTCTGGTGTTGGCTTTGTTGATTCAAACTTAGTGGATTCTTCTTCACTAGCTGTTATTTTTGGTGTTGGCTTTGTTGTTGGGTCCAGCTTTGTGGATCCTTCTCCAATGGTTGTTGGCTCCAGTGATGGTTTTGTCGTTTGGTCCACCTTTGTGGATCTTTCTTCCATTGGTCTAGTCTCTGGTGCTGGTTTTGTTGTTGGGTTTAACTTTGTGCATCTTTTCTCACTCTGTCTAATTTCCGGTGATGGTTTTGTTGTTGGGTCTGGCTTTGTGGATCTTTCCAAACTTGGTATTTTTGTTAGTGGTGACTTTGTCTTTGCATTCAGCACCCGCATGACATGCTGTGCCCATTTGTTGTTGTTTGGGTTAGAGCAAATTGTCTTTTTGTCCACTGTTTGAAATCTGTAACACAATATGAACTGTTAATGACATTGTAATGAAGGGTTACACAACTTTAAAGCAGAAATATTTTCTCTTAATTTTTTAGATATTCAGCAATCTATCAAAAATAGAAATTTAATATTTAAATAGTATAAAGCCACTTTTATTATGCCGAAATTCAGTTTTCTTATCTTTTGAGTTTGGTCCCATAGCCCAATTAAAGTTATGTATGAGGAAACTTTAGTAACAAAAATCAAGTTAATGGTAAATTTTTGAAGATGATGAAAGAAAAACAATTTTAAAAGACAGTTTAAATCATTTGGAAGTTCTCAAAGATGATCCATCTAATTATGGCTTTATTCAAAAATAATAACACTTACACTACTGCCTTGATGGAACATCTGCCTTCTTGAATGCTGTAACTCTTAATCTTCGTGAGAGGGACCTGAGTTTTGGACCAGAATTCACATTGGCAGTTCCGTACAGGTGCCGTTACTAAAACGATGACAAAGAGAAGGATCACCATTATTTCAATCCTGCCACATTTTTAGAACACTAAATCTTTTTTATAATTTGTGATACTTACGTGAACAGACCAGGTTCATCTGTGTGTGGAAACAGAGAAGAGAGGCTAAAACCAGACTGAACTTCATCTTCAGAACTTTGAGAGTGCCCTGCTGGGTGAGCGAAGAATTAAAAGTCTCCTTCAAACGGTTAGTTTCTGTCTTTCTGAGATGCTAAGTTCTGATCTCTGCTTTTATAACGATGCGAGCCCCTCTCCACCCTACCTCACCTCACCCATGCTCCGTCACAATGGAGCATCGACACTGTGGCCACACGCTGGGGGAGGAAATTATGAGCTCATCTCACAACCTAACGTGTCAACTGAGTCTTTTTACCACAAGCCCGCCCACAGTACAATAAACATAAAAATAAACATTCCTACTTACTCATGTACACACAGATCATCATTACTTTCCATTAGAGCCCATCTACAAGTCTAATTTTAGAAAGTTTGCAAAGGACCGTATCTGATTTAGATTCGGGTTAATCTATATAAAAAATCAATCACAACTGGCCAAAACAGCAGATTTTTTTAATTATAAAGACCTTTTTTAACAATCTTTTGTCAAATGCACATAATGAGAGACACAGATTTAGAAGATGAGTGTTTTGGGGATTTTCTCACACAAAGTGACTGAACTTTCGGCTGACCTACATACGCAAAGTTCAAACACAAAAATGGGAAATTACATCTCTCTCTCTCTGAATAATAATTTAATTTATTATTTGGAAATTTCAAGAAGGCTATTAAAGTAGACATTACTAAATTTGTTATGGTTTTTCACTTTCATGAGTACAAAGCTTTGTGAGTTTTCTAGTCTTTGATCAAATAGACATTCGTTGATTTTGAGAAAATGCACTAAAATCTGTACACAGTCAATAGGAGAGAGGAAATTGAAAGTTTATGGCTACACGCACAGGAAGGTGTGGGCTGGAGTGGCTTCAAGTCCCAGCGCCAAGTTTTAGCTACTTAATCATCCAAATACACAATATAAATAAAAAATTACATTTTACCTAAGAAGAATGAATGCCTAAGATGGAACTTGAATAGAGGATTTTGTGGAAGATCTTCTTTTCTAAACATAGAAGCTGTTAAACTCAAGTGTCAATGAAAGCCCAGGAAACGCATGTGTGATACCAGACAGGAAAAAGTGAGTAAAAGTGAAATCGTGCTTGATCTTCATGCACTTTTATTATGCAGAGTATTTTTAAACGTACTCAGCTATGACAACTAAAATTAACCCCATTTAACCGCATTTATGAACTATACTTAGCCACAGATCTGTGCATAATTTGTGCATAGGAACAATTTTATGCATAGTGGTATTTACCATTTTGTACTTGTGCGTAGAAATGTTCCTAAATATAACGACGGCTCTGATAATGCGTACAAACAGCATCTAGTGGTAGAACAGGGGAATACTGAAGGTTTCAATCATCCACACGTGTTCCGCATCTAGAAAATATTTGTACCCAGTAAGTGATTATGTCTGTGGAAAACAGCTTTATCACATAACTGCTGTTAGAACATACAGACACTTGTGACTGATGGGAATTTGACATTGTAGCATGGCTAATCTTGTGTTATTGGAGGATTTGGTACAGCGTGCACTTCGGAGAGAACGCGTCTTCCGGGATCAGCCCCAGACTGCTCAGAGACCAGCTTTGTGAGGTGGTCACCCACATGTTCAACCTGAGCCTTTGTCTGGAGCAGGTCCCCATCCTGTGGAAGACCTCCCATGTGGTTCCAGTTCCCAAAATATCACATCCCAGGGAATCAGACCACTACAGACCAGTTGCCTTGACCTCCCACCTGATGAAGACCATGGAGAGACTCATCCTCACTCATCTATGCTCCATGGTGAGCCCAGAGATAGACCCACTGCAGTTTGCATATAAACCAAACATGGGGGTGGAGGACGTCATCATCTACCTGCAGCACCGGGCACTGACTCGTCTCGAGATGCAAAAAAGCACTCTGAGAGTCATGTTTTTTTACTTCTCCAGTGCTTTCAACACCATCCAGCCTTTTTCTACTTTTGCCCATGGAGTGCAAATAAAACACACGTACACTGACCATCCAGGTCTGTGTTTGTTGTTGACGTTTTAGTACCTGCTTCAATGTGGTTATTAGCATACCAAGACAGGATGAAAATGCAACGGCAGCAACTGTTGGTCACTGATTGGCAGGTTGCTTACTTGTCTTACTGTCTATTTGTACATCTCTTACTATCATGGCGATGGTGGCAGAGGAGTTAAGTGGCCGCCTTGCAAATAGAAGGTCGCAGGTTCGCGTCCCACTCAGTCGGTCGCTGTCGTTGTGTCCTTGGGCAAGACACTTAACCCGCCTTGCCTGCTGGTGGTGGTTGGAGGGACTGGTGGTGCCAGTGCTCGGCAGCCTCACCTCCGTCAGTGCGCCTCAGGGCAGCTGTAGCCATGATGTAGCTCATCCCCACCAGTGTGTGAATGTGTGTGTGAATGGGTGGATGTCTGATTGTGTTGTAAAGCGTCTTAGGGGGTTGTAGAACCCTAAGAAGGCGCTATAGAAATACAGGCCATTTTACCATTTACCATCAATAAGATACCAGGGGCCTCATTTATCAACCGTACTTACTTACGAACAGATCTGTGCGTATTTCGTGCGTGGGAACAATTTTACGCATTGTGTGGTATTTACCAATTTGTATTTGTGCGTGAAAACGTTGCTAAATATAAGAACAGCTCTGACCATGCGTAGGAACAGCATCTAGTGGCAGAACAAGGGAACAGCATTTCTGAAGGTCTCAGTGATCCACACGTGTTCCTCATCCACTAATTATTTTACCCAATAAATTATTATTTTGGTGGAAAAACAGCTGTGTCACATTATTGGTGCTAAAACACCCGTGACCGACGGGAATCTGACTGTAGAACGGCTGATTTCGTGTTATTTTGTAATCACAATGTTTACTCTTCCCATTTTTATGATGTTTTAAATCATTTTGAATTTATTTATTTATTATGTTTTAATTTAATTATTTTGTCCTTGTGAAGCGCCTCGTGATTTTGCTTGAGATGAGCTATATAAAAGATTGTTTCTTATTCTTATTATTGGAGGATTTAGCAGAGCAGCGTGCACTCCGGAGGGAACGGCTCTTCCGTGAGTGCAGCGCACTGATCCGATTCCAGTCCAGATTCTATTTTACAAATAAAACAACCCTCCAGAACCTCCTCTGCTCCCCGATCATACACGCGTTGTCAAGTGTCCAGTGCTTCGATCTCGCTGTCAATAAAGTTTTTCTTTTTTGTCCGGGAAGAGCCCAGGGAATCCCCTCCCGATCTGAGGATGTAGTGTGACCAAATATGGTT
>SSNS01000167.1:294772-316061 GCA_006937985.1 Aphyosemion australe | reverse complement strand
GTGTGTGAAAGCCTCTTCCCTCCTGCTTTAGCAAGATTATTCCAAGTTCCTGACCTCGGAGAAGTGAGAGGGGCCTGTGTTTGGAAACAGCCGTCTGTCTTTGTCTCTTGAACCCGATGGGGGACCTCAGCCAGGGGTCCCTCTCTCCCGGAGAACCCGTGTACTCGCTCGGCCTGCCTGCTCTGGTGCCGCCTGCTGTCCTCTGATCCTAACCAACATCTCATAAGATTAATATGCTTTGATTGGGCAGACAGCTGGTTGAGCAGGCCAGCAATCCCTCGACACACACTTCAGCACACAAAAAAACAACAGGACGAGTTTGGCTTGCAAGCAGAAACATTGATTCAGAGTCCCATCGCTGTGAGTCAATCTGGCCCCAATAGCCATTCGAGTGTATCTGCTTGATCTGATGTTTCCCGATAAGAGAAATTCCTCCTGGGGTGTGTGTGTGAGAGTAACAGATATTGATTGCTGAGTGACACGGCGGTATAGATCTCAAGCAGCTGTAAAGAGCTTAAAAGAGGCCTATGGCATATCATTAAGCCACCATGAGAAGACACAACTCAAAAGATTCAGTTTTTACATTAAAGGACATTTTTTGTTCATTATCTTCTGCTACGTTCCTGTCAGGCTGTAAACGCTTTAAAATAGTGAGTCAGTGAGAGAAAAAGCTCGGCTGTCTGCTGACTTTGCTCCTACAGAATATCACATCACATTATTTCCTGCATTTTGTTGATGAGCTCAGAACTTCCCCCCGTTTTGTGATGATTTTTTCCACATTTTCATGAGCACGATCAAAATCCGAATGCTTCTTTTTACCCAGACTCCAGGCAGAAGCATGTTTTATCTGCCGGCGGGATTACACCAGAAATACAGAATTGAATTTCACAGACCTTGGTGGCGAGCTGGAACGTGGCCAAAGGAAAAAAGTCCATTGTACTTTGCTGCAGATACAGATCACCATCTTTAAAAGAGTGAGATAAAAAGAAGTGGCCTTGGCAAAGGATGCACTCTGGAAGTGTCCTTCGTCTGATTCTCTGTCAGCAAATACTACCAAACTTCATAAAGTCAAAATCTGATGTGGAGACAGTTATGTTGCATTAAAAGTGTCAGATTGAGTGTTTACGTTTTTAGACGATAAACTCTGAGAAACTACTGAGAATTTATTTTCATCATCAAGCTTCTCATAAAAAGTAATTAATGTCTGAGAGAAAAACATCGAATAAATCAGGAAAGTAGGTGTGTGTGTGTGTGTGTGCGTGTGTGTGTGTTGAGGCAGTTTGGGTTAACTCCAGAATATTATGAAGAGCGATGAAAAATAATTGATTTTAAAGTTACTCTCTGCCAAGAAAATGAACTTAACCCCCTTAACCCGCTGCGTTTGAGAAGAAGGGTTCAAGACCGCCTCCTAAAGTTGGAGAATCAAGTTTCCACCAGAGCAATTTGCTTCGAAATGGCAGTGGACAGGAACAGGAACAGCGAGGAGAATATTTTTGGAGTATAGCCTGGAGTTAAGAAAGGCAGAAAAGAAGTCACATCTCTCCCAAAAAATCTACAGACTCGTATTCTGCCAAAGAGGTTGGAGTGTTGTTGGCTGGGATGAAGTTATTTCCTCTTATTAATCACGTTTCTGATTATTTGAAGAATCTGAAAAAAATAATTGGAGAAGTAAAGGTCCGATCCAGCAGATTTGTGTGAGGTTAGTTCTCAGCAAAGGAAATGGACACGTTGCGATTTTAGCCTCAGGACATCGTGAAACAAAAGTGGTGCCTAGACATCATCCCAGAGGAACTCCTCCCAACCATTCAAGATCAGTTTAGTGAACAATGACTTTTCCAGCATGATGGCTCAACAGATAAAACATGTTTTTGATTCTTTTTGGACCTGAATTCAAGTAAGAAATTGGAGTTTATTCTGCCCTTTGTAAACTACAGTAAATTGTAGGTTTGTAATTTGGCCTACAGTGCCCTCTAGTGGCTGTGTGTAGTTTTAAGGCCTTGGTATACTTGCTATTTAACCTTCGCGTTGGCGCAGGCAGCAGGCTGTCTTTGTTCACATACTTGCTGCTACACAGCGCTGCACTGCACGTTGTACCAGAGTGGTCCACTAGGGGGGAAACAAGAGTACTCAGACCGGATAGAGAGCCGGGGCAACCAAAACAAACATGGCGTCAATAAAAAAAAATCAGTGACTGGGTAATTTTGAGATTACAGTAGAAAAAAAGACAGCAGCGGTATCGTAGATGGTGTGAAAGACCTCTAAACCAGAGACGGAGTCACCATGGTGAGTGTGTCTTGCTCGTTTTGTCAACTCCACCTCGTATATTACAGCATTCGGGTGCGTCATGTTGCGTCGCGTTAATTTCGGGGGACGCGCACAAACGACGCTTCAAATCAACGCAAGCTACACGTGGCAGCCATTTTAAACATGTGTACGCGTCGCTAAACAGCAAGTATATCACGACCCTTAGTTGCTCTGAGATGGCAGAAAAAATCCAAGATGGCTGAACGTAACGTCGAAGTGTTCTCGTGTTGAGCAGTTATCAATCTTGCTTTAGACAAGATTTGTCTGTAAGTATTAGTTAACAAAATTAGGATTTTCTTTTCCTTTTGTGTGTAAACAGTTTAATAATTTGCTCTTTTCGTGGCGTTATGAGAACGTTATTTGTGTTAGCCTAATGTTAGCATGTGAGAAGCCAGTTTGCTATGTTAGCTGATCCTTTGTATTTTTAAGTTTTACGATGGTCAAAGAGAAGGCAATTGTCAGAGGCCATTCTTCAATAAATCAGCACAAAAAAGCAATTCAAGCCTGTTTATTGGAGCATCGTTATCTCGCTATCTAGCTGGTGAAACCTAGGAAACTCAGAGCGATGACAGCACAGAGTTAATTCCTTAAAGGTGGGTGGACAAAAAAAAGACTTAGAAATTCTGACAAACTCCAAGCATTGATTATGCAACAATGTCCTGCCGTCAGTCAGGATTTATCCCCGAAGTTGATTGACATCCTGTCAGAATGAGTCAAGCACCACAGATAGTGATTTTCTTGCATAAATGTAATGTAACAACTTAAAAATGCTTCAATAAATCATTTGTTGACCCACCATTGAGTCAATCTTTAAACTTTTGTCTATTGCAGTTTCAATGTATGTTATTTTTACAAATGACAATACTTTCTTCTAGAATTAAAATAATTATATGTAATTGTTAAATTGATTGTCATCTTTATTAATAATCATCACCTTTTCATTAAGTGGTAAAAGTTAAAATCACTTGGAGTGTTCCAACTCTCATCCAACATCCTCTTATTGTTTCTCTCGTTTCATGATCAGACATCTGATATTTGTTGAGTTGTCAGTCTGCAGCAACGTTCCCATCCTCAGATTGTCCCAGAGCATCCAGATTAAGTGCTCCGTGATAGACTTTCCATTGTACACTTACTTCCCTCTTGAGCCAGATAGGTAAAGTGTTTTAAATGCATTTCAGTCTTTATTGCCTAAAGGGTGGATGGGCTTACATGAAACAAATGAGGAAGCTGCAACATTAGTTGGATCCGTCTTTAATAAAATCATCAATATCCAAAAGAAAATCTTGATTATTCTTAATTTAAAGTTGGAAAGTTAAAACCTTGGTTTTGTAGAAATATTTTGACAACTATAAGGAGTGCATAAAGCTTCTGAGACTATGATTCAACTAAGTGGTTGTTTTAAGTTTTGAATAAACTCTCAGAGTGAAAACATGACCCTTCCACCCTACAGCTCACTATGACTGTAGTAATTCCAAAGAAAACATTCAAGGCCACTACAGTGTGTTTTCATTCAGTTCCACCATTCAGAACACATTTTTCACGGCCTTGAATCGAGGAGCTCTCACACACTCCCAGATGGCAGAGGTTGCTGTGGGAGCGAGCCGTGTTAGCACAGGTAATGTGATCGCAGCAAACACAGGATAATGCGTTAGCATCACCAGGACGGAGGCAGGATGCAGAAAGAAATGAGGTGAGGACCAACAGGAAAGGGGAAGGTTTTAGAGTAGCAGCAGAGGTGAGAGGAGCGTCGGTGAGCAGGGACGGATAATCAGAAACAGATACGAGGGGATGATGCATGACGAGGGAGAGAGGAGAAGACAGACACGAGGAGGGAGTCTCCCTGTCAATCAGATTATGAGCCAATCATTTGACAAAGAATTGCTTTGACCTGAAACCTGGCGGATCGCATTCGCTCCTACACACACATCAACAGATGCACTCAGAGTCGTTTCCACGCAGCTGCATGGAGATAAATGTGTCTCGCTCGCATCCAGCCCGGTGTTAAGTGCATGTATTAGGCCGTATCAGCATTCATGTATGTGCTTCGTTTGGGTGCGAGTGTGTGTCTGGGTGTAAGTAAGTGAATCAGTAATGAGTGTGTGATGGATGGACGATAATGCACATTTGCGCCCCCCCCACCTCAAGGGGAGCCCAAAGTGCTTAGACGTCTGGTCTGAATCACACATTACTCTCTGAAAACTACAGCTTTCTCACTTCTCCGTTTTCTTTTAGACGTTTCTCTTAATCCGTCTTCAGGCCTTATCTCAAAAACCTCTGTTGTTCCTGCAGCATCGCTCTACCTCACCCTGGCTGTCTGCTCCTTAGTAATGGGGCTAATTTGTTTAGCTCACAAAGAGTGTCTGTCCATTAGTGAGCGCCTGTTTGTGCCAAGGGAGATGGTGACAAATCAAGCTAACGTGTGCATCTGATCTGTGCACATTATTGTGATTGAGTGAATAAAGAGAAGCTAAGAGACCCTGCAGCGTCCATTTATCTTTAGAAGATAGTTGAAGTTTTTAGTCTTTTTTAGAGGTTGGTCTTTTTGATGTGGAAAAACTTCAACTCAATATTTCCTGGTAGGCAGATTCCCTTTCCACTTTATTGAGTTAAGTTAGCACAGCAGGACACCCGCCTGCCGCGGCGCTACCTGTAAATTCAATAACGCAGCTGTGTACTTTTGCTGCTTACTGCTGTTAGGCGCACAAAAAGTGACTGAAGGAGCTTTAATATCTGAGCGACACCCTGTAGCTAACTCCTCACTGCTACCATTTCCTTACCCTGCCTCTTGATACACTTTTAATTATTTTTAATAATATGCATTTCATACCTTTCTTCATTCTTCAGTCTGAGTGAGACCCAACAGTTTAATCACCTCATCAGGTTTGGAATTTATAGAGAAAGTATATTAGAGTTATTTTCATGAGTATATTAGAGTTATTTTCATGAGCTGAACTCAGATTTATTA
The DNA here is from genome assembly GCA_006937985.1 of Aphyosemion australe. Taxonomy (NCBI): domain Eukaryota; kingdom Metazoa; phylum Chordata; class Actinopteri; order Cyprinodontiformes; family Nothobranchiidae; genus Aphyosemion; species Aphyosemion australe. The sequence goes on along the minus strand of SSNS01000167.1, from coordinate 310,792 downwards.
CAATATAATCCAGTTTTTAAAGGGAGGAAAAGTGGAATACCAAATCAGAAAGCGGTTTATGTTTCAGTAAATTAACTGAAAACACCACACGGGTTCCATGCTTGGAGCTTTGTTTATATTTGATTTTCTAAGATAGGTTAGGTCATTCGTTTTAAAGTGGGGTTCTGCGTAGAGGCTATGAACATTAATGTCTCATCTGTTGGGTAAAACGCTTTGAACAACCTCAGTATGAAGAAACAGATTAGTTCACATGAGGTTAAAACAAATGACAATGTCCTGTCAACATGTCCTGAAACTATATTTTATAATATATATAAATGTCACATTCATGCTAATTCTGGCATAAATATTATGAAAGATTTACTTAATGCAATAAATGTGAATTTCTGCAGAAAAAAATGAATTCTATGTTAATTACTACGCAATCTGAAAGTTGTGGTTGTGTTTGATTCAACATTGTAATTGGTCCTACTCAAAAAAGCCACGGAGTAATTTTTCTGGTCAAAACTGTTGTTTTGATCAGAAATTGTTCAAAGAGCAACTTAGAACAAAGAAGGTGAATTGTGTTTATGACCCTTTAACAGAAAGCCACTTTAAAAGGACTGAACTATCTAGTAGGTGTGCCATGGAATGGTTGAGTTTGCAGCAATGGCTAGCAAATACAACAACAAGACGAGGACCTGACCAGGACAAGCACACAACAGAGGGTCTAAATACATGAGGGTAATCAGGAATCAGGTGGGTAGGATAACAAGGAACAGGTGTGTCCAATAACACTTAACGAGGGGAGATGGGACAACAAGGAGCAGATCCTGGGTGTTTTCCAACTGCAAGGAACCTCGCCTTGATGCCTTGGTCCAGCTCCCACCCCGGTTGCCTAGGAGATTCGTCATCAGGAACCGCCAAGGTGTGTTCCAATCATTTCCAATGTTCATGTGCTAGCAGGGTGTTTGTTAGCCGTTTAGCTAATTCACCAAGGATACATGAGAGGTGCCTTGTTGCCTTCTCTTGGTTAAGAATTTCCCAGAATGCAGCGCGGTATTTTCACACAGATCTCATCAGGAGCCGGCAGCAGCTACTTCAGGGGAAAATTTCCAGTTTAAATGTAAGTCAACTAATTGTAGCTATTGGGCTTATATGTAAAATGTTTTTTTGATTATTTGATTTAACCAACTTATCCCCATTTAAAAAAGTAAAAGGCTCGTTATACATCTATATTGAAACTTAACATTATGTAACGTCCCAAAAGGTGATGGTACATAAACAGAACGCGTAAGCAGGGGGCGGGCTCTGGCCAGCCGCGGTCACCCCCAGACAGGGTGCAGGCTTCAGATTAGCTAGTTTAGTACCAGGTTGCCCTGAAAAATATGATTTGTCCCTCTCCATAACCCCCTCCAACCCCCATCAATCCAATGCAGTACAATAATAATTATGCAATAATCTTCATCTATTAATTGTTTTTTTTTCTTCAAGTGGAAGTTTTCCCAACTTGCAGATTTCTATTTGTTTTCAAAAGAAATCCAAAGTGTTAAATCAAGCAGAGTTTATCAAGCTCTGCTGCAATAAGATAAAAAACTGAAATATAGTTCAGAAGTTGGACGTTTGGAGTTGGATTTTGTGGAAAGGTTAGGATCAGTTAACATCTCAGCGGAAGAAGGCTTTTTGATTGGTTCGGACCAAACTGATCTAAAAGATTACTGCATTACTGCTGATATTCAAACAACTAAAATCTCAAACATTTCTTTGTGGTTCACAAAAATTTCATGTCATTAATCCTAAAATCACCTCCATACTGTACAATAAATTATTTACATTAAATTATATGGAGCGTATGGCAGCAGTAGCAGGTAGCTGCAGCTAGGGGGACTTCCAGTTGTGATTTAATAACTTTTTCACTTGAAAAGAAATGAAAATTTTGGTCTTAGCCTAATCTATTATGTTAGCCAATCCAGTCAATCTGGGTAAGATCATACTGGCTCATTAAATTCCCTCAGAAATGAAAATATCTGAAACATTTGATCCAAATATCAGCATGACTTAAAAACACTTCAGTGAGGTCAGATAACGTCCAGGTCCTGGTCTAAATTATGATAAGAGCTTGACACTAAAGCAACAGAAGGAAATGCTTTAAAAACATTTAGTAATAACAAGAATATTCCACTTAAGCAAACACGAACGCACCAGGAAACCTGCTGACAGCAGTTCAAACCCACGCATATGCTTAAAAGTGAGCTTTAAACGTAGATCTGCATTCTGCTCCGTCTCAGCCTCTATCGACGCAGACGAGATGAGATAGATTTCTGAAGTGGGCATCTTTCCCAGCTCTGCCAGCATACTGTCACTGTTTGGGCATGCTCCAACCCATCCTGATGACTGCATCCTTCCTTTAATCTTTCCATTTCTGTCTCTCCTTACACTTCTGATTTGATGTGACGCTGGCTGCAGCAAATAAGAAAACTGTCCAGACTTGCTGCAGCTTCTTTCTATTGCATTCAAAATCCTGTTTGTGCTTTTCAGACCANAGAAGCCAGGGCTGTTAGCTGTCTGACAGCGTAGGAGATAGGAATTAATCTTCTGATGAACCAAGAGAGTGGAACGTGGCATCATAGGAAATTAAAATCAATGATGGCTTTCATATCCTCATTCCATATTGACTACAAACGGGAGTCCCATCGTAAAGCCTGTGTGCATGAAACTGAAGAACACACAATCAAACTACAACTAAACCACTTTTAACACAAGCATCGTCATGCACACTTCCGCTTCGTCAACTTTCACAGAACACGCTAGAAGACTAAGACAGAAACCCAACACATTTGCCTCAAACCACAGCAGTGTGATGAGTTTTCACGTTTAAACCTCCTCAGGTATGAGTCACACAGTGAAGACCTGTGGTTGCTGCCTCTTTGTGCTCCATTAGTGCAGATCCAGGGTTTTTAATATCAAACCGAGGCCGAGAGGGGGCAAACTAATCTTTGGTGGTTCCCGCATGAGTGAAAGGAAACGACATGAACCTGCTGGCAAAGATAGAATGATTGGTATATCGCAAATGAGACCAGTAATTAAAGCCCTGCCTCGTCAGATGAATGCGTTTGGCTGTGTCTGCTCTCTGATAAGAAATCATCTCCAGACAGATCAATGTTTAATTTTATCCAGCATCCAACGCTGAGGAATATTATTGATCCATCTTTTATGGAATTATTAAGATCAGACATGCGTCTTCGTTCCTTTCATCTGCAGCGAGAAAAAGTGCCTCAAAACATCCAGCGAGGTGGAGATGTCAGGGTTTAAGTTTAGAAGATGATAGCACATCAACATGACAAGGAGAATGGCTGCCGGAGGATGTGCTCTGGCACAGAGCAAAGCAAAGCGGGTCAGCGTGAGACCTGCAGGAGCGTTGGGGGTGCAGCAGAGTCATACGCACCGATCAATACTTCGACCTTTCTTAGACTTATTGCTCGATGTTCTGCTTTGCTCTCAGCACCAACACATAAAACATCGTTATTCTCTTGTTCAGATGGATATCGCCAGATCTCAGCCTGACTTTTATCTCAGCGTGGGACTCGTATAATGTTACTTTGTTTTCATTCCACCCATCTGTCTTTCTCCTCTGTTCGAGGAAAGTTGTGTAGATGAGACCAGTGACAGTTTGGTCTTCAACAAATGAGGTCCTCTGACCTATTCTCCTGGGTCTCCGTGCATGAATATTGTATATTAGAGTTCGATACCAAAGGATCAACTGAAATCGGAGTTGAGAAACGCCATTTACTTTCCAATTAATGTTTCAATTAATGAAGTAATGCCCAATTCATTAGGAGGAAATGGTTGGGTTGGAATGAAACTGACCTCATGACCCTGGTGTCAGTCTCATATTGACACCCTTTCATAAAGCTTCAATTGTGGATCAACCGTCCATTTAGAGAAGGCGTCAATAATCGACTTAAACTGGGGGACGTATTACCATACGCATTAGCATAGACATTGGTCTCGTGGCTCTGAGGTGATTTGAATGTCTGTGAGAGTGACCGGCTCACGGTTCAGGGGACGCAGGAGCACATCAAGTCTAATCAATAAGCACTTTAATTATAGCGGCCCTCGGCGTGCGCTTCTTCACGGTTGAAAGCCGTGCAATGCCACAGCTGATCCAGCGCGATCATTTCAGTTGCAGCGGAGTTTGAACGCCTCAGTAACCTGACTCTGGGCAACACTATTATAGACAGCAAATTGTCCACTCCTCTCCATGGATTTGGTAAAATGGGCTCATTAGTAGGGAGGTGATGGTTCGGTTTTTGTTTGGTGTTGCTGCTCGTTTTTGAGGAAAGGGAATTTCGTGTATCCATTCTTCCCTGTGCATCGTATAAAAAGAGAAGTAACAATTTTTAATCTAAAGGCTGCATGATGCGGTTTGTAGCTCAGTCAATAGAGCTTGAGAAGATTCTTGAAAAATCTGTTTTTAGCAGGTTTATTTTTAATTCTTCTAGCGTGTGTTAAGTTGTGTTATTGAACTTTTTTCAGTCATTTTTAGGAAAGTCCTGGTTTGTAGTACAGTATCAGGTAGGGATGCACCGATAACAATACTGGTAAAAAGTTAAAGCAGCAATCCGGAGTTTTCTCCTTTCAGGAATTATGTATGATTTTTCAGAAATCCGTAAAAGTGATTGTCTCATCATGTAGTGTGAGATAATGTAAGCGATAAGTCTTTTTTGTTTTTTGCTAAGCCCGCCCCCTGCCCCGTAAAATCCGTGCAATAGCAAACTGACCACCAAGTAAAACTAACCAATAGCAGTAGACTAGCCTGGCAAGCCATCCTATATATGTGTATATATAGTCTGGCCACGAACCATTGACGGCCCTCAGTCGTGAGGCGGGATCTACGGTTGTCTTTCAAAATGTCAACACGCAATTGGATAGCGCTAGGACCAATCAGAGTGACGAACAACGTGACGTAATCACAGCGACGGAAAAGAGGGAGGCCTTAATGGCGTCTAACATCAATGATTTCTGTCGTTTTTGTATGAAAAACACGCGAATATCAGGTGTACTGGGACATTGCACTACTTTGATAAAAATAAGAAGTCGCTAAGTCTAGCCGACAGACTTACGCACGTTGGAGTCTAAATAATCCAATGTTGATGACAAAGCGGTTTCAAACCAACGTGTTTCCTGAGTTGCCGCCATGTTGCTTGGGTTTGCGGCCGCAGCGCTGACGTCATCGGCTACTCCTGCTCTGTGATTGGCCCAAAATATAGAGCGCTGTGATTGGCCCAACCAAAACTATAGCGAGCTGTGATTGGACAGCCACAGGCTGAGAGGGTTCCTATGAAGCGTGCCTAGACCAAACTCTGCAAAGCAAGAATTTGGTCTAGTTCACTAGGCTAGTAGACTACCGCTTACGTGCTTCAAATTTAAGGAAGTACCTCGGCTGATGCATCGATGAACTTTTCACAGACAAGTCTTTAAAATATAAATATATGAAAACACAACATCACATAAGAATAAATCTCGTAAAACAACGTGTTTCAGCTGTTTGTCGGCTACAGAAGCACATTTTTCATAAACAAGAAACATGCAGTCGCCATTTTAAAAATTCTAAACAACGGCCTCTTGGTGTGATACACTTGTCAGCCACTAGATGGTTCCATCAGATAAAAGAAGTATTTTAATGTAATGTAAAATTTTACTGAAATCTGATGTGCATATTTAATTGAAGGACATAATGCATTAATGTGGTAGCAAGCAACTTGAAATTGTCCAACTAAGTGTAAAGTAATTTTCTCATATGATCCAAAGTGCTGAAATTAAGTGCATCAACAAATGCGTCATCACGTTAGATATCTCTGCACCTTGGAAGTTGACTTCAGCCCCATTTTCTAGCAGAGACACTAATCCAAGCGTCTGCATTGAAACTCATTTGTTTAACAGGTGCATCTACTAGTTGGGATTTATTGTTTGGTTTAGTCCTGGGATTGATTCTGGTTTGACAGCTTTGGTTTAGTCTTGTGTGTTGGTTTCAGTTAAACTTCTGGTTTTCTGAAAAAGGTTTATTAAAAATATAAAAACAATTACTTGTGTGTTTTCTATTAAAACTCACATTTATTTAGCACTAATTTATACTAAGTTAGCTAACTAGCTCAGTGGCCAAGTGGTATGAGTGTCAGGACTGGGAGATCCAGGTTCAAATCCCAGTCAGGTCATGGGAAATATTGAGTTGATTTTCTTTCTTTTTTTAAATTGCACCAAAGTGCTTTTTTAATTTTAATTAACTTACTATTTCAATGAAATCTAAATGAAGTTTTTACTTTAATTTAACCATAAATCTTACTTCGAACAAACCTAATATAATTGTGTTTTACCAGTTGAAGAGATTTTTTCACGTATTTCCAAAGAAAAACTTTTTTCAGTGTATAAAAAGAAAGTAATGGTTTCTAATCTAAAGGCAGCATAGGAAATTCCTGGTTTGTAGTACAGTATCAGGGACGTTTTTAAAATAAAATACACAAATAACCTATAGTCAGCCCATCAGGGCTATACACATTTAATATTGACACCAAATCTGAATGATAAGAAAAGCTTATTTACAACATTTACTTGAACTGTCTGAGCCTGGATTTAAAATCATCACCAAAAACGTTTTATGAACCGATTTAAACTATCCATTCCTTTTTTTTTATACATTTTTATTTTTATAAATAATGTTCTTGTGTCATTTCCATTCTCTCAGTGTCAGCTGCCTTCATGTTGGACCACTAGATGGTGCACTTTTCCTACAGTGACTAGAAGGCAGCCAGACCTTGACACGCTCTGAGAGAGTCATCCAAATTCAGTTTATGGTGGCAAAACTCCAACTGCTGGAGCCCCTGGGCTACAGCTGACATTATTCTGCACTTCATGGCAATAAAATGTCAATTGGCCCTGAATAATTTACACTTACCATTTTAGATTAAATGCTTCTAAATTATTGGCTTGTAGCTTGACTTTGTGCTTTAGGAAGAGTCCTGAGACGTGGCGTGGCTCTTTTTGCAGACTGCTGATGAATGCACTGATTGATTAATGCATCTGGTCGTCAGTCGTTTATCTCCGTTTGGCAGCGGTGCCTCAGATGAGGCTGTGATTGAGAAACATTACTAGAGGAGGATCAAAAAGGACGGTCCTTTTTAGATCAGCAAGGCTCATTTATAACTCGCTGCTCTCTTCAACCTCCTTTAGTCAGCCTTGATCAAGCAGTCCATTCAGTAATTCATCCTCTTCCTTCTTCTTTTTGCCTTTTAGTGAATGTGCTGTTGCTTTCTGTCACATGATGCTCCGCTTCACCCCCTCCCCTGCAGCAAAACTACCACTTCCTTGTCTGTATGCCCACATAAACCCTGCAGCTTTGAGATTTTCCCCTTCATCGTTCCCCCTCTGAACCCTGCCATTCGCTCCTCTGTTTGGGTTAAGCAGGGTCATCTAATCCCTAAATGTGTGTGTGTGTGTGTGTGTGTGTGTGTGTGTGTGTGTGTGTGTGTGTGTGTGTGTGTGTGTGTGTGTGAAAGCCTCTTCCCTCCTGCTTTAGCAAGATTATTCCAAGTTCCTGACCTCGGAGAAGTGAGAGGGGCCTGTGTTTGGAAACAGCCGTCTGTCTTTGTCTCTTGAACCCGATGGGGGACCTCAGCCAGGGGTCCCTCTCTCCCGGAGAACCCGTGTACTCGCTCGGCCTGCCTGCTCTGGTGCCGCCTGCTGTCCTCTGATCCTAACCAACATCTCATAAGATTAATATGCTTTGATTGGGCAGACAGCTGGTTGAGCAGGCCAGCAATCCCTCGACACACACTTCAGCACACAAAAAAACAACAGGACGAGTTTGGCTTGCAAGCAGAAACATTGATTCAGAGTCCCATCGCTGTGAGTCAATCTGGCCCCAATAGCCATTCGAGTGTATCTGCTTGATCTGATGTTTCCCGATAAGAGAAATTCCTCCTGGGGTGTGTGTGTGAGAGTAACAGATATTGATTGCTGAGTGACACGGCGGTATAGATCTCAAGCAGCTGTAAAGAGCTTAAAAGAGGCCTATGGCATATCATTAAGCCACCATGAGAAGACACAACTCAAAAGATTCAGTTTTTACATTAAAGGACATTTTTTGTTCATTGTCCTCTGCTACGTTCCTGTCAGGCTGTAAACGCTTTAAAATAGTGAGTCAGTGAGAGAAAAAGCTCGGCTGTCTGCTGACTTTGCTCCTACAGAATATCACATCACATTATTTCCTGCATTTTGTTGATGAGCTCAGAACTTCCCCCCGTTTTGTGATGATTTTTTCCACATTTTCATGAGCACGATCAAAATCCGAATGCTTCTTTTTACCCAGACTCCAGGCAGAAGCATGTTTTATCTGCCGGCGGGATTACACCAGAAATACAGAATTGAATTTCACAGACCTTGGTGGCGAGCTGGAACGTGGCCAAAGGAAAAAAGTCCATTGTACTTTGCTGCAGATACAGATCACCATCTTTAAAAGAGTGAGATAAAAAGAAGTGGCCTTGGCAAAGGATGCACTCTGGAAGTGTCCTTCGTCTGATTCTCTGTCAGCAAATACTACCAAACTTCATAAAGTCAAAATCTGATGTGGAGACAGTTATGTTGCATTAAAAGTGTCAGATTGAGTGTTTACGTTTTTAGACGAGAAACTCTGAGAAACTACTGAGAATTAATTTTCATCATCAAGCTTCTCATAAAAAGTAATTAATGTCTGAGAGAAAAACATCGAATAAATCAGGAAAGTAGGTGTGTGTGTGTGCGCGCGCGTGTGTGTGTGTGTGTGTGTGTGTGTGTTGAGGCAGTTTGGGTTAACTCCAGAATATTATGAAGAGCGATGAAAAATAATTGATTTTAAAGTTACTCTCTGCCAAGAAAATGAACTTAACCCCCTTAACCCGCTGCGTTTGAGAAGAAGGGTTCAAGACCGCCTCCTTAAAGTTGGAGAATCAAGTTTCCACCAGAGCAATTTGCTTCGAAATGGCAGTGGACAGGAACAGGAACAGCGAGGAGAATATTTTTGGAGTATAGCCTGGAGTTAAGAAAGGCAGAAAAGAAGTCACATCTCTCCCAAAAAATCTACAGACTCGTATTCTGCCAAAGAGGTTGGAGTGTTGTTGGCTGGGATGAAGTTATTTCCTCTTATTAATCACGTTTCTGATTATTTGAAGAATCCAGCAGATTTGTGTGAGGTTAGTTCTCAGCAAAGGAAATGGACACGTTGCGATTTTAGCCTCAGGACATCGTGAAACAAAAGTGGTGCCTAGACATCATCCCAGAGGAACTCCTCCCAACCATTCAACATCAGTTTATTGAACAATGACTTTTCCAGCATGATGGCTCAACAGATAAAACATGTTTTTGATTCTTTTTGGACCTGAATTCAAGTAAGAAATTGGAGTTTATTCTACCCTTTGTAAACTACAGTGAATTGTAGGTTTGTAATTTGGCCTACAGTGCCCTCTAGTGGCTGTGTGTAGTTTTAGGGCCTTGGTATACTTGCTATTTAACCTTCGCGTTGGTGCAGGCAGCAGGCTGTCTTTGTTCACATACTTGCTGCTACACAGCGCTGCACTGCACGTCGAACCAGAGTGGTCCACTAGGGGGGAAACGAGAGTACCCAGACCGAATAGAGAGCCGGGGCAACCAAAACAATCAAGATTTGTCTGTAAGTATTAGTTAACAAAATAAGGATTTTCTTTTCATTTTGTGTGTAAACAGTGTAATACTTTGCACTTTTCGTGGCGTTATGAGAACGTTATTTGTGTTAGCCTAATGCTAGCATGTGAGAAGCCAGTTTGCTATGTTAGTTAGCTGATCCTTTGTATTTTTAAGTTTTACGATGGTCAAAGAGAAGGCAATTGTCAGAGGCCATTCTTCAATAAATCAGCACAAAAAAGCAATTCAAGCCTGTTTATTGGAGCATCGTTATCTCGCTATCTAGCTGGTGAAACCTAGGAAACTCAGAGCGATGACAGCACAGAGTTAATTCCTTAAAGGTGGGTGGACAAAAAAAGACTTAGAAATTCTGACAAACTCCAAGCATTGATTATGCAACAATGTCCTGCCGTCAGTCAGGATTTATCCCCGAAGTTGATTGACATCCTGTCAGAACGAGTCAAGCACCACAGATACTGATTTTTTTGCATAAATGTAATGTAACAACTTAAAAATGCTTCAATAAATCATTTGTTGACCCACCATTAAATCAATCTTTAAACTTTTGTCTATTGCAGTTTCAATGTATGTTATTTTTACAAATGACAAGAATTCTAGAATTAAAATAATTATATGTAATTGTTAAATTGATTGTCATCTTTATTAATAATCATCACCTTTTCATTAAGTGGTAAAAGTTAAAATCACTTGGAGTGTTCCAACTCTCATCCAACATCCTCTTATTGTTTCTCTCGTTTCATGATCAGACACCTGATATTTGTTGAGTTGTCAGTCTGCAGCAACGTTCCCATCCTCAGATTGTCCCAGAGCATCCAGATTAAGTGCTCCGTGATAGACTTTCCATTGTACACTTACTTCCCTCTTGAGCCAGATAGGTAAAGTGTTTTAAATGCATTTCAGTCTTTATTGCCTAAAGGGTGGATGGGCTTACATGAAACAAATGAGGAAGCTGCAACATTAAAATCATCAATATCCAAAAGTAAATCTTGATTATTCTAAATTTAAAGTTGGAAAGTTAAAACCTTGGTTTTGTAGAAATATTTTGACAACTATAAGGAGTGCATAAAGCGTCTGAGACTATGATTCAACTAAGTGGTTGTTTTAAGTTTTGAATAAACTCTCAGAGTGAAAACATGACCCTTCCACCCTACAGCTCACTATGACTGTAGTAATTCCAAAGAAAACATTCAAGGCCACTACAGTGTGTTTTCATTCAGTTCCACCATTCAGAACACATTTTTCACGGCCTTGAATCGAGGAGCTCTCACACACTCCCAGATGGCAGAGGTTGCTGTGGGAGCGAGCCGTGTTAGCACAGGTAATGTGATCGCAGCAAACACAGGATAATGCGTTAGCATCACCAGGACGGAGGCAGGATGCAGAAAGAAATGAGGTGAGGACCAACAGGAAAGGGGAAGGTTTTAGAGTAGCAGCAGAGGTGAGAGGAGCGTCGGTGAGCAGGGACGGATAATCAGAAACAGATACGAGGGGATGATGCATGACGAGGGAGAGAGGAGAAGACAGACACGAGGAGGGAGTCTCCCTGTCAATCAGATTATGAGCCAATCATTTGACAAAGAATTGCTTTGACCTGAAACCTGGCGGATCGCATTCGCTCCTACACACACATCAACAGATGCACTCAGAGTCGTTTCCACGCAGCTGCATGGAGATAAATGTGTCTCGCTCGCATCCAGCCCGGTGTTAAGTGCATGTATTAGGCCGTATCAGCATTCATGTATGTGCTTCGTTTGGGTGCGAGTGTGTGTCTGGGTGTAAGTAAGTGAATCAGTAATGAGTGTGTGATGGATGGACGATAATGCACATTTGCGCCCCCCCCCCCTCAAGGGGAGCCCAAAGTGCTTAGACGTCTGGTCTGAATCACACATTACTCTCTGAAAACTACAGCTTTCTCACTTCTCCGTTTTCTTTTAGACGTTTCTCTTAATCCGTCTTCAGGCCTTATCTCAAAAACCTCTGTTGTTCCTGCAGCATCGCTCTACCTCACCCTGGCTGTCTGCTCCTTAGTAATGGGGCTAATTTGTTTAGCTCACAAAGAGTGTCTGTCCATTAGTGAGCGCCTGTTTGTGCCAAGGGAGATGGTGACAAATCAAGCTAACGTGTGCATCTGATCTGTGCACATTATTGTGATTGAGTGAATAAAGAGAAGCTAAGAGACCCTGCAGCGTCCATTTATCTTTAGAAGATAGTTGAAGTTTTTAGTCTTTTTTAGAGGTTGGTCTTTTTGATGTGGAAAAACTTCAACTCAATATTTCCTGGTAGGCAGATTCCCTTTCCACTTTATTGAGTTAAGTTAGCACAGCAGGACACCCGCCTGCCGCGGCGCTACCTGTAAATTCAATAACGCAGCTGTGTACTTTTGCTGCTTACTGCTGTTAGGCGCACAAAAAGTGACTGAAGGAGCTTTAATATCTGAGCGACACCCTGTAGCTAACTCCTCACTGCTACCATTTCCTTACCCTGCCTCTTGATACACTTTTAATTATTTTTAATAATATGCATTTCATACCTTTCTTCATTCTTCAGCCTGAGTGAGACCCAACAGTTTAATTACCTCATCAGGTTTGGAATTTATAGAGAAAGGAAAGTATATTAGAGTTATTTTCATGAGCTGAACTCAGATTTATTACAATATAATCCAGTTTTTAAAGGGAGGAAAGTGGAATACCAAATCAGAAAGCGGTTTATGTTTCAGTAAATTAACTGAAAACACCACACGGGTTCCATGCTTGGAGCTTTGTTTATATTTGATTTTCTAAAATAGGTTAAGTCATTCGTTTTAAAGTGGGGTTCTGCGTAGAGGTTATGAACATTAATGTCTCATCTGTTGGGCAAAACGCTTTGAACAACCTCAGTATGAAGAAACAGATTAGTTCACATGAGGTTAAAACAAATGACAATGTCCTGTCAACATGTCCTGAAACTATATTTTATAATATATATAAATGTCACATTCATGCTAATTCTGGCATAAATATTATGAAAGATTTACTTAATGCAATAAATGTGAATTTCTGCAGAAAAAAATGAATTCTATGTTAATTACTACGCAATCTGAAAGTTGTGGTTGTGTTTGATTCAACATTGTAATTGGTCCTACTCAAAAAAGCCACGGAGTAATTTTTCTGGTCAAAACTGTTGTTTTGATCAGAAATTGTTCAAAGAGCAACTTAGAACAAAGAAGGTGAATTGTGTTTATAACCCTTTAACAGAAAGCCACTTCAAAAGGACTGAACTATCTAGTAGGTGTGCCATGGAATGGTTGAGTTTGCAGCAATGGCTAGCAAATACAACAACAAGACGAGGACCTGACCAGGACAAGCACACAACAGAGGGTCTAAATACATGAGGGTAATCAGGAATCAGGTGGGTAGGATAACAAGGAACAGGTGTGTCCAATAACACTTAACGAGGGGAGATGGGACAACAAGGAGCAGATCCTGGGTGTTTTCCAACTGCAAGGAACCTCGCCTTGATGCCTTGGTCCGGCTCCCACCCCGGTTGCCTAGGAGATTCGTCATCAGGAACCGCCAAGGTGTGTTCCAATCATTTCCAATGTTCATGTGCTAGCAGGGTGTTTGTTAGCCGTTTAGCTAATTCACCAAGGATACATGAGAGGTGCCTTGTTGCCTTCTCTTGGTTAAGAATTTCCCAGAATGCAGCGCGGTATTTTCACACAGATCTCATCAGGAGCCGGCAGCAGCTACTTCAGGGGAAAATTTCCAGTTTAAATGTAAGTCAACTAATTGTAGCTATTGGGCTTATATGTAAAATGTTTTTTTGATTATTTGATTTAACCAACTTATCCCCATTTAAAAAAGTAAAAGGCTCGTTATACATCTATATTGAAACTTAACATTATGTAACGTCCCAAAAGGTGATGGTACATAAACAGAACGCGTAAGCAGGGGGCGGGCTCTGGCCAGACAGGGTGCAGGCTTCAGATTAGCTAGTTTAGTACCAGGTTGCCCTGAAAAATATGATTTGTCCCTCTCCATAACCCCCTCCAACCCCCATCAATCCAATGCAGTACAATAATAATTATGCAATAATCTTCATCTATTAATTGTTTTTTTTTCTTCAAGTGGAAGTTTTCCCAACTTGCAGATTTCTATTTGTTTTCAAAAGAAATCCAAAGTGTTAAATCAAGCAGAGTTTATCAAGCTCTGCTGCAATAAGATAAAAAACTGAAATATAGTTCAGAAGTTGGACGTTTGGAGTTGGATTTTGTGGAAAGGTTAGGATCAGTTAACATCTCAGCGGAAGAAGGCTTTTTGATTGGTTCGGACCAAACTGATCTAAAAGATTACTGCATTACTGCTGATATTCAAACAACTAAAATCTCAAACATTTCTTTGTGGTTCACAAAAATTTCATGTCATTAATCCTAAAATCACCTCCATACTGTACAATAAATTATTTACATTAAATTATATGGAGCGTATGGCAGCAGTAGCAGGTAGCTGCAGCTAGGGGGACTTCCAGTTGTGATTTAATAACTTTTTCACTTGAAAAGAAATGAAAATTTTGGTCTTAGCCTAATCTATTATGTTAGCCAATCCAGTCAATCTGGGTAAGATCATACTGGCTCATTAAATTCCCTCAGAAATGAAAATATCTGAAACATTTGATCCAAATATCAGCATGACTTAAAAACACTTCAGTGAGGTCAGATAACGTCCAGGTCCTGGTCTAAATTATGATAAGAGCTTGACACTAAAGCAACAGAAGGAAATGCTTTAAAAACATTTAGTAATAACAAGAATATTCCACTTAAGCAAACACGAACGCACCAGGAAACCTGCTGACAGCAGTTCAAACCCACGCATATGCTTAAAAGTGAGCTTTAAACGTAGATCTGCATTCTGCTCCGTCTCAGCCTCTATCGACGCAGACGAGATGAGATAGATTTCTGAAGTGGGCATCTTTCCCAGCTCTGCCAGCATACTGTCACTGTTTGGGCATGCTCCAACCCATCCTGATGACTGCATCCTTCCTTTAATCTTTCCATTTCTGTCTCTCCTTACACTTCTGATTTGATGTGACGCTGGCTGCAGCAAATAAGAAAACTGTCCAGACTTGCTGCAGCTTCTTTCTATTGCATTCAAAATCCTGTTTGTGCTTTTCAGACCATACAGCGATGTTCCTTTGGATTCATCAGGAAGGTTGTTTTTAGCAATTCTGTTTCCAAATGTTCTGCTTAAATGTCTATCCACCTATTAAAGCCACATTCCTGAACTTTGTGGATATATGCTCTCTGTCGCCTTCTAGAGGCTTGCTGCGTAACGTCCCTGTCGTAAAATCAAATTTTAAAATCAAACATTCCTAATATCAGGAAAAACAATGAAAACAAACTTTTCCACCTCCACACATTGAATAAATAGTTTTATCAGGACTGTATAACAACTTTATGCCCGACCAAACACAATAACCCTGGTGAAATCATTTATTACTAACCCAGCCATTAGCAGCACGGCTAGGTCAGAGTTCGTAGTTCATGCTGTTCTTTCTAAAAGAGCTCTCCAGCGAGGAAAAGACGGCCCAATAATAACTCTGGTCTTTGCTCTTGCTCTATCACGTTCTCTTTTTCTTTTCCTAGATTCCTCTGATACGGGATTTCTAGCTTTCTTTGGTGGATCTGACATTGCTAAACCGCGGATCTACGTTATACAACTATGGCAAGCCAAAGGGATCAAAAAAGCGAGCGTTCAAAACTTGAGTTATGTCTGCTAAAACATGCGTTCAAGATGTGCATTTTGACGAACATAACGTTTGCTTTTAGAACACGCAGTTTTTTGCCCCCTTTGGTGTCAAAACGCGCGTTTAAGACGCACATTTTGGCGGACATAACATTCGCTTTTAGAACACGCAGTTTTTTGCCCCCTTTGGTATCAAAACGCGCGTTTAAGACGCACATTTTGGCGGACATAACGCAAATTTAGAACGCGCGCTTTTTCACTATCACAGATACGAAAAATCAACATAATAGATGATAGTATGCTGCCAAAACTTTACAGAAAACATTCTTTTAAGGTGAAAAAGTTGCGGAATGTTACTTTAAATCTGCATGTTTTCTATTTTTTCCGTCATTAGCTAAGAGGTCAGCTCAAGAGGGAACGTGATCCAGGAAGGCAAGGTCAGTTTTCATTGATTGTTAAATCATTCCTCTGTTTGAGAAGCACGCGGCTGAGATGGGAAGACACTGACTTCTCCTCAGCAGCAGATTTACAGCATTCTCTGGGCTCGGCCCAAAAGATACAATTCACTTCTAGTCAGCAGTTCCTGCCTGGTGTGTTTGTGCATTTACAG
>SSNS01000167.1:228373-270491 GCA_006937985.1 Aphyosemion australe | reverse complement strand
GATAAATGTTGCCCCCCCCCCCTCCTGCATACTGTAGCCCATATTGCTTCTGCAAATGAGGAGCAGCAATTACATTAAATTTGTCACACGCTGCTGCTGAGCCCTTCTCCGTTATTGTATTAACATCGATGCTCAGGCTGGAATTAGCCAATGCATTTACTCTCTACCTACTCCTGACTGCTTGTTGGCCTGAAACATGCGAGCTGGGCTGCTTAATGAGAGCTTGAACTAGCAGTAAATGGAGAAAAGTGCAAATTCTGTTCAGAAATAGTCCAACTTGTCAGTGAAGTGGGGAAAAGTCTGCAGTGAAGCTGAGCTGCTCGGCCGTCAGGCGGGCTGAGTGAAGATGATACAGCTGTGAGTTGTCATCCTTTGAATCTTTTCATTCAGTAAAGCATCACAGTTGTGTTGATCTGAGCTGAACAAAGCTTTTCATCTCTGGCTCACTCCTATCTCAGTCACACTCATGCATCTATTTACAAACCTCGCCTCTCCTCCCTGATCGGGTACCGTTGGACGTCCTGTCTCCGGCTGGAGGCGTACATACGTTGTCACAGTCAGGACAGAACAAAGGCTGCAGGATGGGTGGGTGATGTGTTTTAGGTGCATGATCCAATGTGAAGGAGACTAAACATTCATCGGAATGAGCTTGAATGACGAAAGCAGCTGGAAGCCAAAAAGGAAACTCCTGTTGATTTAGATAAACGCACTGAGCCATGTGAACTGCTGAGAACGTTTGGGAGCTTTTTGAGGTGGTCGCCAGGTCAGAGGATGTTTCATCCAAACCCTGAACGATGCACCGGGCAGTAAAAGTGTGTCTGTTTCAGAAAGTCGGTCTAATTTGCACCTTTAAGCCCTGCAGCCTTTCTTGTGTTTGTGTTAGTGTTCGTGCACGTGGTCCAGGGGGACGATAATTCAATGAAGCCCTTTTTTGTCAAACACTTTGAGCTCTTGGCCTTTCAGTTGCTGCTGTGACCGCGCGTTTAGGGTTGTGCTACTTTATACCTGTGTTGTTTTCTGCCCTTGCAGCTCCGTGTTATTTTGGGAAATCCTCCCTCTGAGTCCGTATACAAGCAGAGGCGAGGCTCCATTGAAAGGAGAATTAAGAACACGCTCTCTTTGATGAACCAGTAGCAGGACACAGATACAATAAACAGCTGAAGACTCCAAAAAGCAGATTTTAGAGGCTCCAGAAGAGCTGACATTTCCAGAATCGGGTGTTTTGGCTGAAATCGTCACTATTCTAGTGTGCAGCACATTTGTGAGAGTATTCATCTCTAAGGCCCTTTAAAGGTTGTTATGAATAGTAAAAGGAGGAGAGCTGGAGGAGGTTTCTTCACACCAGCAGAGGGAGCCCAACACCCCCTTCGTCTGCACCCCTGAGGGCATACTGATGTAATCGCTGGGTGGATGCTGACAGGTCTCCCTGTTTCCTTGGACTGTTCTCATCCTCTCTAATGCAATGTAACAACACATTTCCTGGGTTTATATTTCTAGATGATTTTAACGTCATCCGTATTTAACACCAATCAGTTTTTGTCTTTATGCCCTCCCTCTATAGCTCTCCAGGTTTGGTAAATTATGCACCTATAAAAGCTGAATTCAAGCAAAAGGAGGGCAGGAAAAGACACAAGATCTTTAGTGTGGTTTGGAAAATATAGTCTTCCATTGATTCGGGCTCAGGGCGAACAGGGGAATCGCTGTATCGCTCCTTGAGGTCAACACGAGGGTGAGTCCTTTTATTGCAGAGGCAAGCATGCTTTATGTAAAGCTACCTGGACACACACACTTACTTTGTGATTCACACGAGATCCTGACTGTGGTATAATGTTGGGTCAAAGGTCTCATCTGCTTTAATTGCTTTAATCCATAACGGCCGCTTGTAGTTATCGGCAGAGCCATACTTCAGCGAGTGTGTGTGCAGGAGGCCTAGAGATGGCTCTGCACCCATGTAACAACCGTGACCTTGGACCAAAGCGGATATAGATCTCCCCTCTCATCAGAGAGCAGCAGAAAACCCGAGCATCCTCCCGCGTTTCTCAACCCCCTCCGCTCCAATTTCTCTCTAATCCTCTTCTCTTTTAACGGTCCTTCTCTGTTTCCTATCAGCCTCCTTCATGCCCTCCATCTCTGTCTCTTTTCGCTCAGCCTCCGTTCTCTTCACTTCCCTCGCTCTGTCTCTTTCTCTGACCTCAGATTAAACCGTAGGGCAGCGAACACTGTATGTTTTCTTTATTGAGCCAGCCAGAACCTTTAATATTTGCTTACCACAGACTTCCATCGAACCACATATATCTATTCATAAGAGCCGCAGTGTCAGTGTGGTGTGAGAGAACCCGAATATGTCTGATAGGAAGGATGAAAGAGCACGAGGAGTGGATAAACTTTATCGACAAAAGCGAACATGTTTTAGGGGATGATGCTGAAAACAATCTAGTTCAAAACAAAAATTATTATGACAAATATTTAAAATACCACAAGTACACAAACCAGAGGGAGGAAACAAGTAACAAAAGAGCGCCAATTGGTTAAAGCCACATTCCTGACCTTTGTGGTTATATGCTCTCTGTCGCCCTCTCAAGGCTTGTTGCGTAACGTCACTGTCGTAAAATCAAATCTCTCTCTCGGGCATAAGAGGCATGTTTACATTCCTAATGTCAGGCAAAACAACGAAAACAAACTTTTCCACCTCCACACATTGAATAAATAGTTTTATCAGGACTGTATAACAACTTTATGCCCGACCAAACACAATAACCCTGGTGAAATCATTTATTACTTACCTATCCATTAGCAGCATGGCTAGGTCAGAGTCCGTAGTTCATGCTGTTCTTTCTAAAAGAGCTCTCCAGCGAGGAAAAGACGGCCCAATAATAACTCTGGTCTTTGCTCTTGCTCTATCACGTTCTCTTTTTCTTTCCTAGATTCCTCTGATAAGGGATTTCTAGCTTTCTCTGGTGAATCTGCTATTGCTAAACAACGAGTCTACGTTATACAATTATGGCAAGCCAAAGGGATAAAAAATTGTGCATCCTAAACTCGCATTATGTCCGCCAAAACGCTCGTTCAAGTTTTGGTGGACATAATGCTCGCTTTTAGAACACGCATTTTTTTTGCCCCCTTTGGCGTCAAAACGTGCATTTTGGCAGACATAACGCACGTTTAGAACGCGTGCTTTTTAATCCCTTTGGCTTGCCATATAATGCCGTAAAGCAACAAGCAGTCAGTACTTCCAGTGGCGACCCGCCATCAAAAACTGTATAGTGTAAACAGACGTGGGACCCCCCCAACACTATCACAGGTACGAAAATGAACATAATAGATAATAGTATGACGCCAAAACTTGACAAAAAAGCATATTTTTAAGGTGTAAAAGTTGCGGAATGTTACTTTAATATGACAAATATATAAAATACCAAAACAAGTACACAAACCAGAGGGAGGGAATGAATTACAAAAAAAAACCTGCCAATTGGTGAAGAGAATCCTGGTGAGCAGGAAGCAAAAACCGCCTGGAGGGAACTGGAAATCAATGAAGAAACACAAATTATAAAATTCTGAAGTAAATAACCATTAAAACCAAGAAAACCATAAAGTACAAACAGGGGAATAAGAGCAGGAGGATAACATAAAACCATAAACATGACAAAAGCCCATAAAGCATGAAGACACGCGTGCATAACTACATACACCCATCCTATAATAATGTATGGCTGGGGGCCAGTTTGGTGGTCAGAGAATGGTGTCACACGCTCCGGGGGCTGACTGATAGATAAGGTTATAAATATGGGCCAGAGACAGAAAATGATTCTGCCACGAGGGCTTCACCTCATCATGGATTCATAGTGTGTGTGTGTGTGTGTGTGTGTGTGTGTGTGTGTGTGTGTGTGTGTGTTTCTGGATAGCAGGAACGGGGGACTAGAGGGTACAAATCCTACATGAGAAGAACAAGAAAAACACGTTTAACCAAAGTAAAGTTCAGTAATCCAGAATAAGCCTCGTCGGAGGATCAGGGTTTACTTGGTTTAACAAACACAAAGTCAAGATGAGCAACTCAGTCAATTATCGTAACGGCCACATTGATGCAGGTCGAACGTGTTTGTGTTTCACATCAATATGAGCAGCAGTCTTCTTATTAACTGTCACTGCGACTACAAAAACATGGTTTATATAAATAACCGTGATCACAGTTAAATTAAAGATTACATCTCAGTTTGTGACTAAATCTCTTATGTTAATGCCACATAAAAGATATAAATCTCTCTCTATATATATTTATATAAGTCTGGATGAAAGTGTGGCTCAGCTGGAAGAATGGCCACCTAAGTGATGGTTCAATCCCAGTTTCCTCCACTACATGTTGAAGTGTCCTTGGGCAAGACACTGAGGTCCATCAACCCCCCCATTATTAAAACTAGTATGTGTGTTTAAATGCATGAATGTGACTTGCAATGAAAAGTGCTTTAAGTGGTTATTAAGAGTAGAAAAGTGCTGCATGAATTATTTAAGTGTAAATAAATTTCAACAGTTTGTGTTATAAGTAGGGGGGGGGGGGGTTTGCCAGAATCTGGCGATACGATATTTATCACAATACAGAGTAGACAATACGATATATATCGCAATACATGAGAGATGATAGGTGCATATCAAACTACAGGGGAGATATTTATCACAATACAGGGGAATGATATGTTGTGATACCCAAAGCCAGATAATATTTATCAAATTTTAAGACTAAATTTAATTAGTTATTGCGAGAACTCGTTAGGGCGATGGTTGCAGAGGAGTTAAGTGGCCGCCTTGCAATCGGAAGGTCGCAGGTTCACGACCCGCTCAGTCTGTCGCTGTCGTTGTGTCCTTGGGCAAGACACTTAACCCACCTTACCTGCTGGTGGTGGTCGGAGGGACCAGTGGCGCCAGTGTACGGCAGGCCCCGCCTTTGTTAGTGCGCCCCAGGGCAGCTGTAGCTACAATGTAGCTCATCCCCACCAGCGTGTGAATGGGTGGATGACTGATTGTGTTGTGAAGAGCCTTGGGGGGTTGTAGAACACTAAGAAGGCGCTATACAAATACCATTTTACCTTTTTTGGTATTCCATCAGAATGAACTTGGTGAAAAGCAGAATTTGAATTGCACGTCACAAAAGAAACACAGTGAATGTTAGTATGCTCAACAATAGTACGCTGCTTTTAAACACTGGGTCAGTATCACAACACAAAATACCGCAATATTTAAATGTAGGAATATTTTCATACAAGTCAAAGTAAATATTTGCCAAATTAAATTCTTTGTTTTGGTTTTGCAAAGATAAAATAAGGTGTTGTTCTTTAAAATGTAACCTACAACATGCTCTACGTGCTGACTGTTGGCTATTAGAGGAGTCTTGGGCCAAATATATAGTTTTGGCATGCAATGTGTGTTATTTAGTCAAATTATTTGCAATATAGTCATACTTATAAATATTTTAGGTGTTTTGGATCCTTATTGCAAAATAAATGCAGCCAAGAAAGTGCAGATACTGGCCAAAACAGTAAACTGAAAGTTAAATATGTTTTTTATATTTGTGCATCTCACCCTGCACCATATTTAGTTCAGCTCATGAGCCAACATAAAACACCTCATTTAAAGGGCTTAACAAGACATGCACATTAATAGCTTATGGAGCTGTTGGACTATCAGTTTTACACCTTCTCCTAGTGTTTATGCTGTGCTGAGTTTACTACCTAACTGAAATTTGAAATGCCTGCCCAGAGACTAGTTCAGTCTTCTTCACACCAAATTAGCAGCAGCTGAGGTTGCACCCGTGTTATTTTTGACCGCTCGGACATTGACTCAGGGTTGTTTGTTGTAGGATGGCGGCTCTAATGCAGGAAGCACTTCAGGCAGAAACTCCTATCATCATTCAGATAAATTAATTATACATAGTACATTTGTAAATGATCATAATTAAGTCGGTTAAGGTGCAATTACACTACAATTCTGCAAAAAATCCCACTCAATGTGTTAGTTAATCTGCATAGTGTGCTTTTTTAAACAAAGCAATTTAACTGTTTCATTTACACTAGAATGTGCGTGGGTGCGTGTGTGTGTATGCGTGCATGTATGTGCGTGTGTTTGTGTGTGCTTGTGTGTGCATGCGTGTGTGTATGTGTGCGTGTGCTTGTGTGTGTGCATGCACGCGTGCATGTGTGCGTACGTGTGCTTGTGTGTCCGTGCGTGCATGTGTGTGCATGTGTGTGTGTGTGCATGCACTCGTGCATGTGTGCGTACGTGCGTGTGCGTGTGTGTGCCTGTCTGTGCGTGCGTGTGTGAGTGCAGGTGCTTGTGTGTGCGTGTGCAAGCACGCATGCATGTGTGCGTGTGTGTGCGTACGTGTATGCCTGTGCATTCGTGTGCTTGTGTGTGTGTGCGTGCGTTTGTGTGTGCGTGTGTGTCTGTGTGCGTGCGTGCATGTGTGCTTGTGCAAGCACGCATGCATATGTGCGTGTGTGTGCGTGCGTGCGTTTGTGTGTGTGTGCGTGCGTGCATGTGTGTGTGCTTGTGTGTGTGTGTGCATGCACACGTGCATGTGTGCGTGTGTATGCGTATGTGGGCTTGTGTGTTTGTGCGTGCATGTCTGTGCATTCGTGTGCTTGTGTGTCTGTGTGTGCGTGCGTGCTTGTGTGTGTGCATGCACACGTGCATGTGTGCGTGTGTGTGCGTACGTGTGCTTGTGTGTGTGGGCATGTCTGTGCATTGGTGTGCTTGTGTGTGTGTATGTGTGCTGAAGGGTGAACGATTCAATATGGATGCTGAGTTCATTAATGTCAAAGAAGCCCTCTGTCATCGTGTGATGTCTGATAGTTGGCGTGAGTTTTGGGTGTAAGTGGGTTCCCTTCACCATCAGCACGTTTGCTCTCCCCTCCCCCCCTTTAGAACAAGCCCTTAAGTGCTGGTCAGATCACTGATCAGTGGGCCTTGACAACTGTCCACCCACCAGTCTGAAACATGCCCTCTTCTCCTCCTCTTCCTCCCCACCAGCTCCTGCTGGTCCTGAACATTTTGTAACTGAACTAAATTTGCAGTTGCTTCCACACGTCTGTCTTTTCCCGTGTTTGTTCTGCAGACTCGGCTTGTGCTGGAGCTGTGAATGGTGTCATCACAAACAATCATCTGGGGATTTGAGGCTCACAGATACAGTGTCTTTGCTGATGAATTTGGCTGTTTTCCTCTGCTGATGACGAGCAGCGGTGAAAATGTTATGAGGAGAAAAAAACACATTCGAAACCTGTAAAACTCTCTAAAACAGAACATTCCTCAGCTTAAAACTAGTAAAGCACACTTTGGATCCATGTTGTTAAACCACTTGAGAATTGCAATAGTGACAAATTCTTGTAAGCAATAACTTCCAGCTATGAAAATAATCCAAACTCTTGGCAGTCATACAACTTTGTCGCACTGCAGCAATGAGATGGTTTTGCAAAACACCTAAATGTCCACAGTAGATGTTTGTGATTACATTGAACCCAAGCTAAAGTGCAGAAGTAGTGGATTTGTTTTATACATCAGCCTTTTTGCAGCATTATTGATACACAGGAAGTTTTCATGCTGCCACAATAGAAGCTGGTCTTTGACCACGTTTATCTAAACTGCAGTTACAACAATTCCTTGAATGCTGTAGTTCACTTCTAGGACTCCAGGCCAATTTACCCTCCTGTGACCAACCACTGTGTGACAGCTCTGCGTGCATGTGTGTGTGTGTGTTTGTGTGTGTGTGTGTGTGCTTGTCCTACCAGAAGGAATTTAAAGTGCAAGGCACACAAAGGGTCAACAAGAACAAAGAAAATGCACATTTGGAAACATTCCTATTCAGTTTATATTGAAATCTTAGATCTTAACCGATGAATTCAGAACTTTGTGCCAAAGTTTTAAGATGCGTGAAGGCAAGCTGCATTTGTTTGTGGTTTGTACAACATGTTATTCTGAATTCTCAAGGTCTCTAGTTTGGCTTAGAATGTGTACTTCTTCTCTTTGTGTGTGTGTGTGTGTGTGTGTGTGTTCTTGCTGCTTTGTGTCCTTGAAGTTTTGTGAGGAAAAAATGGAGAAAGAAGCTTATTAAAGAAAAACAAGTGTCTGGATCTGACTGGGTGTCACAGTTCAACACTGTAAGCATTCAACCAGGATGCACAAGATACCCTTCCCCCAAAGATGCATTCACACACACACAAACATGCACACGCACCATTCAGGGCCAGTACTCCTGTCACTTTATGTCAGAATATTGTCGTTTCAGCCGTGTTGGCGCTGCCAGCAGCGTAGGCTAATATGCTTTCTGCTGCAGTTGTTGCTAAACGTGCAACTTCAATGAGCTGCAGTTAATCAGGAATAGTTTCAGATGTGCACGCTGTGCCTTTTAGTGCATGGGAACTTTTAATTAATTCGTTTTCTCGTTGCTTTGTTCTTTAAGATTCTTCTTTTTTTATCATTTTAAGGTTAATTTGTCAATTAGGTTGCAACTCTGACCTTACATCATCACACAGCCACAGCTTTAAAGCCAGCTGCATCTAGATGTGTGTCGAGATAAGGACAGCTGTCATCCCTTGGAGCCATAGATGTACTCATGAGTGTGTGTGTGTGTGTGTGTGTGTGTTATAGGGGGTTTTCTGCTGATGTGACTTGCCTAGGGTCTCCTACAAAGGTTCAATCAGACCTATTGAATGTTGTTTTGTGCTTGGGGTGTGTTGTCTTACTGGTCTGCTGCAGTGCTGCAATAATAACACCCACAAACCCATTTTCTATTATTAACTAGAGTCATTTTCTCTGCACCTGCCAGCGTTTTGTTTTTCTTCACCTGATCACTTGTTTTTTGTTGCAAATGAATCACCAGTTGAGTGTTTGGCGCTCTAGTGTTTGACCTTCATCTTGGCTTCAGTTTTTCTAGAGGAGTTGTACGGTGCCAAAATTATACATAAAGACTCAAATACATACACACATCCACTCAAATCTTTACTATGTGGTGCTGAAGGTTCTAAAATGTCTGTAACTTGATAAGACCAAGGCCTTTGAGCTGTTTGGACACAGTGACGTGTACAAGCAGAGTCAAGATGAGGCTTTAAATGCAAAAACACGTAACCAGCTGTCAAGCATGGTGGAGGTAGGATCATAATGGGGTACTGGTGCATCTTTACCTGAATTCATCAGTTACGCAGCAGAAACTTGGACATAACTGGGTGTTCTAACAGTGCATCATAAACATCATGTACTTAGACGTGACATGGACTGGTGCTGCCTATTGGAGCTGGCATAGCAGAGGGCAGCCATCTTGGATGGGTCCCCATTGGCCCCAGTGCATTTATTTATTCTGAGGAAGGTTTACCCAACAAAAATCAAAATCAGACATATGGTATGGCATGATAGTTAAAATATAAATATAATTAATAAAATAAATTAAAATATAAAATTCCAACAGGTAGGCTAGAAAAGTCAGTAATAATCCCACGTGATCTATTTTCAATAGTTCGTCAATTTTTGCAACCATAAGCTGCACAATTAAACGGGCATAGTTGCTCACTCTGCGTTGACTCCAGTTGGATTTGGAGAGAGAGAGACCCATCCGATATGCTACGATGCTGTTATGCTCTCCAGCGCCTAGCGGTGTGTCTATGTATTCAAGTCTATGGTGCAATGACCCCAACACTCATCAGGAATGGTTTGTGATTGGATAAAGCAGGTTGACATGAAGCGTCTGGATTGGTCCTGACCTCAGCGCTAATAATATATGAAAAATACTAAAAGTAGAAATCTAGAGTATTTTTCTCAGAGGGTAGCCTCTTGGGGTGAAAACATGTGTTGCACGTTTAAAGGCATACTATGCAAATTTTTCATATTTTTAAATAATGTTCTTGAGCCAGTATGTGCTAAAATGACCCTTTACAGGGTTAATGAAATCATTCAGACCCCCACCGCCCTCTGTTGCCAGAATACCGCACTTGCAACTTCAGAGTGGCGGGCCACCTCCTGTTGGACTGACATACCTGGCTCTGCAGTCTGCTTCCAGCATGTTTTAGATCATGAACACAGCTGATTTGTTTGATTTAGTGATGAACCGCTCCTGTAGACACTAATGAAGGCCGAGGAGACATTTCAGCAGTTAGATTAAGGTGTTAAAAAGACAAACGCACAGCGAGGAGATAAGTTTCACTTTTGCTTTCACTAACGGACACTAGGGGGTGCTAAAAGCAAGAAAAAACTTCATAGTATCCCTTTAAGCCCCTCTCCCCACCTGCTTCTGTTATATCGCTTTAAGCAACGCTACTTTAGTTAATATTTTCCTGTAAGGACAGAAGAAAAATTCATGATGATTTCAAACTTGTGCACCCAGTTTTTGTTCTTGAGAATCACAGAAAAAATCTGTTATATATTCGTTTCACCCTGCATGCCCTCGGTGAGTGTGTGCAAACGTCTGAGCACAACTTTATATGGATGACGATCTCAATGTGACCCAGTGATGAACTGGTGACCTTTCCAGGGTTTCCCCGTCTCTCACCCATGTCACCTCTGTATATAGTCATCAGCACTCAACCCTGAACATCAGCAAGTGTGTTTAGAAAAATAATGAACCCTCGTTCCTGACAAAAAAATTCACCCAAACAAGAACAAATGCATGAAATCAAACACTACTTTTATTTTGTACTTTATGGATAAATTATAGATAAAATTCTCAGAACACAGTTCATATCAGGTAATTTGCGTGCTGTATGTCAGACCGCTAATGAGCCACAAACCCAACCAGTGTTTAAGCTTGCACAGTAAAAGTTAATTGAATTTTATTTGTGTGGCAGAATCAGCTTTTCCCCTCCGTGATCCGCTCCTGTCTGACAGTTATGTAAATAATCGTATGCTCCTGTGGTATCCCCGGTCTGGATTCCTAATGTGATTGATTTTAATTCTCATAAATTAGACCAAGCTAAATTGGGATTTAATTTTCTGCCTGTGGAAGTGTGAGAGATCATCACAACACAGAGAATGGGTCGTAGGAAGGCTGAGGCAACTGAGGCGAATCAAAGAAGATTTAAGATTAGAATTTAATTTAAATCAATTGCATTATTCATAAAATAGATTCCCCATTTGCAAAAGGCAATAACACTCAAGGAATGATAATATTCCTCCTCTGAAGCGGTTTGATTCTGCTTCAACAAAAGTAATATCTGGCATAAAATCATCAAGTTGTTACTTAAGAAAAAACACAATTAAGCCACTTTTGATATTTTTAAAGAAATGTGATGAAAGCAGTTGGATATTTCTAAATGAACTAATTAAACCAACTGTTATATGTTTAAATATTTAAAAATAATGATGTCCTTGAGATTTTTCATGAAACGCACCCTCTATGGAAGCCGGATTCTTTTCTGCACCTTTCATTGAAACCTTTATAAAACAAATTCAACATATATGAAACAACATAAAACACACTGAACCACATCTCAAATTCAGATTTAGTTTTCAACCATCTAGTACGTGAGATAAAACCCGGCTTGTTCATGAAAGAAGCTGAGAAAGCAGAAGTCACCGGAGATATGCAGACTAGTCGGTGACATACAGTTTGAGTAAAGAGAGGGATGCGGGTGCAGATGGAGGGATAGAAGTGGAGGACTGATTGAGAGCCTCTGGTGGTTTGTGGATGAGTGGAGAGTGGACTGATGAAAAGACAGCGAGGGATGCTGTCTTGGTAGGATGCCCATTTATTCCTAAAGTTCAGAGCTCAAGTCCTCCCACTCCTTCATCCTGCTCTCCATCCGCTCATTTGTTGCCCTGACAACCCTCTCACCAGCTGAACTGCACTTTCACTGGAGTGGAGGCGCAGGCAGGGCGCCGTGTGTGTGTGTGTGTGTGTCAAGGGACTCTACTGACATTTTTAAAGTGTGTGTGTGTCTACTTCTTCAGTTGCTCTGTTCTCCTATGTGTTGCTGATGGGATGTGTCATATACAAACAAAACTGTGGCCATATTTGGCTTGATTAAGGCTTTGTCCACACGTAGCCGGGTTTTTTTAAAAATGAATATCCGCTATCCCAAAAAATAGCGTCCACACCACCTCGTTTTTAGAAAAAACTCCATCCACACCTAACCGTATAAGTGCATTGTTAAGCACATTCATAGGCACGCCAGACCTGTAGGTGGCAGTAGTTCCCCTGAATCCTATCAGTTTAGTCTTCCTGCTCAACTTCAACAAAACATTAAACATGGCGCCTAGCTCTCTTGTGTGGACCGATACGGAGGTAGAATTGCTCTTAAATGTAGTTTTGGAGTATAAAGTCAACAAGCGTCAAAAAGCGTTTGGACGATTGATAACGCGAGGACAGCTCTGAGGGCGTCCATGTTGGAGTGTAAACACAGGTCTCACATGGGCCGTCAGCATTTTTGTCACAGACGGTGACGTTGTGAAACCGAAAACTTTGGTTATTTCTGTCCACACAGAAACGCTGAACACAGAGAAAACGCAAATCTTCACTTTTTAAAAAGATTTGTTTTAATTGCGTAAATCTGCGTTTTTGTGTGGAATCGTAGGAAAATATCTTCTTTTTGGGAGATACCCGGCTACGTGTGGACAAGGCCTAACGTAAATAAGTGTCTAATAAAGTAATAAAATAGAAGAAATAACAGATTTATCATCCTATAAAATAGGGGTGTGTAAAGGTTGGTTTATGCTTGACGCATGTACATTCCGCGGGGAAATGAGACACACGGATGGAACGCGCGTCGGAACACGCAGCGTTTATGGTTCCTTCCTACCTTCTGCGGCTTGTCTCCGCTGTGAGCCAATATTCGCCCAGACTGTAGGGGGCGGCATGGGGCTCTACGGCATGCATCCAACACTACACCATAGTAGAAGTAGAAATCACTGTTATTTTACTGCTTCCTCGTCTTTTCCAAGTGTGACAGCAATTTCTCTCCACGAATTATTAACAATATTTTGATCACGTGATCTTTATGGGCTGAATCATAGAGATGTTTGTATTTATGAACCTCCGCCACTACGAGCTCTTGCCAGTCCGCCATGTTTTTCTGCGTAGTTAGAAAATTTCCTAGGTGCGCGGTGCGGAAACTTTGGGTCACGCGGAGGGGCGTGGTTGCTAAAATGACGTAATTTGGCCGGGCGGACCTCGCGGACGCGTCAAGCATAAATCAAAGTTTAAAGCAGCCAGTATTTGTATCTGTATTTGAGTAAAACTCAAAATAGGTGTAAAAATCTATTTTTTTCCTCGTTACACTTCTACACTATTACATAATTTAGAAGTGTAATGCAAAAAAAAAATGGATTTTTACACCTATTTTGAGTTTTACTCAAATACAGATACAAATACTGGCTGCTTTGCACAACCCTACTATAAAATCCTAACAACATCCACTCCAGGGCTGTGAGATGTGAAGTCATCTATAAAAGTTGGGGAACTCAAAAGTTTTTCTTTTCTTTTCTATATTTGATGACTGATATCAGGCAGAGCAATGGTGGAGGGGATTTGTTCTTTCCTAGCCAATCAGAGACCAGCGCACTGCTTGCCATCAGCTGCTGTTATTTTCAGTCACGTTGTTTGTCCCACTGATTGGATAATCGTTCGTCCTTCAGAGGTACTCACTGGAAATTTTCATCAGAGCAAACAACGTATCGAGTCAGAATCTCAAACAAGTCTGTCAGTTTCACTAAAGACTAAAATATCTGGACTCTGACAAGAGTTTTTAGCTTTTTCTGTTGTTAGTGACTCATGTAGGAGAGCTATGGTTTGAGAGGCAATCTGCACTTTTTATATCGTAGTGTCTACGTTTTCACAAAAACACAAAAAAACTATATTTACTGAAAGTTTTAATAAAAGATGGACAATATGGTTTTATTTGTAACATTATGTGAAAAATATTCTGATTCATTATGTTTAGCAAGTCTCTGATCATAATGGTAAACACAGTTGCATGTGGGCATTTGTCTCCACGTTGTCCAAGTGAGTAACTAGTAGGGATGTTCCGATCACATTTTTTTGCTCCCGATCCGAGTCCGAGTCATTTGATTTTGAGTATCTGCCGATATCGAGTCCCGATCCGATACTTCAGCAAAGCATTAAAAAAGAAGAAATGAAGGGAAAACATGTCCTTAATTTTTCTTATTATTATTTAGGTATGTATTTTTTTCTGTATTTATATCATTTCCTTAGTTTATCTGCCAAAAAACATCACTTGTTTCGGAAGTACATTAATAAAAAACGTGTAAATATTTTGCTTTCGTGTTGTTTGCTGGTTGAAATCACGCAAGATTTTCACGCGTAAAGTATGTGTTGTTGATGCTCGTTAAAAATGTGTACTTTTCGTGTGAGAGTCACACGTAATGTTGCGCGTTTGTGGCACACTTTGGGTTCCATATAGCCACGGTTCCACAGCAGGCTTTCCCCGCAGCACCACGAAGCTACCAGCACGTTCAGCTCAGGTGCTGCAGAATGAGAAACTCTGACGTATTGTTGTCGGCAATTTCTCTGTTTATTAACGTAACTTTCACTGTTGGCTGGCTCCGTGTTTTTGTTAGAGATGCCGCTGTGAACTGGGACTTAACCCAGACCGATGGTTCGCTGTGGTGACGCCTGAAGGGAAAAAAGCCGAAGGAGAAAGTATTTCGTTTTGAAGGCTGCTTATCATGCAGCTGTCTTTTCCAGCATGTTGAATGCCCAGTATGCACACATTACAAGTGGCTGTTACACTACCTTTGCTGTCCGGTTTAAAATACCACCAACATACAGATATTTTAGCTCTCCTGTGGAGACAAGTTAGCTCTGCGTTAGCCTGCTAGCTAACAGCTGTATGGTGTCTGAATCCCCACCTGCCATACATTGTGTGACGTAATGGTGTTGTTTTTGACCAAGAAACACATAATATTGATATAGAGGAACATGTTAAGATATCAGAATGAATTTAAAATGTCATATTTGTTGTTTTATAAGGTTAAATCCGATCTTTTTCAACCGATTCCGAGTCCTTTGAAAGTCACGTGATCGGGCCCGATTTCCGATCACGTGATCGAATCGGAGCATCCCTAGTAACTAACATTTATAGTGAGCTTTGATTTAATTAGAATGTTTATAACCACAACATAACTGATGATGTAGTTGGGTTTGTTAGTGACGATCTGAGCCATGGGAGCTTGAATAAATGTTGGGAATTGGTTACTTTTATTTTTTGTGCAATATTTTGTGTTTTTGAGGTCTAGACTGTATCAGACACAATAGGAATGCATAATATATCAAAAATCTGTTGTCATCTCAGTATCAGTGTGTGCGAAACAGCAAAAGATGGCAATAAATCCCAAAGGGCATGCCAATAATACGTTTGCCAATGAGATGGAACCCCACTGCCCTAAATGCTCACTGGCAATCTAGATAATAGCAGCCGATGGTGCTGTGGTGATAGAAGAAATAAAAGAAATGAGGAAAATTTGGGTTTATTGCAGCTGATGTCTTCATCACACCATGTGGTGTGCCACATAATCATGGTGGAGGTGGGGTTTGAGTGACCCAAGAGCACCAGATGCTGTGATGTCTGTGGCAGTTTTGGACCAGACAAAACTTGATTCTGAAGTTCTTATGATGACTTTGGTCTGACATGTTGTTCTGGGCATTCGCTCTGACGCTGGCTGAGAGGTAGACGCTCATCGGCAAACATTGGACACTATAAACCTCCTGAGGACCCACCAGCAGCAGAAAGAGCAGGGACTGGTGCTTTTTGGATTGGAGTGGTCCAATCCCTGGTTTTGAAACTGTCTTTAGGGATTCGCAAGTGAAGAAGTTAGAAAATCTTTAGGTCTTGTTCTTGAGCAGGTTAGAAAGGAGCTGGAACGTGATGTGTAGATTTGGACTACATGGATGCTAAAATTTGATTTTACTAATTGATCTCCATTCCAACCCTTACGGGTAAAGACAACACAAGAACCTGAAATGATCTTCCTCAACGTAGCGGTGGGACTTACTGAAAATGGGATGATTAGAGGTGTTTAGAGCAGAGTTGCTGCTCCTCCACATAGAAAGGAGCCAGCTGAGGTGGTTAGGAAGCCTAGAAATCTAGACTAACCGTAGCAGTAGCAAAAAGATGTTTGCTCTGCAGGTCGGTCTAGCCACGTTCCTTTGGTTTGCTGGGCGGGCTTAACGATGAAGCTGCGACGGAGAAAGGCAACAAAGATGGAACAGGAACAGCGCTTGTTTGAAATGGCTTTAGCATCAACTTTGAACGATTTAGACTTGGGCTTTACTTTGAGACATGAGCAGATAGAGGTACTGAAAGAGACAATGTGTGGTTTTTTACCGTTAATCTCTGGAAATATCCATCAAAATGTTGAAAATGAATTAAATGATGCCCAGTTGTTGAAAAATATTGGCGGCTTTGTAACATATAACCATAAAAATCGGGTCTAAAATACATGGGAGCAGGTCTATAGTCTCTGAGCGACGCCATATTAGATGGAATGTTTCCTTCTACGGGAGCCCGTGAGGACAAAACGCATTTACAGATTTGAAACAAACGGTTACAAAACTTTCTCCATTCATAAACGTTGTTTTACACATTTACCTCTTCGCTTGATGAAAGGGAGTCTGATGTGCTTGTCATTTTGCTGGAGGTTGCACATCCAGGGATTTTTGACCCTAATGGCCATCCGTTGCTAAGGTCTTACTTGCACACAAAAACATAGCTTGCTTGCAACGATTTAGGTATATACTGCCCCCTATTTCCAGGGAAAATACACACAGTCACTTTAAGTCCTTTAGTTAGAAAATTGACGTGTTTGCTTCTTCTTTGATGTTGTATGGCGGACTGCCCCGTTGACTGACATCCATAGTGGTGAAAATTTCACGTTGTTTGTTGCTCTGATTGGTCCTAACGCTGTCCAATTGACCTTTCGCCAAGCCCCGCTCCCCTTAGTTACTGTTCCTAAGTCCGACAAAGTGGGTCAAACACTGACCAGCTCGGCATATTGCCGCGATGGAAAGAAGTAGACAGATGCGTGTCAGCGACATTTTTTGGAGCAATTCCTCCGCAATATCATCCAGATCAAGGCAAAAAGGGTTACAGTATGCAGTGGAGGGATATATTCAAAATTTAAAAAATACGTGTCGGCTCCGCTGAGCGAAGAGTAGCAGGGAACAAGGAGTTGGGAGTTCAGAAGGAGGCGGCGTCAGGGGATGCGTGGATCTGAGGAGCAGTGGTGGGGATGCGGTGGGAGCCTGAGGTCGTTTATAAGAGCTCAGACCGTGGCAGTAATGTGGCGCAATTGTGTCCTTTTTATAAAAGAGTGTGTGATAGCGGCATAAAGGGGGTATGGGGGCGGTCTCTGCGCTGTCACGGACTTCCGTGTATCTTGGACATAACTTGCTTTTTATTGCAATCAAAGCCGTGCTCGTTAAGTTTTTTTCACAAGCAGCTACAGGTGTCTGTCCTCCACCATCCCAGTGAGCTGTCAGATGATCTGAGCTGCAGATCTAATGGAGAGAAACTCGTGGAGCTCTGCATCGCTCCAGTTTATCATCTCAGCTGATTCTGTTTACAAAACGAAACTTATGCCTGTGTTTACTTTTATTTTCAATATAGTTCCCGGCCGGAGCTCGGCATTAATTCATCACGTGATCATGACACCACCCTCTGTTGCATCAAGGCTTAATGTGCGTTTATAAGACACGGCACGGTGTGTCTTATAAAGGGTCTTGGATAGTCTGGGAGGAGGACCTCCGCCCAGCAGCGGGTGGGGGGAGCACTCATGCTTGGCTGTTGTTGGTTGAGCTCGATGAAGAGGTTCTGAAGGGGAACGAAGGAGACACGACTACTATCGAGGCTAATGCTTAGTAGTATAAATTAGACTTAGCTTCACCATCTTGTTTGGAGTTGTAACGGTTGCTATGATGTGTGATTGGACAATAGCTGTTTTGGGGGCGGGGCCGGCGAAAGGCTAATTACGTGTTGAGGCAGTTTGAAATACAACCTGTGGAATTCGGCCCACAACAGCGCTCTGTCTATGGGTCCTGGCTTGACTATATATTCCCATATGTAGGATGGCATGATAGGTGTTTTAGACAAGTCCCACTAGAACGAGGCCTTCAGGCAGAACCAGGACTCAGTGGAGAGAATTTATCTCACAGCTGGTGTGGAACCACACTGGAGTTCTTCTGGATGAGCCTGCTGGGGATTAGAGGGTCTGGGGGTCGCTGCTTAAGCTGTTGCCCTGATTTAGAGGCTGATGCTGGATAAATGAACAGATTAGAAAATATCATAATACAGTTTTAGGTTCATATCACTCGTTCCTAGTTTGATTACGGCCAAGTCAAGCATAAGAAGTGTATTTCCATGGAGTGTGAACTGTAAATCTGTATATAATCATGCATATTTTTTATTTATTTTGACCTGATGAGTGTCTTTAGGTCATTTAAAATCCAGCTGTGTTGTTGTTGTTGTTGTTTTTTTATTGTTGTGGAAACAGGATGAAGTTGAAAATGAGGAAGAAACCCAACTGAATGTTTTTGTAAAACATCTCCTGCTCCGCTGTAGTTTACCATGCAAAGAATGATCAGCATCTCATTTACATTTCCCTTTAATTTTCCTGTTAGCAGAAGATTTTCTCTACAGCACCTTGATTACCAGAAAACGTGATTTGCATTTTCTCACAGAACGAAATCTTCTTTTTATTGAACGATGAATAATCTTAGTTTTCTAGTGAAAAGCAAAAACACTAAAACATCATGAATTCAGCATCAATAAAAATGTTTCAAAGTTCTTCCTTGTCATCATGTGTAGGTTGAAGAGATCTAATGAACTCATTATGTAGTCACATATTGTGCTCACTGTTCAGCCTGCGTGGTGGTCTTAGTTAGTGGTCCTTGTCTATGTGGCGCTAGCTCAGTCCAAAGGTGCGTGCGTGTGTGTGTGTGTGTGTGTGTGTGTGTGTATAAGCATCCTGGCCTCTTTGTGAGCCAGTCTAGCTGTTGGCAGCTCTGTTTGATTGTTGGCGCGTGGATCACAGCTTCTCATGGCCAGCTGAAGAGGTGGATGGCATCCAGAGAGAAAGAGTGGCAGAGAGACAAAACAGACAGAGAGAAAGGACGAAAAAAAGAAAGGAAGACACAAACACTCCAGAGGGAGGATGTCAAAGACGAGGATGAGACGACAGGAAGAAAAAAATAACTTTAAAAACAGGTTTTTCTATGTTTTACAGTTTAATATTCTAAAGTGTTTTTTCAGGAATTTCTGATTCTAGGAATCCCACCCCCACCCCCACCTCCTCCTCTTTCCCTCTCAGAATGTAAACCTCACAGTTTGGAGCTGAAAATCGATAAGACAGCTTGTCTCTCTGTTACCAAACAGCCCTCGCAGTAATCAGGTCACATGTGCACGGATCTGACGAAAGCCTGGGAAAATGAAGGTGTTTATCCGACCTTCCAATACATTTTTATTTCCACGCCGTCCCAAAGTGACAGCTTCTGGAAAGGGCTCCAGTGTGGGTGTAGGATGTCTTGTTTAGACTGCTCTGAAACTGGACGTGTTTGGGTCTGAATCTGTACATTTCTTATCAGAGGGTCATTGGTTTCAGCAAGAGTGACTGAAATATGAACTTTATGTTTTTATAATGGATTGAAGCAGACTTAGATTTCAGACACATGCAGTTTAAACAGTTCCCTGGAGAAAAACGTAGAATAAGGCTCGATATCATTTAAAGACACAAGGTCCAGTAATTCAAAGTGTGGAATTAGACTCAATTAGCAAAATTGTGAAAAAGCCACATGGATCTACCACACACTTTAAAATTTAGTGATGGAACTTTTGACTCTTTGAAGGGAGTCATTCAGTCGCGAGTCGTTAACGTCAAAGAGCCGTTCAAAAGACTGGCTCTTTAAACGGCTTTTGTGTCTTCTCTGCCGCTCAGTCTTCTTCTAAATTGAATTGAAAAAGTGGAAAATCCACCTTCTTGATGACTTTAAGATGATACAAAAAAAATGCACGATTCTCTACAAGGACTCAGTTCTTATCGTTCACATTAAAGAGCCGTTCAAAATACTCCTTCGTGAACGTCACATCGCTAATAAAGTAGCATTAATGTGCTCACCCAGGCTGTTTTTGATTCAGCATACCAGAGAGAGCAGAACGCGTCTTGGCTAGTAGAAGCTAACAGTTAGCGTTAGCAACACTACAACATTGCAGAACACGTTCCGGCTTGTGTTTTTTGAGGAGATAACACATCAACATCTTCTGTACGTTCATTCTGTGTATCTCTTACTTAACCATTTTACTTTTTGTTCTTTTTAAAACACAGATAGGAGATTTTTTACCTTTTCTGCTGACGTTTCGATCATCTGCTGTGATCTTCAGAGCTAAGCTGCTAATGCAGGAAGCGGAAGTGAAGCTGCATTAGCAGCTTAGCTCTGAAGAAGATCACAGCAGATGATCGAATAACACATCAACTTTGCAAAGCAAACAGAGGCGGTGGACAAGTTATGCTGCTGTTAACCAATCAGATGCAAGATGTCTGAATATCATTAATGACGGAAAATCCAAATCCTGTTGTTACCTGCCCCCCACTCCTCTTACTCCTGGGACTTCTACTTCCTGAAACAGGAGTGCAAAAGCATTTTCCACAGAAAATGACTCACCTATACTTCACACTTGAAGCATCAGTGGCACAGAACGGCAGCGGAGGTTCAAACCAGCCACGACGCGTCAATTTTCAGATGCGGCCCAGAAGCGGCATGCCGCTAAAGTTAGGAGCAAGCTGCTTCTGGGATGTGTCAATTTCAGCAGTTAACATAGGGGTAGACAGGAAATCACATGTGGTTTCAGTGTACAACATCAGGTAATTTTCAAAATAAAAGTCTATTGCAGCGATGCGATTTCATATCTACGTAGATTACGCCTATGCGTGTGACATCACAGCTTATTTACTCCTTGCATCTTTCAAGAAATGCAACACTCTGCAACTGAGATTCTCCGGTGTGTACACACACACTGCAAAACTTGCAAGTAAACCGTTCCGCTGCCGTTCTGCGATGCTTTCAGTGAGAAGTAGGGGTTACGAGGCGTTCATTTATACTAGATACTACAGCAAATGTACTGAAAAAAATTGTGAATAAGAGTTTTAAGTACTGTCATTGTTTCCCTGGGTTCTCCTCATCTTTAACACACACACACACACACACACACACACACACACACACACACACACACACACACACACACACACACGTTGGTAATATGCATAAAGTCTGTGTCAGCAGACAGGAAACCATAGCTCATACATTAGTGATGAGCTTAGTCATTGATTACATGTAATGAGTGGTATTGACAATAGGTGTGAGGGAAGGAGAAAAAGTGTTGATGTGTAAGTTTATGTAGTGTGTGTTCTCCCACTAGGCTGCAGAATGAATCTGGAATATGTAATGTCCTCCACCAGCCTTTAGCTCTGTAGATGTTGATGAGATATGTAACGAGACCAAACCCAGAATTCTGCAAACGTAGAGTAGATATAGTTTTAACTTCATTTACTCTGTTATTTCCTTTAGATTTGTGTTTGCATGCAAATGTGAAATAATAATGAAACTGAAAGAGATCCGTTTTCATGTTGAATCGTTGCATACTTGCATGTTTAGCATACTTGCATGTTTAAACAGTAAAATAAAATTGCTGCATTCTAATGAAAAAAATCTGAGCTTTTGTTCATTTTGACATTTTCCAAATTTCTATAAAATCCTTTTAAATGGTTTCAGAGCTCAACATCATTCTGAAGCTTGTAATTGCGGTTTTGTCACATGATGCTGTGCTTAAATCAAATCAGAGTTTAGTTACAGATCACAAACCCCGTGCTGCTTTGAACTTGGCTGCAATAAAAAAGAGTAATAATTGGTCGCTTTACTGTCAAATTCTCTGTTTCTGTTTTTTAAACACCCCTTTGTTGAAAGGAAATATGCTGGCAGAGGTCAGATATATATGTAGAATACCACATCATAACATTGACAAAAACTGTAATTAGCAACTCTTCAAGAAGATTTTATCCCATAAAATTATAAAAAAATCAACTCGTCTCAGAAGTTTAGGTCAAACACGGCTTCATAAATCAAATCTAAAAGCATTTAGTGAAAATAAAGTCAAGTCGACTTAATTTACAAACTACATTTGGAAAGCTGCTGCAGATTTAAGTTTTATGCATCAAATTTCATGACAAAAAGTCATCTAGACCGTTTAGAAACACAAACCTGCACTCTGCTCCGAACTAGCAGAATGCTGATGTGACTTTTTCTTTTCAAACAAAAGTTTCTTTGAGAAAGTTTAACAAAGCTGCGTTTAACTCTAAGACCCTCGTGTCACCTGTTCAGATAAATTATTTTCCTCAAAATTTAAGAATAATCCTTTTTGTGCAGCAGAGATTTTGACTTATTACATCATAAAATGTCTCATTAATATTAATGAGTCAGTGATGATGGTTAAGTTGCCAAAAATGCAAAATAATGCAAAACGAAAAGAAAACTACAGCACGAAAAAGTGCTAATTTATGATTGTGACCTTTACTTAAGTTGAATTCTGAGATAAAATAGTCAAAAAATGTCTTTTTAAAATCACTTTATTTTGTTTTTCTAATTAATCACAACACTAGAGTTCTGCTAAACTCATTCAAAAGTTAAAAAAATGATAATAGAATAATAGTAATTTTATGGTGTTGGTGTGGACCAGTGTGTTCATAAAATTCTGTCCATTCATGGATTCATTTCCCTTTTCATAAATAAATGGTTGAAGCAAATCTTTAGAAATACATTTAAGGCTTTTTCACTGAAAAAAACGTTTTTTACTTGTAATTTTTTAAATACGATCCTCACTTTGAGCTTAGCATGCAGGCTAAACGTGAAAATTGTTTTCTACCCCTATTTCCTGCATTAGCCGTCGATAGAAAATAGACGGGGAAATGCTCGGATGAGAGAAGCCAGTTAATTCTACGTCACACCATAAATTAGCGTTCATGGACTCACCCATCGTGACTCGCGATGGGGAAGGCTGGTTTAGAGTCCAGAAGAGAGCAGAACACGTCTCGACTGTTAGGAGCTAACTGTTAGCATTAGCAACTCCACCACGCAGCAGAACTCCTCCAGGCTTGTGTCATCTGTGGAGATAAAACATCAATGTTGCACATAAATCGACATTCATTTATACTAGAGACCTCTGCAAGAGTATTGAAAAAGGAGTGAACTTGAACAGTGTTACATTAGCCGAGTCTCTGTTCTAATGAGCTACGTTTAAAAGAAACCATTTTACACGTCTCATTCTGTGCTGATGCACGATTGCTGCTTGGAGAGGAGCCTATGTGTGTCTCTCTACTGGATCTGAAAATCATATATGATCATACTGTTATGTTCCATTTCTTATATGCCTTTCAAAAGCCCACAGACTGAGAAAAACAGCCTAAAGAGTCTTTAGTTCCTGAAAATACACTCATGGACTGGAGGTCTGCTCTGACCTTTAGCTGCACAGCACCTCTCCTCCGCTGCCTCTGTCTCATCCCTCTCATTTAATCTGTCTCTCTCTCAGCTGGACTCCGCCGTGCAGGGGCTGTCTCAGCTTTATTATACCATGTGCACCATTATCTCGGTGAAAGTTTTCTTTCTACAACGCTGCTTTCTGCACACAGACACATGCAGACGTGAGCCGTTACACGCGTACATACACACTTGGACCACCGCAGCATGGCGGCCCACCCCGCTGTCATGGTGTCGGCTCAGAGTCAGGCCGACATGATGAACGGCATGAGAGATAAAAGAGTCGGGGAGCATTTTGGAGGTGATGTTTTTAGCTTCAAAGCAGACGCTTTTGATTTTCTTCATCTGAATGATTAGCCTCGTTAACATTCAGGAGAGCAAATTAGTTATACTAACCCTAAGGCTTCTGCCTTTAATTGATGCGGTTTGTTTAAACGCCTCACACGCCTGACCAGAGACCTGAGGACTGAAAATAAATAACAAATAAAAGAAGCAGAGCCACAATGTGTGTGAAGGAGAGCAGCAGCAGTCTCTGCAGATGGATGCTGATTAAATATTGATGGTCAGCAGTGATGAAGGCTTGATTGGGACCTGAGCGAGTACACACACACACACACACACACACACACACACACACACACACACACACACACACACACACACGTTCTTCACCTTGAACCTTTCAAAATAAAATGGTTCCTTAAACTAAAAAGTCCTCACAAGTGCTCGTCTTCTTTCTCTCTCTCACGTGAACTCACACACTCACACACACACGCATGCGCGCACACACTCGTGCGCACACACACGCACAAAAACATGCGCGCACACGCACGCACACTTGCACACACACGCACATACACACACACGTACACACACTCATGCAAGTTCACACGCGCATGCACGCACACACGCACAAACACACGCACACCCACACACACACAAGCACACACACTCACGCACACACACGTACACACACGCACGCATGCACGCACACACACACACGCACACACACACGCACACACACACACACACACACACACAAAGTGTAAAACCTTTCTCAGTAGCTCAGGAGGTAGAGCGGGTTGTCCAGTAATCGGAGGGTTGCAGGTTTGATCCCGGCTCCAGCCAGAGAATGCTGCTGTGTGTCCTTGGGCAAGACACTTAACCCGCCTTGCCTGCTGGTGGTGGTCGGAGGGACCGGTGGCGCCAGTGCTCGGCAGCCTCACCTCTGTCAGTGCTCCCCAGGGCAGCTGTAGCTACGCTGTAGCTCATCCCCACCAGCGTGTGAATGTGTGTGTGAATGGGTGGATGACTGATTGTGTTGTGAAGCGCCTTGGGGGGTTGTAGAACCCTAAAAAGGCGCTATACAAATACAGGCCATTACCATTACCATAACTTTGTGTTACGCCTTCAGCTCGTCATCCAGGCAGCTTCT
The DNA here is from genome assembly GCA_006937985.1 of Aphyosemion australe. NCBI lineage: Eukaryota > Metazoa > Chordata > Actinopteri > Cyprinodontiformes > Nothobranchiidae > Aphyosemion > Aphyosemion australe. The sequence goes on along the minus strand of SSNS01000167.1, from coordinate 245,547 downwards.
CTCCTCATTTTTCATTCTTCTAGCGAACTCGGTGACCACACACTCAAACTCCAGAATAATTCTGCTTTTACAAACAAAAATACGTTTCAGGTCTAAAATATGTTTCACTCCCTGACTTTGTGCTGAACCCACTGGCTGCATCATTAACACAGTGACTTTGAAGATGAAATGACGTTTAAACTTTGCCTTCTAAGTCACACGAAGGCATTCTGAGGAGTCTTTTAAAGGTTTAAAATAGCGCGCGGTGTTACGTAAGCTCTGTGAGACAGAAGGAAAACACATTTAGTCTAAAAAAACAGTGTTTGCTCTAAGAAAATGGTGCACAAGAGTATTAATGTTTGCTCTTTCTCTTCTTTTGTTGCAGTTACTCTGTTGGACTCCATGTCAGCACTGGCCGACCTCGGCTGGGAGGCTTATCCTAATGAAGGGGTGGGTATCTGCAGCACACACACACACACACACACACACACACACACACACACACACACACACACACACACACACACACACACAAACAAACATCCTCTTCTCTGTGCTGGAGCTGGCACTGAAAGTATAACTTAGTTCACAGCGAGCAGGTTGTGTTTCCTTCCTTGGAAACAGGATTCTTAAGCATTCCCCACTAATTTTGGGAGTCTGCAGGGGGAATTTACAAATTATTTCTGCTGTGCTGAAAGTGAGATGGCTCTGGAGCCTCAATTTGTTACGGTTTTGGATTTTTGGGATGGAGTGAAGCGACATGATGTGTGTGTGTGGAGGGGGTGTAAATATTCTTACATAAGACGGGATGGTGTATACCAGTTTCTGCTGTTTGCATGTGTACATGCAGCCAGTTGAGGGTGTTGCATAACTAGCCCTTTTTTCCAGGTACAGGGACCAAGGGAGTCTGGAGTGCAGTCACCATGAATCAGAAAATGACAGCTGAGAAGTGTAGAGAGGAAGAGTGTGAGCGCATAGAGAGGAAGAGGCGATGCTCAACAGAGCGGGATCTGTATGTCGCTGTAGTGCCGGAGCCGTTGAATGGCGCTGAATTAATTCTATTTCCTCTTGAGTCACACTTCTTTCTCTCTTCCCCCTCAACTATTCAGCATCAGTGTGTTAAATTGCAGGATGCCACACGCGGTTTCATGGTGCCGTGCAGCAGAGAGGCAGCCGAAGTGACACGAGTTGAGCGAGGTTGTTTTCTCAAGCGATCGAGTGTATCAGGTTCACCCAAATGAAATGCTGTGTTAGTTCGGTCGTTGCTGATGGATGCTTGTGTGAGTTTTTTTTAACTGAGGTCTTTAAAAGGACATAATGAGTTCCATCTGTGTGTAGGTTTGTTTTAATTCTGCTAATCTGAGTTTATAAATTAGGTTTATTACAAAAAATTGACTCAAGTGAAGATTGTGTGGTTTTATCTGATAGAATTAAATTTTTGCTACAGTCAAGTTCTTCTAAGTTTGACTAACCCCCACTTCACACTGCAAGCATCAGCAGCATGGACGGTTTACCCGCGAGTTTTGCTGCGCGCCAGTACACACCGCGAGAGTCTCAGCCGCCGTGCGGCTTCTCCGCCTTGCTCCTCGCTGGACTTGCGAGATCACAAAATCCCTCAAGACTTCAAAGGTCACGGTTTGTTTATGCCATCCGCCATTAAACCAAAAAGAAGGGACTCACGTGTGATATCGCTGATGTCATATATAATGTTGTTCCTCTCCACTGCCAGGATTAAAGCCATGTCGCTGGCCGTCAGGTCACACGTTTAGACGTATTGTACATAGATAAGAAATCACATTGCTGCAATAGTCTTTTATTTTGAAAATTACCAGAGGTTTTACACTGAAACCATGTGTGATTTCCTGTCTAGCCTTATGTTAACTACAGAAACTGACGTGTCCCAGAAGCGGCTCGCAGCAAAAATATATCCCGATCCCACCGTTAGTGGCACGGTGCTTCTGGGACGCGCCTGAAAATTTTGGCATCGCAGCTGGTTTAAATTAGAGGGCTGCATTGGGATTGGGTCATGCCGGGTCCCATGGGACCCAACACAAATCTCGCGGGAGTGGGCGGTGTGAACTTTGCTGCGGGCGGCTAAAAGAAACAGTGCAGGATTGGGATGAGCATGTATGGCGAGTGATTTCTGCCACGGATTACCAGCTGAAGGAGACCCTTAATCTAACATTAACGTTTGAGAAGAAGCCCTCGGAGAAGCACGTCGTCTCTGTAGCGTGTTGACAGTGCAGACGTTCACATAGCGACGTCACCTTTAGCTGCGCCTTCTCCAGAGTCTGGTTAGGCTTAGTTGCAGAAATCGCTCGCCATAGAGCATGGAGACTCCGATCACATGCGCTGCGGCGTCACCTGTGATCCAGGTGATGCAGCGGTGTTTAAGGGTTAAAAACTAAATGAAAACAAAGTGCGCTAATCCTGACCAATGTGTCAAAAGACATGCAGGCCTGAGAAACGAAACAGATTCTTGGAGTTTCTGTATTAATTGCCTATAAAATGACCAGAGAGGACACAAAATCAATGCATCTCTTTTATTGTGCGGGAATAATTTCTCCGAGTTTTGCGGGTGTGGGCGGTAATGGTCAGAAATTCAGCGGGGGTGGGATGAAGAAAACAGTCTCTAGTTTGAATCGACTATATTGAAGCAGCGACGTTCTGCTGCCATTTCGCGCCGCTGATTCTTTCAGTGTGAAGTAGGGATGAGGATGTCGTAGATCAAAACTTCTGCTTGGTTCAAGTTCATTCTGATCGGGTTGGAAACAGTTTTTACTTGTCCTTGGACACATTTGCACCTGAATCAAACAACCTTCAGCTGGAATTTTGGAATAAAAATGGAACTTTTTAATAAAACCTTTTTCCATGCTTGCTTTTGAAGCTGCAAATGTTCAAGCAGGCCACGGCCACATCTGCAGCCCCTCAGTTTGTGTTTGATCTGATCTAATCTGATCATAAAATCCATACGGTTGTTGTTTTGTGTGTTTACAAGGAGATCCAAGGGTTCTGCACCCACAGATGAGCCATCATCCTCAGTCCTGGGTTGTTATGCAGGTGATAGAAGTCTCTACTGGACAAAGCAAAGAAACACACTTTTATCATTCACTGTCATATGCATACCCTTCAAAAATGCCTTAATTCTTTATGGGATTGAATAGCTGTACCTAATAACCTTTTGGTTTACTGATGCTACATATAGGGAATCTTATCCATAGTTATTCTTTAACATCTTATTCTAGGCGATACGGCCTAAAATCAATATCACGGTATATTGAGGAGTTCTCCGATAACGATAAATGGACGATAACTACATGTATGCGCTAAAACACAAGTTGTCCACTAGATGGGGCTGTCACGTGTATGACGTTGAGTCATGTGACTCGAGGTGGTACAGCTTCTTAAAGGGACATGAACGTCGCCAACCTACACACATCTTTTAATTTTTTTATTACCAAATTTATTGACATGGAAAAAATGATGTCCGATAACGATAAATTTTCGATTTATTGCCCAGCCCTATCTTATTCTGTGGTTTGTGCACGTAGCTGCTCAATAGTTCTTTGAGTGTTTTAGTTCATCTAAATAAAAACTAATCCCTCCACAGTGATCTGATGTGACCAAAAAGGTACCAGGGCTGTAAGAAGCTCCTGTGTTTCATATCAAAGGATTATCTAGTTGACCTCTGAACCTTAATCCTGAGGATTATTCCCATTCGGAGGCAATTCCCACTAATATGCAACCAGTGTCTACCTGAATTAGTCCAAAACAACACTTGACCCTCACGGGTCACTCCTAATCCAGGCCGTGCAGGGCCGGATGTGTCTGAGACTGAATGGAGCGACCCACTTCTGTCACCGTGTGGTGGTGTTCCTCATGTCGGACACTAAACAGATACGTTTTAATGATGCTTGAGATTAGGAGGCCCCGCGTCTTTCATGAGAACTCCCAGCGCTGCCGGTTTTTCCATTTTTCATTCAAGTTTTATCTTAAACGTTCTCCTCATTCTCCACTCTGCTCTGATCCCCGGTAAAACCAGAGCTTGAAGGCCAATTACGTCCTCGTAGGTGGACTAATCAGATGATTTCTGAAGGAAGGATATTTGTTTAAGCTGGTGAACGCTTGGGCTGAAACACCGATCTGACGTCTTTGCTTCACTTCAGAGCAATCACGCAGGCTCCTGGCTGATTGGACGAGGTGGCCCGGGTTTTTGCTCTGAATGCTAATCAGCATTTGGACAGAATCAACACATTATGGTTTGTGGATTCGTTTTGGGAGTGTTTGTGCAGGCTGCAGCTGAACAACAAAGAGAGCCTTAACCCAGCAGCCTATCCTAACAGTTGGATTGTTTTTTTGTGGATTTTCTCTCCAACAGCTGCTGTGTCATTAGCAGATGTGGCGGCAACAAAGTTTTTTTTACGCACACCTGCGCTTTACGCCAGGCAGAAGTGACGATGAACAGACTCGCCAGCGAGGGAAATAAGTCGCTCACCGGGAAGTGGCGCTAATCCCGCCACTCCAAACTCTGCCCACAAAGAAATAAACAAAGACATCATAAAGTCCTCTTTATCCCTCAATGACTATTCCCATAAAAGCTTTAATCACCGATCCCCGGGGGCTGAGCTGTGTGTGGGTGGGTGTGTGTGACCGTCCTGTGATGTCCGACTGCTCTCGGCTCTGCACAGATGGGTCTATTTATTTGCCAGGCGCGTTTGTAGTTTACCAACATTTATTTTCCCTTTCCCTCTCCTTTTCTCCCGCCGACGTGTGTTTTGTTCCTTTAATTAAGTCGAGTGTTGCAGATCACAGCGACTATCGGCTGTTTGTCCTCGCACGTTTAACGCGGGNACTCCAGTGATACGTCCTTTATGCTCTGCAGCTGGTTTGTGAGAGGCGCGTGTGTTATCTGGCTGCAGCAGCTTTTAACAGAATTCTGCATCTTTCTTCTCGTTCTAGTTCTTCCAAAGTGTTTTTTCTTCCATTTTCTGGTGAAGAACTGTTGGATCACGAAGGAGCGTGGTTTGGTTTGGGCTCTAACTCTTGCACGGTGGAGGTCGTGGAGATTAAAAGCATCTGAGTGTGAGGGAGAAAGCTAGAATGTGTTTTTTTTTGGGAGATGCATCAGCCTTCATATCAGATTGACTTCATGAATCTAATCTCTGTTCGGACTCCGGTTGACTGAAAGGTTTATTGCATTTTTTCTGCTTTCTTTGCTCATTTGACATTTCTCTATTGTCAGAACACCGGGGGGGTCTTTAAAGATGTCCAATAGGACCTTTTCTTGTATCGGTTGACCGTCCTGACACAGTGCATGCTGGGACTTGATGAGAGAATTACATTTTATTCCTACTTTAAAGAAACACTTGGCAGTTTTGGCTTGTTTTTAGCACCCCCTAGTGTTCGCTAGTGAAAACAAAAGTGAAACTTATCCCCTCGCTGTGCGTTCTAGTGAACTACGGAGGAACTGAATGATTCGTTCATGCTACGATTTAGTAGGGATGTGAATCTTACAACAACTCACGATTTGATTCGATTCCAATTCTCGGGGTGCCGATTCGATTCAGAATCGATTCTCGATTCAATTCGATTCACAATCAATATTAACAAAGAGTGTCAGTTCCAGGATTAACTACTTTCTTCTGTAAGTTAGAAAAAGCTATGGGAAATTGTTATTTTACTTTAAAGAAAACTGGTTATGTTCAAGAAAATTCAAATCTACAAGGTAAAATAAAGTGATTCTAAAACCGTAAACAGAGGCAATCTTTTGATGAAAAGGCAACATTTACTTTTGCTTACCTTGTAAAATGTAACAAATCTTTACAGCTACCTAATAGTAGCTTTGAAAGTAATGCAGTCAAATACTTTTCAAGTATGTGTGGCAACAAAGCTTAACATAATGAAGACTAACAGGCACTAATTAGCCTTAACAAGCATCAATAATGCACGATGCATTCAGCATGAAACAAGTCAAACAGGATAACACCATTTAAACATTATAAAACATAATGTAACTTACTTCTTGACTCATAAAACGCACACGGGATAATAATAAAGATAAGTCTCTGTCATATTTCAAGCGATTGCAGCGTAGGAGCACACAGAGCGAGCAGCTAAAGCTAGCGCCCGTGCTCCAGCGATGATGCGTTCAGGGACACTTGGAAATACGGCAGTTTACATAAAGGCCTTCAGACAGAATCGATTCCGAACCTTTATGAATCGATTCTGAATATTTATAAGTAAGAATCACGATACGAATGTGAATCGATTTTTTCAAAACATGCTGGAAGCAAGTCCAACATTGACTGGCCCGCCACTCTGAAGTTGCAAGTGTGGTATTCTGGCCACAGAGGGCGGTGGGGGTCTGAGTGACGTTTCATTAACCCTGTAAAGGATCATTTTAGCACATACTGGCTCAAGAAAATGATTAAAAATATTAAAAAGTTGCATAGTATGGCTTTAATTGCATTTTCTATACTTATTGAAGTAGTGTTGCAGTTTTACCAGGCTAGGCGGCCCACATGTCTGCCACGAGGCCTGATGAGATCAGAGGAACGTGATTTCAGGCCAGGAGACCTGATTTAGTTGTGCTTGTCTCATACTTGGTTGGATTTTGTCACCAAAGTTACTGAAACCATAATTTCTGCATCACATTTCTGTCACAGACAGCAGCTTTGATATTTTGGCTTCTGTCTCACGAAGGCAGCTGTGGTTTAGGGGGAAAGCAGTCGTGTGCCAGTTTGGAGGTTATCGGATTGACTCCAGCTTCCTCCACCGCATTTGAAAGTGTCTGGGCAGGATGCTGAACCTCACGCTGCCTCTGATTGTTGGTTAGGGGTGCGTTTTCCATCCAAGACACACACCTCACTCATTTCTGCTTTCTTTCATCTTTAATTTGAAATATTATCTTCTATCGTTGTGATGCTCAGAGATCTCGACTAACCAAAGGCTGCAGGTGCATGGAATAAACCTGAATCACAGATTTACATGGCAGCACGGCTGCTCTGTGACTTGTGAGGTCAAAGCTTCAGCTTAAGGATGATGACAGGAGCTCAAAACAAAGATGGTGGTCCTCTCGTCCCTCGCCGCAGACGAAGACTCATCCCGCTTGTGTTTGAGTGTTTTTGCTGTGTACGTCCAAGAAAATCAATTCAACCAGAATGTGAATAGATCAGATATCCAGAGTCGCTGAAACCACATTGGTTTATTTTCTTTTTTTCCCCCCTCTTCTGTCTTTAAGGAATAGAAACGTTCTTCTTTTGTGCGTGTCAGCGCTGTTGTCATGTGTGTGTGTGTGTGTGTGGATAGAAATGTTTTCCTGTTCATGCGAGAAGTGTTCTCAATTACAGCCTCAGTCAGAAGTGGAAACAGATGGCAGCAGATGACAGGAGACAAAGTAGCTCTGTCCTACCTACTTCTTCTCCCTCGCTCGTTCTCCAACTTTCTCTCTGTGTCCCTCGCTCACACACACACACACACACACACACACACTTTTTTTTTGCTTCTTTGGCTCTAAGTGAGTCATTCCCTTTAGAAAAACACACTGGCTGCACACATGTGGAGCATGGACAAAGACATTCCTTCAGTCATCCTGACACAGATCATCACTCACATGCAGCCAGACATGAAAACAGAACATACAGGCTTCGTGCTGGTTTGACTCTAAAACCACAGTTCACTGAACTGGGCCAAGTTTTCCTTTCAGCGATGCTCCAACCAATATCTTCTTTGTCCGATGAGCAACGGTGAGACGGGATTACATCTGAGAGGAGCCGTTTAGCCGGTCATGTGCTGTTGAGACGTCACTTTGGTCTTTGGTGACAGATTTAGTGAAAGAGACTTCATCTGCAGCTGTTTTCTCCTCTTTTTATTTGTATCACTTGCTGATTTGATGCCTGTGCATGTTCTCGTTAACTACTGAACAACTTTCCATGAGATCCTGAGAGTAATTGGTGAGTGCACGGTCACAGCTGATTAACGTTTGGAGTTAACTTGATTTAAGAGGGAAGCAACAGCTAACTGATTTTATTCATCATAGAAATGTCTCTAACTCCAGATACTGATATGATTGGAGCTGTGACTCAACACAGAATAATACTGGATGATATATTTGTTTATTGGCATTAGCTTTGGCTGCTAGCCAAATAGCTAATCATATCTAATAATCCAAATCAACCCAATTCAAGATGGCTGCTCAGCTGACCAAAATTAGACAAAACCCAAAAAGCTACAACTCAGTCACTTTTGCCGTATTGAGCTGCTCGCTGAACTTTATCATTTCCCAACATAAAAGGATCTCAGTCCAAAACTTTTGTAAAAAAAACTGAAAAATGTAAAATGTGAACTTATAATAAATCTTGTTGCATTTATCACACTGTTGGATTTACTTTATATCTGTAGGCTCTCAAGCATGAGGTTAGCAGAGTACATAGGCTATGTGTGCCTTACCTGGTATGAAATATAATAAAACGGCCTTATTTTGTCCAGCTGTGTGCAGCAGGTCTGTTTCTCTTCTAGAATAATGAAAATGGTGAAAAATGGGTCTAAATCATAATCAGCTTTGAATTAAATGTTGATTAAATGATGCACATTTAAACAGGTGATGAGCTTCTAACTTGCAAACAGCAACAGGATTCACTACAAGTTCACATTTGATGTTTTTCAGGTTGTTTTATAAAAGAAACTGAAGCTGGTTTGTTGTAAAACAGGACAGAATGGTTATTATAGAGCTTAGTCGCATGTTCTTTAAAAAAGATCTGGCTGCAGACATAAAAACCCTGTAGCGAGGGAAGACGGTTTGCTGTTACATGAAATTTACATGAAATAGCCAATCAGAGGCGAGAAAGGTGGGACCTTCCTTGGCCATCCTACGATTCCAAATTATGCTTGATGGTGGGTCAGTTTAGTGCTTAGCGGCATTTTCAGGTGTTTTCTGGCTCAACTTGTTAGTCAGAGAGAAGCGTCTGTTGTTGACTCGACTCGTGAATGCACGTGAAAACTGTGGTGCTGTTCAGTGCTGCTGCCATTGCTAGGGATGCACCGATCCAATCTTAATATCGGTATCGGTACAGATATAGAAGACAATTCTAGATCGGGTATTGGAGACTATGGGCCCGATCCATAAGAATTGATCTATTCAGTATATTTCTATGTGCTGTGAGTGACGACATCATGCGCTACAGTCCCACGCCGTGCAGAAGCTCACGTTGATTTCAAAATGGAGCGAGCAAAAGGATCGGCAATTTGGAACTTTTGGGCCCCTGTGCAAAAGGATGATCCCAGTCTTTTTCATATAGTAACAAATAGTTCATGATGTAATACAGTTTAATACTGTTTTTCCATATGTGTATCGGATCGATACTAAACTTCTGACATCGGTATTGAATGTGAAAATAGTGGATCGTGCATCCCGAGTAATTACCGACTCAACGCTTTTTACTGCTACACTATCACACATAAGCACAGCTGAAGGATGTGAACAGCAATTAACCAGGCAAAGCTATTATAACCGGTTTTGACCTTAATGACAGTTAACCGGTTAATTATGTACATCCCTAGAAAGAGCCCAGTCTGCCTCCTAAACATTGTGTTGGTAACACATTAACAAGACAACTTTCTTCTTCTTCAGTGGGAGGAGATCAGTGTGATGGATGAGAGGAACACCCCGATGAGGACCTACCAGGTGTGCAACGTCATGGAAGCCAACCAGAACAACTGGCTGCGGACGCGGCACATCAGCCGCGAGGGCGCGCAGCGGGTCTACATCGAGATCAAGTTCACCCTGAGGGACTGTAACAGCCTGCCCGGGGTCCCTGGTACCTGCAAAGAGGTCTGCACCCTCATCCACGTCACTGATGGCTCAGAAACAAGTTTCCTGTCTTACTGCAAATTCCTGCTGAGTTTTGTGACTCCGAGGGCGCTGTTGTGCTCTTTAAACAAAAAAAGTTAAAAAAAATGGGGAAAGGATCGATATCAGAGTTAAATCTGAAACACTGAAGCTGTGTGAATCTCTGCAGAATATTCACAAATGTTATATAATCAGTTGTATCTGTGACAGCTCTAACGTGTGCTAACATGTTAAATTCATCAAGAAAACGTCACATTTATTGGAGCACAAAAGTAGAACATTTGCACACCGAAATAAATAATTACTGAGCAAATGTAAAATAAACTTCAGAGGGAAAAGATTCATTATTTTGTTTTGTTTTGAACCACAGGGAGCCTCTTTGCACGAATCTTCAAATAAAACACATTCATTTCATGATATTAGACGACATTCTGCTTACTTATTGTCTCATTTACAGCATGTTAGCATGTTTATTCATGTCAGGCTTGTGAAGTCAATTAGAATCGTTTCTAATCTAATTACCACTTTGATTGAATGAGTTCTTTTCCCCTGCTGAATACAGCGTTTTATACCAAAGCAGAATAAAAGATTTCTGCTTTTTTTCACTCAATGTGCAGAAAAATCACAAGTGAAAGCACGTGATGGAAGAAAAAATCTCAGAGGAACAAAACAAAGCTTCAGCGACTCCTGTTTGTTTTCACGTTTGATGTTTCTTGAGTTTTAATATTTTCTCTCAAAAATCAGCTGAATAGAATAACCTCTGTTGCTGCAGATCCATATTTGATCCCACATGCTCCAGTAGCTTTTAGATAGACGTTTCTCACAGGCCGTCCACGCAGACGCTGAAGTTTTAGGAGAAGCTAATGGAGAGTAATGGAGCGGGTTAACCCTGGTTAAAGATGAAAGTCTAAATATTTGAATTATTTGACTTTTTATTCAATTTGAAAACTCGTGCATCCTGTTTGTTTTTGCAGACGTTCAACATGTACTACTATGAATCCAACAACGCCAACGTGTGGTTCATTAAGGAAAGCCAGTATGTCAAGATTGACACGATTGCTGCAGATGAGAGCTTTACACAGGTATGAACACATGCATGCATGCACACACACACACACACACACATCTACAAGGCTGATTTTATGTACTGTATACTCTGTTATTGTGTATTTTATTCAATATTTCATTTAGCCTCTTTCAGGAAGAATAAAGGGATAATTTTGTTCGTCTGCAGGTGGATGTCGGTGATCGCGTCATGAAGCTGAACACGGAAGTGAGAGACATCAGCAATCTGAGTAAAAAGGGTTTCTACCTGGCCTTCCAGGACCTGGGTGCATGCATCGCTCTGGTTTCGGTCAGGGTCTTCTACAAGAAGTGTCCGCTGACGGTGCTGAACCTGGCCCAGTTCCCTGACACGATAACAGGGGGGGATACGGCGCTGGTGGAGGTCCACGGCATGTGCGTGAATGCCTCTGAAGAGTTTGAGGCTCCCAAGATGTACTGCAGCGCAGACGGAGGCTGGCTGGTCCCCATCGGGAGGTGTGTGTGCAAACCGGGCTTCGAGGAGAACAAGGACGTCTGCCAACGTGAGTGCGGTAGTGGCGGATATAAATCTGGGCGGTTCTGAAAAATGGTGGCAGAAATTGCAGAGTAGAAACAGAACAGCATAGAGGTGTTTTCTGTATTCTCGTGGAAATGAAAATCTATATGGAGACATGTTGTAAACGCATTAGTGAGAACGACCCACTAACTGGGAAAAAAGCAATGTGCTACTTTATAAGAGAACAGTTTCCACAGTGATCTTGTCACCAAGTGAGTAGTAATTATATATGTGTGTGTGTGTGCGTGTGCGTGCATGTGTGTGTGACTCTGTAGATTTAGATTATGGATGCCCTTTGTGTGTGTTTGGGTTTCATCACCTCTACACTGCAAGGACAGCTCTTGCAGGGGAAACGGTAGGATTAGCTTCTTTGCGTGTGTGTGTGTGTGCGCGTGTGTGTGCGTGTGTGTGTGTGCGTGCGCACTGTGCATGCATGCATCTGAGTGAGAAAGCGGCATTACCCTCGTGCTGTCACCTGTCCCCGAGGATTCACTTCCTTCAGAAAATTGGAGCATAGATATTCATCTCTGCAGACTTGAAATCGGCACACACGACGCAATTTCACTTGTTTAGGAGAAGCAGCAGCCAAGACACTCAGAAAACTTGGCAGTTGGTCCTCAGAGACGAGTGAGTAAGAACAAAATGTGCTCCGCAGTTTGCAGCCTGGTAATGTGCACAGATCGTGACAGAATGCTGGCTGCATCTCAATCATGAGACACAGACTGCTGAGCTGCATGTCTGTCTGTCTGTCTGTCTGTCTGTCTGTGGGTAAATGACAGGTGTTTTTTTTGTTGCCTTTTGCTGTTGCACTCCCAGTATTGCAACTTAACTTAGAGTCAACCTGATGCAGCAAAGTGGTTGACCTTAGTGACCTCTGTGACCTCATCAGTCTTTTTGCTGCAAGCTTGATCACTCGTGTGTGTGTGTGTGTGTGTGTGTGTGTCTATACAATGAGCCTGATTTTATTTTAGTAAAAGGTAAAAAGCATTTTGCAAGAGCTTTGAACATTTTTGTGGTGAGCCTCCTAATTGAGGGGATATCAGAACCACCTGAGAATTAGAATCAATGTTTTCATCAGATCTTGAAAGGAATTTGCGGAGCAACAACGTCCCTCCCTCGTAGCTCAAGGAAACATCTCTCAGGTTTAGTTGTTTGCCAAACAAAACAATATTTCTTTTATTTCAAACATCTCTGGTTTCTGTTTTATTTTGCATGTGCAGACGCGTCTGTGTTGCTCCTCTACTTCATCAGAATTCGTTTATCCAGCTAATGTAGCAGCATCCATAATCAGCGTCCTCTTAAAAGGGCAGATTCATGAAAGACGAGCGCATCCGTACCGATGGCAGCCAGATGCGTGGCACTTTAATGCGTCTCTGTGAGGACGAGGGCTTTGCTTTTAGAGAGTCCTGTCAGCACTCGACATCGGCCCCAAACAAAAGAGTCCTGCCCTGACACAATCTGGAGGTTTTCCACCGGGGACAGCATGGCACTAATGCATTTGAATCATCCTTTCTCATATAAAGACCAAAGGGGTGAGTCGAGGCAGGCAGACAGGAAGAAATGGAGGTGGCATTTGTATAATCGGTGCAAAGGAGGGTTTTTTTCTTGTTTTTGCGGCTCCTCGTTTGCTGCTCTGATTGCTCAAAGTCGAATCTTGATCTCTTTTTCCCTTCACACCATTTGCTTCCCATTCCCTCTCTGCCTCTTCCTCGGTTTTCCCGTCTCTCTATCTTGGTCTGAAGCGCTAATGGGATCATTACTAGCCTCTCTGTGTTAGACAAACACCAGACACCTCCTATTATGCCCTTTTTTTTCTTTTAAAAAGACCTCTTTCCTCGTCTCTGTTATTTTCAAGCCGTGCCCTGATGTCTGTTTCTATAATTAGACTGTTCTCAACGTCTCCTTCTCTACAAGCCACCCATTTTGCTCCTCACCCATCTCCTCTGCCGTTGTCTTCCTCTTTTCACCTCCACATTTCACTCTCTCGCTCTCACGCTCTTTCTGTGTCCCCCTTCTCCTTCCTCCGAACGCGTCTCATCTTCTCTTCCTGCTCTCGTTAAACATTTATAAATCATGGGTTCGTTTTTCTCTTTTTGTCTTTTCCTACACTATATCCTTGTTCTTTGGGGTGTTTAAATGTGTGTATGAGCTTTAAAATGTTGGATGTAGACATGGAGGTGTTGTTTTCAGGAAAATCTGTCGACCTGATTTGTTTTAAAGTGAAATAAATCACACAAATCAAGACAAAATTGATCTTCAGGAGTTTAAAGTCTATCTTGATGCTTATAAATCTTATTTATTTGCAAAAAAAAGCAAATCTGCCTGTTGTCACAAGAGTAAAATGTAAATAACTGGATATTGTTGCTAGATTTGCATTCATCCATTGCTTACGCTGGGATGCAGGAAGGTTGCACCCTTTTCACAGCTGCACAAAGAAACTAAAGCCAGCTTAGACCCAGCAGTCAACCTGATGCAGAGGCGTTTCTGCAGCGTGCATCCACAGGGAGAGCATGCAAACTCCTCAGACCCAAGCTCAGACTGAAATGTGCACATGGCGCTAACTCTCATCTCGAGGTTGTAAATATGTATTTTTATGCAGCCGTCACTTTAAGCCTTACAGCTCAATCTGGATCTTGTTTTTAAAATTTGTCATTTTCAGAGCGTAGGTGGTTATTTTGGAGTTTGCTGCTTCCCAGAGCGAAGGGGCTTGTGAAAATGTGAACCCACTAGTGGAAGGGAAGGAAAAGGCTGCTAGAAATAAGCAGCCAGTTGGCAGGTGGGTGACAGTTGTTGACATTTGCTGTAGTGTTATTGAAAGTGGAGGACGTTTGTTAAGGACTGTTTCAACAAACAAATTAGGACTCGATTGGAGCAGGAATGATGTGTGAGGATTTAGAGACAATTTAGTTTATTATCACTTGGAAGGCAGTCTCTGTTTCTGAATGCTTTAGACGTTTTTCTGCTTTTACACATTTGATTTGAATCAGTGGGTGACTTCTGCAGAACTTTAGGAAATTCTCAAAAGGAGAATGAGCCAATAAATCAGGAGCAGAGACATAAAACATGCAGGATATCCCTCAAGCAGCACCGCTGGACATCACTGATGCAGATGAGCTGAACAGCCTGACCCCTACTTCACACTGGAGGCATCAGCGGCACGGAACGACTGCAGAACGTCACGACTTCAAATAGAATCCATTATAGTCTGTGGGGGCGCGACGCAGACATTTTCAGGCGCGTCCCAGAAGCGGCACGCCGCGCCGCTAAAGATAGGATCGGGTTCTATTTTTGCCACGAGTCGCTTAAATTTTTGCAGTTAACATAGGCCTAGACAGGAAGTTTCAGTGTAAAACGTCTGGTAATTTTCAAAATAAAAGTCTATTGCAGCGATGCGATTTCATATCTATGTAGATTACGTCTATACGTGTGACCTCGTGGCTTATTTACTCCCTGCATCGTTCGAGAAGTGCAGCGGTGTGTTTTTCATGAGTTTAATCCTGGCAGTGGAGAGAAACAACATTATATGACATCAAAAAGTGATATCCTTTTTGGTTTAATGGCAGATGCATTAAATTAAGTCTCGAGGGATCTTGCGATCTCGCGAGTTCAGCGAAGAGCACGGCGGCGATGCCGCTACGCAGCTGAGATTCTCCCGGTGTGTACTGGCACGCAGCGAAACGTGCAAGTAAACCGTTCTTCTGCCGTTCCGCGACGCTGATGCTTCCAGTGTCAAGTAGGGGTTAGCCACCTTAGCTGAAACTTGAAAAATCACGACAAACACTCCACGTCCTAAAAGATGACACCAGATCTTACTAAATCATCCAAAACAACAATCATTTCTCAGCCTAGGATCACGACAACTCAGAAAGTTGTGCATGATTTAAATTTTTATGCATAATAATTTAGTGAACTTTATTATTTTCCTTGGGGAGCAGTGCGGTTGGCTGTGGCTTCTTTGTCACTTGAAATCAAGCTCATCAGTTTTCGTCGCCGCTGGAGCTCCCCCTCCCCGTGATTCAAAGACATCCCTTTCTTCCTCCTTGCCTGTCACTTTCACACACTCTTGTCACTTCGCCTCCATCTCCCTCCGCCCTACGTCTGTGTACCCCCCTGCCCACCCTGCTCCGCCCCTTTCCCTCTGTGGCGTCTCATCTCTCTCTGTGTGTCTCTTGTGCATTCTCCTCTTGTTTGCCCTCTCTGTTTCTGTCTGCCACGGTTTCCTCCACCACCTCCATCTCCACCTCGTACTCCCCTGCCCTCTCCTGCTGTTTCTGTCTCTCACAGCTGGTAGGAATGTAGAGAACACTCCTCACAAACTTCTGCTGCTTTAAAGCCCTGGGGTGCATGCTGAAGGGCAGGAGTGAGTGTGTGTGGATATATACTAGGTGTGTGTGTCTGGGTATATGTTTGTGTGTTCTTTCCTTTGTGTCTGATGGCACCAATTACTGCCTCAGATGCAGGAGAGATGAAAAACAGACACCTGTCTCCTCAGCACCAGTTTTCTAGCTCTCATCTCCTCTTTCTGAGTAGTAATATGGGTCAGCGTGACACATCTGTCTTTCCGTCTCCCCGCCGGCTGCAGCTGTCTAATAGTTTCTTTTTTCCCTTTTGTTCCCGTTCATTTGTCTTTTTGATGCTGCCAGCGTGGAGCAAGAACCTCGTTTTACACGAGGAACCTTTTAAAGTTGTGTCACTGATTCCACTTAGTTCCCCTGCTGTTCTTTTCACTCCTGAAAGTTCAAACCACTCAGGAGCGAGCCGAGTGTGGGTTTGGTTTTGTGAGGATCGTCTGATCAGCTGTGTTTACAGTCAGAAAACGGTGATGCAGATGGTTTCAGTTAAAAATCTAAGTGTTCCGAGTTTTTCCAAATCTCACAGTAATTACAGAGAAGTGGTTTTGAAAGAATATAAAAGGGTCAGCATGTGAGGGAATGCTACTAGTTGTTGATTTTTACTTTTAAAGAGGTTTGATCTTAGTTTTGTTGCAAATGTCTAGTGGATTAAATTAGGTGTGACGCTAGCGAACAAAAGCAGCTACTATATCTGTTCTGTCATAAGTGGAGAGACTTCTTGTTAAAAACATTAGGAAAAGGTGTTAAAAGGAGGCTGAGCTTTTATGTTGTCATTTGATTTATCTTAAACAGCTTTTGGGCTCAATAATAAACATTTTAAACATAGTTTCTATAATAATTTCTCAAGTCCTGCAGCTCAGTCACAGGAGATGGGACTCTTTATATTTAGAAGTTATTGTGCTTAAACGTTTTCTACAAGTTTGAAAACTGTGGCTGGTTTTGTTTGAATGCTGTCTGCTGCTCGTGTTGTGGTGATTTATGGTATTTTGACAATTTTTGAACATTATTTTTATTTCATGTCAGTTAGCATACTATCTAGGATGAAGAAATAAAGTAAAAAAATGTAAACAATGCTACAAAATGAGCAACGCCCTGATTAGAGCATTATATCAGTGACCATTTCGAAAAACCCAAGTTCAGCAGAAGTTTGTTAATTATCAGTTTGCTTGAATCAGGAATGCTAAAGCAGGGAAACGTCTAAAATGCAGGATAGTGACCCTGTGGGCAGTGTTGGGAAAGTTCGTTCTAAAGCTGAACTAGTTCAAAGTTCAGTTCATACATTTTAAAATGAACTACTTCATTTTTTGGTTTATAATTTCAAATTTTTTGAACTAAGGTCACTGTTCCAAAAACGAACTAGTTCATAGTTCTTTTTTTCCAATACATATATATATAT
>SSNS01000167.1:192683-225781 GCA_006937985.1 Aphyosemion australe | reverse complement strand
GTAAGAGAGGAGAGCGGTGCAGAAGAGGAGAGCATGTGGCCTTTGGGTGTAGTTTCCATTAATTGGTTGTGTTTCATATGCTGTTGAGTTCCAGTTAGGAATAAATATCTGTGCACTCATGGGAAACCTAATAATTTTCACATTTCTGCAGTGCTGATTCCCATCTTGAGTTTTCTCGATTTGCATAGCAGAGGAGGTGTCTGCTGAGCAGGAAACATGGGGACAGGAAGGCAGCCATTGACCCTTCCCCCCCTCCTCCCCTCCCTCACTCCCTTTCTACTTTATGGATGACTTCCAGATGTACGATCAGCTTGACAGGCTGATTGGACCGGCGCTGAACAGGCGCTCCTGCTCCATGTACAGACGTAACCGTGGGCAAAGTCCAATTTGTTGCTGCTTTTTGTGCATATTACATCTGCGACTTTGTTCGGCTGCCAAAACAGACCTTTTGTGCGTTCAAAGAACATTTTTAGCTGCAGAGATCATAGCTGCACAAAAAGGGATGAGAGACCAGACAGATTCTGGTTCATTTTCAAAGGTGCGTTTAAATCAGCTGCTGCAGCTAAAGGAGCAGGTGCTCTGATGCAACAGGAAAAGTTCTTTTATCCGACCCTGTTTTACGCAACGGCGTTGGCTGATTCTTCATTTCATTTTTTTTGTCAGGAAAGTTCTTTAACATCCTCCATGAAGTTAAACTGGACGGATTTTGCACATTATTTAAAAAGAAGCACAATGTATCCTGTCAAAGAACACTAATATGTCTCGAGCAATGTACAAAAATGAGCCTGAAGTTGTTCATAAACAGGAACAGTTGTAGGTTTTTTTATACTCACAAAATAAGAAGCATGAATAGCAAAACTGTGCTGAGTGGCAAAACAAATGCATTAAAATGATTACATGCACTCATGATGCTATTACACTAAATTAATTTTAAAAGACGAGATCAAAACAGTAGCTCAACCATAAAGCTCATTTCTGAAAGCTGCTTAGATCTCTCTTTATATCTGCTTTCATACCCCTGTCTCACTGTGTTAAAAGGGCAGCGTAAAACTCCACGGGTTCCAATTCCTTTCAAGGCTGCTTCATAGAATGAATATTTTTGATAAGATTTATGGTGATGAAAAGCCTCTCTGGGACTCAGTTTAGCAGTTTTTCCCTCCTAAAAGCACAAAGAGCACATGCAGTGGCAATCTCGCTAAGGAGGGACCCTTTTGAATGTGACACTCGCGACTTCCTGCAGACTGAATGGGTGCAGGGGCGTATGCATCTCAAGGAGGTGTGAAGGGAAAAGATTATTTATGGAGCACTTCATTCATAGACATGCAGCCCTGCATGTGTGGGGCGGTAGATAACACGTGAGGAATGACATCATATATGTTCATTCACTGTGATTTGCAAAGATGGCTGCTTTTGAGGATTTTTACCCGTATGGGTAACAACCAATACGAGATTATTTATATTTCAATGAATTAATTAATGAAGCTTTATCACACTCACATTGGTGACACAGCCATCAAACAGGAAGTAAGGTAATTTCTTAGCCCCTCTTTGAGCTTTTACCTCCGACTTAAAGTAGATGTTACGTCCCGGATCATGGGATCGCAACATAAGGAAGAGGTCTGGACACATGGTAAAGGTTTTGAGAGTATTTTGTTAAAATCTGCCTCCAAAAGGCTTCACCAAAATGACACACAGGCATAAGCTCCCAAAGGTGCTGTCTGATAGTCTCTTCTCTGGAGTTGCACCAAGCAGCCTTTTATGCTGCACCCACAGGTGCAGCCACTCAAGAGCAATTACAGGCTGCACACAGCCAGACCAGTGGTGATATAGAGGGGTGTGGGCAGGGACTCCTGAAGCAGCCAATCAGCTGGTTGCACTGGCACAGCAACATTTATTTGTCAGATGGGTGCATTGTTTCTCTCATTGCAGGGGCCGTAACACCTCCCCCCTCAAAAGAGTTCCTCCA
The DNA here is from genome assembly GCA_006937985.1 of Aphyosemion australe. Lineage (NCBI taxonomy): Eukaryota > Metazoa > Chordata > Actinopteri > Cyprinodontiformes > Nothobranchiidae > Aphyosemion > Aphyosemion australe. The sequence continues at coordinate 223,815 of SSNS01000167.1, read as the reverse complement.
AGTAACTCACAAGGACTGCTGAAACTCCTCGGCTCCTCCCCCACACACCACAACAGAAAAACGTCAAAAGAAAAATGTGATGGACTGGCAAAAAATAACAAAAGAAGAGAGACCACCTAGATAGGACTGGTATAGGTGAACTTTGCATCGCTTGGGGGCGCTGCCACAACTGCCTTTCACTTAATAATCAATGTTTTAGTCTCTAATGTGACAGGAGGTCTCAAGGCTAAAACATGTCAACTTTACACGTCAAGAGTGGATGATTACTCAACGAGAGCTCTTCTATAATTCATCAAACATCCAATCGAATGCTGTCAGTGTGTAGATCCTGATCGTGACTTTTGAGTGAACTTTTACCTCGGATGAGAATTTAACAAACCAGGGTCGATTCTCCTGCTATTCTCGTTCAAGTTTAGATTAAAGACTGAAAGAATTTGACAGGTACCTCTGCGAGCGTGTGTGTGTGTGTGTGTGTGTGTGTGACTGACAGAAAGAAAGAGGCAGGGAGCTTTCCGTTCCTTCACCGCCTCAGAAATGAATTATTAAGAGTGATGAACTGAAAATAACGTTGGTGAGGAGAGGAGGTTCACCGCTTCCCACACACACACACACACACACACTCCCTCTCTCTCTCTCTCTCTCTCTCTCTCTCTCTCTCCACTGGTCACGGGGTGGGCTGACGTTAGCAAGTTTACTGCAGTGGTGTGTGTGTGTGTGTGTGTGTGGTGGGCAGACAATAACAGTTTAAACGTGTGCATGTAGATCAGGGGTCTAAGTCTGCCTTGTGTTTTTTTTTCCGCCGTGTTTTCCTTCTTGATAGCAACACGGACAGAAGAATAAGTTATTCAGACTGTGAAGCTAACTCCCCGCAGACCTCTATAGGCCTGTCATGTTCTCTACTTTTTTCTTCTTTCTTTCTCTGTCCATCCCTCGCCCATGACCCCACTCACACACAAACACACACACACACACCTGGTATCCATTTAATCTGTTTTTAGACTCCAGGATAATCACACGGACTCAAAATTAGAGAGCCATCAGCTTGGGTTACCACTAGGAAAGTCTGTGTAGGAGAGCGTTTTTGCTATAATTGCACTGAAATTGAGCTTCCTCTCTTTCTCTGTGATTTATTTTTTCTTTTTTTTCTCTCAGAGGGGTTTGTGTATGTGTGTGTGCCTGTCAGCAAGAGAGTAAATATTTGTGCAGGAGCTCTGGAGAAGGTCAGGGTCAAAGTATGACAGACAGCCCACTGGGAAATAAAGACACACATACGAAAGCAGACTCTTAAGACTCATGACTCAACTAGTGATGGTGAGAGAGGAAGACGGACAGAGAGGACACAGACAGAAACAGAAAACAGACAAACAACGAGAAACGGAGCGATCAGAGAAAAACTGAAACAAAGACAGACAAAGGAAAGACAGATTTGAAGAGAATAAGGACCGCCTCGTCCTCGTGGTTCTCCTTGGCTGCTCGCAGTAATTGGCTGGTATCTAGAGGACAGAGTAGATCAGAAAGCAGCCTGGGTGTACTCATGTGCTTCATGTAGTGGACATCACAAACCATTTCATGTTCAGTCTGATGCCGTGTGAGTGTGTGAGTGTTAAAAAGAACTCATGAAACACAATCAGCAAAGTAAGGGTCAGTGCTGAAATGTCAGTCATGGAACAATTTGGCTCCCGTGTGGTCATGCTTCATGTCCGCGCTTCACTCATATGACTAACTCGTCTGTCCTAACAAAACATGTTTTAGGAAGAAATCCAGTTAGTGATCATTCTAATTCACAATCCCGCTGTAAAACGAGTTTTGACTAAAGTGCAAAAGAACAGGAAAACAGTAAGATGAAAGTTTAAACAATCATCCAGAGGCACAAAAGTTTAGTCCTGACACAAAAGTCCAAAGACAGCAACCTTAGTCTTGTCTGAATTTGGTGAAAATAAAAAGTCATCCTGGCCTCTATGGGGCGACATTGGCAGAGGAGTTATGTGCCTGACCCATAACCAGAAGGTTGCAGGTTCACGAACCGCTCAATCAGTTGCAGTCATTGTGTCCTTGGGCAATACACTTACAGCTACAATAGCAAATCTGGAAAACAAGCTAGCTAAACTGGTTCTCTTGCATTTGTCTAAAAACCTCAGCCAATAACACGGTTCAGTCCGAAAATCAACAAATAGACCATCCAGTTGTCGGTCTCGCCAAATCACTGCACTTCCACACCACTGGTGTGAGAGGTTCAACGCTCAATAATATCAGAGAAGGAGAAACAGCCGGCTGCTACCACTTCAACTTTAGGACAAACTACCAGAGTCCCAAAAAGAAAAACACCATTTGAAGTCACGGACAAAAAATGACATTTGGATGTAGGAAAACGGTGACTGGTGTTTAGTGCTATCTTGTTTGCTGCTGCAATGCAGGTTCCGGTTCTGGCGGAAGTGGCCCACGGATGATAGCCAACAGGAGGGGTGAGAGCTCTGTGACCGTGTTTGTGTTTAAAAGCTAGCTTGTTTTGCAGATTTGCTGTTGCAGCTTTAACGGTGGTGGTGGTCAGAGGGACCAGTGGCGCCAGTGCATGGCAGCCTCGCCTCCGTTACTGAGTCCCAGGGGAGATGTGGCTACACTGTAGCTCATCACCACCAGTGTGTGAATGTGTGTGTGCGTTTGTGAATGAGTGAATGATTGGTGTGTTGTAAAGTGCCTTGGGGAGTTGTAGGAATCTAGAATGTGCTGTATAAATACAGGGCATTTACTATTTATGTCACTTTAACATGTATTTGTATAGTAAAATAAAATTCCACCTGCTGTTGAAATAACAGGAAGAAATTCTTTGCAACCAACCAACCAACTTCCTCCTTATTTGCAACATAGGCGAGATCTTTTCTATATGCTCACAAATTCTTTCTTTATAGTTTACTCAATGACCAGCATTTCACTGACCTGTAAGTGTTGGTGACAGCATCCATGTGGGTGTTTCCAAAACGTTTGAGAGGGATGTGTATTGGTAAAATTCTGAAGAATGAAAGCATTTTCCTGATGCCTGAGAACTTTTAGTCTGATAGCATTTTCCCTCCCACTGTGCAAAGACCTAGTTAGGACGTCCTACAGACGTGGTCTAGACCAACAGACTCAATATAGACCTGCTCTGCACGTCCATGCGACGTTGAATGTTTGCAGGGCTGATTCTTGATGAATTTCCTTATCTAAAGTTTTACATCTTAGACCTTTTGGTTTTAAATCTGAAGGAGTTTTCCTATAATCATCTCCACACGGACCAAATATAAGACTTTTCACTAAATGGTCACCAATGCAGTAAGAACACAGTATGAGGTAATAAAGTTGCACGAGTTATGATGTTCTCTGTTGTGCAGAATGAGGTCACCGATGTAAACGAAGTGTTTATGTTGTGAAATGTTATTACACATACAACGATTCACCCACACGCGTGTTTCCAGTGTAGAAGGTACATTATTTAGTTTTCATTAGCCTCTGTGCAAAGCTCATTTAGTATGATGTCAATCTGATCAAAAGCATTTTTCACGGACGTGTACACACGAGTACAAACACACATAAACACACACCCACATGACCTCAGTGGCTGCGAAGGCCGTCAGACTCAATCTTGTTAGATTTCTCCACTGACGCTTGATGTATCAATTTTTAAATAGCTCTCCTCAACCAACGCCTGTACACACACACACACACACACACACACACACACACACACACACACACACACACACACACACACACACACACACACACACACACACACACGCACACGTGTTCCTGTTCAAAAACACACTAGCTGCTCTGTGCCTCAGAAGCTGTGGCACTCAAGGGGTACTCGAAGGGTTTCATCTTGAAAGCCTGTTGCCATAGTGACCATTATGGAGCTCATCTCCCGTGGGCCAGCAAGCTTTACACAACTTCACTCCCTACCAACTGAAAACACACATGTGCACTCACACACACACGGTCCAACCATACCCCCCACCTATTTACTAACACACACACACACACACACACAGAAAGTTTCTCCTGTTTCTGCCCTTTATGCTGATGCCGGCAGCGAGCCAATGTTTGACTTTAACCAAGTGCGACAGAAAGCAGGAGAACAGAGCAATTAGAACTTCAGCGGATTTGAAAGGAAGCGGAGGAGAGCGCTTTGTTGCAGGAGCATGCAGCGTTTGAGACGTCGCGTACGTTCAGAGCTGTGATTTCAATGACTTTGACTTTATGTTTTCACTCGTGTCTAAACCAACACAGACGTGACTAAAACATTCACTTTTTTCTTAACTATTATAATTAACAGCTTTTGATGCTCAATAAATCACGTTCAAGCATTTTGGGACCAATAACGCTCACATATTAATAGTTTTAGGCAGAAATTAACATCCTAAAGAGGATTTTGAGGAAAACAGGAAACTTTTGTTCTCTGAACTCTTTTCTGCTTCAGCAGCCTCTTACCCATGATTACATGACCCCTGAACAATATAATTCACATTAACCATAAAGCCTACATGTCGTAAAAAAAAGCTGTAATTTATTCATTCCCCACTGGGGTCACACTCCGATAAGGGGAAGAACTTCTGTTCCAGTAAATCACATTATTTCCTGCTTTCCTGTTTGATCGGTGGGGAAGTAATTGAGAATGGAAGTGCATATAATCAGCCAATAACAGACATTTACATTGTAGTGAAAGAATATTTCACCAGGACTTTTCCAGCACTATAACATTTTGAGCTTTTGATTAATAAAACACAGAAAAAAACTGTTACTTCCTGCTTCTGCTAGTTATTTCTGTTTGAAGTGACTCTGATTAAGGATTCCAGTGAGTTTTGTTTAACTTATCAGGTGAAATCAGGAAAAAAAAGGTGCTTTGTGTAAAATACAGATTTTTTTGTGCAACAAACACTTAAAGTTATTAGTAGTTTGTGTTTAAGCTAAATATTCATGTTTTATTGACCTCCTAATTGCTTTTTATTGATTTTTTTGACTATTTTTAGACAGAAAGTAAATATCTTCCTTGAAGTGCAGGACATATAGAGTATAAAAGGTTTCTGGAAGCTTTTAATATACGAGTTGTATAAAAAGAGAAGTTAAGAAATGCTAAAAGGTTGGAAAAATATTACAGACTTCAAAAAGGTTTTTTTTTTTACCCTGATTGTTTTTTTTTTGGAGGCGAGGGGTTGTGTGTGTGTTTTGGGAAAATTGCACATCTTATAAAAGGTTAATGGAAACATTTGCAGAAGTCGAAATTGAATCAAAAGAATCCAATCAGCTCTTGCTTGCAATGTTTTCCCAAAGGAGGAGGTTGTCTTGTTCCCATCTCAATCAGCGTGCACGGTGACCGAGGGTGTGTCTTGAGTAGCAGCACTATATCATATCTAAGAGCTATCGATTGGCATAAATACACAGACTCTCTCTGGTGACCAGATGAATAATTAATAAGACGCTGGATCAGAGGCCCCTCTTTATCTCTGCTGTAGCAAAAAGACACACGGTGCACGGCCCAAACACCCCGGCACAACGACTGCGTCCAAATTTGAAGTTCCAGCTTTACGACTCAGTTTCTCTGTTTGCTCCGGTGTGTGAATATGTAGAGCTAGACTTCCTGTTCCTTTTTCACATCCGTGGTGAATCATTAATCATAAGGGAACCAAGTCAAGTAACACGTGTCCCGTGGGAGCAGCAGGAAAAGGAGGAATTTTGGAGCTTCAGGTAGAAAAAGCAGAGCAAAAATCAGCAGTTCAGGAGATTAAGGCTCCACTGATAGCCAAGCCACCATTCTTGGGGAAAGTTTTGATCAGGCGGTTGTACAGACGCCAGGCCTGGCACGGGGTGCCCTGTCTGTCCTCTAGCACCGGGATCCTTTGTGCCTCTCTGGCTGGACAGCCAGGACTCTCCGGATGCAAGGTCCCCAGAGAAAAGCTGCTTTTCCACCATGCTTCTAGAGCCCAGCCAACGGGAACACACACACACACACACACACACACACACACGCACACGCACACACACGGTCACCAGCGCAGCACACAGGCACCCCGTACCTTTGGAACATGACAGAATGAACGGAAGAGGAGAAACCCTCTGAGAATTCTCAATCCCTTTACTTTTTCCTTCTTATTCTGTTCTTTCCCCTCTACGTGCACACACACACTTTTCTCAGTGTTCTCTCAGGTCTTTGGGGAATTGTACTACTGGACTTTGCTCTCCTATGATGAATGATTTGCCTAAAAATACTGTCTGTATGCAAGCAAGGAACACATCCAGGTGGAAGAACTTCCAGCCACAGAGAGAAAGCGCGCCACTTTTCCCTTTCGCTATCCCCGGGTTAACAGCAGCATTGAAAATATACGCGTGTGTGTGTGCGCGAGTAAGTGTGTGTGGGTTTTAAATGTGTGTGATAATCTACAGCTTCTCAGACAGAAGTGACGTGTCGCTTGATTAAATCCGTGACCTTCACTGGCAGCACAAGCAATCAGCAGGCGAACACACGCGTTCACACACCTGCTGCATACTTAACACATTCTCGGAGCACGAACATGTAATCAGCACCTGGTGGCGTCTATCGCATCATTGATCCACACACACACACACACATGCAGGGCATCTATCAAATTGCATTTGAGACGCCCTCATTTTCCTTCCATTGGGTTCTGTTCTCTATAATAGCATTCACCACAGCTGCAGAGAAGGCTGGCCTGAATGGGAATACCAGGCCTGCAGATGTATAAATAAATACATACGTAATCTCGAGTCAGATTACCAAAAAGGAAGTGAGGAATTCCATCTCATTGCTATGATGCATGAGGGAAATCATTCCAGTCCCTGGCTGCTTCCATTGAGCGCTATCATGGTTTCCCCTCCTCAGTTTTATGACTCTACATAATGACTAATATGCAACCACCGTAACAGCAATAGCAAAAGTCGTATTATGTTATTGTGACTATTACTATGTGTTTTTGTCTCCCGGGTTTCTTTAATAACGATGAAACAGTAAAAGCAGCCTCTACTGTTGTGTTGTGAGCTTCTAGCAGCCTTATGTAAAAGGATTCCACGTATAGGTCTGCTGTCACAATATATTAAATCAAATACCGCTGCAGCTCGTCTCGCTGTATGCAGAAACTATTTTGTGGCATCTTTTTTCTGCATTTTTCACCTTTTCCTGCTAGTTATTCTTTATATAACACATCAGCACTAGCTTAAAGAACCCCTCTTGTCCTTTTATGCATGAATTATGACGACTTATGTCTGGAACTTTAGTCATTTCTTGTTTAGATTTATATTCTTATGTAGTTCCACTGCTCAGCTAGACAAAAGCCATCATGGTGGCTTATGTGAAAGTACGTCTTATGAATAGATGTCCACTATAGTCAGGTTTGTTTCCTGGGATTTTAGAATAAAAATGTCATGTTAATGGGATTTGCAATATAGCCATTAAATTATATAATTTAAGGAAATTGGTGACTACCTAGAAAATAATCCAGCTTGCATGTAGCAGCTTTTACCCTTTATAGGGCACTCATTGAAATAGTTTCAACCCCAGGGTGTTATTATGGGATATAACAAAAGTATTTTTCTGTTGTTACAATTTTCAAAAATATTTATTTTCATGGAGAAAATCAGAGAAAACGAAGTGCTCAAATACGCTAAAATAAAAACTATAAATAATAATAAATAAATATTATTAATAATATATAATAAATAAATAATAATAAATAATAAAAATGGTGGCCTTGTTCTGGTAAAATAAATCCCAAAATAAAAAACATGAACAAGTTAAAACAAACATTATTTTTTAATAATATAGACAAAGACACTTTAGAATAATCTAGCTAATTTTAGAACATTATATCAGTGTAGAATAATACTGAATATATCACAATTATTAAACAATACAGTAAACGTTTATAAAAACAGATTATTGTGGAATATTTTTGGAAGTTATAGAACATTAGATGCCATTTCTGATCAAATATAGATTATTTTAGAATATTATGTATTTGAGGATCTGCCTCAGTGTCATCTTTCTCCTCTTCATCATCATCACTGATGGTGAGACTCGCTGGCACAATAACTGTCCCTCTCTGTTTTTTATAGAAATCTTAGTTTAAAACTGAAACATATATTCAATAATATAATTATTATTATTACTGTAACCATGACCATGAAGATTATGTCTAAAAACAACAGATTTTACCTACAAATATACAACATTTCTATTACTTGATCAGGGCGTATGATCAAAGATGGCAGCTTTGATTTTGATGCTCTGATTTCACCAACTTCATTGAGTTTAACATTTACAACACATGTATCCTTATTTAGCACCACTAGTCAACCTTGTGATGTGAGAGTTTCATAAATCTAGCATCATTAGTTTTAGAGATCCGACCGTAAACACAAGAGGAGACGAGCTCCAGGAAGGCAGTTTTCTGGTTTTTCAGACACACCCATATTTGGCGCGTCGTAGCCCTGCGCTGATTGGTCGAACGGTGCCAGGGTGCAAACTGTGACTAGCTTGATCTCTGATGATTGGTTGGGTGAAATCTCATAATTCTAAGAATCCGTGAAAAGGCACACCAACATCATTTATGATGTGAGAGGAAGTGTCTAAATATAGACGGTGGCCATATAAAGGGTTATTTGTGCAGACAAGAATTATTTTACATATTCTGTTTTCCATGATGTAATATGCTAAACCTTCTCCACCATGCTATCACTTACGTAATAGGTTAGTGTGCAGATGTGTGTTGTTGCATCATATCGTTTATATTGTGATGTGAGTCCTTATCACGATGCCTTATCATTAAATAGTAGTGGGTATTCGTCCCAGACTTCTAGAACATATGATTATTTATTCTTGGCTAACCCCCGAAAGGCTCTGAGTTTGTTACACTTAAGAAGGTGAAAGACGATTTTCCATCCATGCGTTTTATTGCTAAAAATATAATTCAGAAACACAATTAAATTTGGATTAAAATCTGAGCTGCAGCTGAGACTCACCAGTGGGGAAATAACTTAACAAGGTTAAATGAGCGTCTCAGAAGTTTGAAAATTACTTGTGCATCACATCTAGACACACACACATATGCACACACACGCTGGTGCAAACCAAACCAGCAGAAATAATAAACGGCACCGCACGCAGGAAGCCGAAGCCCAACAGCCACCACACCTGCTGGAAGCTCTCAGCTGCTGAAAAGACAAACAACCCGTTGGTGAAACAATAATCAAACCAAAAGCTTGTTGCAGCGATCAGCCAGAGACCAAAACACACTGGAGACCAACAGCTACAAACAAAAGCCCTCCCTCCAGTGCTGCAATCATATAAAAGTTATGATGCAAAAACCATATCTAGCAACTTAGACTAGACCAATAGCCACATAAACAATGGTCTTGCTCTAAAAGTAAAATACAAACCATAAACAAAGGTGGAGGATCTTTCCTCTCACACAGCCTGACTCAGCTCCACTTATAGATTGATTAAACAGAACAGGTTCATCATGCTGTGTCTGTGTGTGATCATCTGACCAAGCAGGTAAACAAAAATGCAGAAAAGTAGATGACTATGCAGAGTCAACTTCACTAAAAAACATTTTTTAATTATTATTTCTGATAATAATGAGTTTTTCATGCAGGCTGAACATGAAAATAGTCTCCTCCACCTATCTCCTGCATTAGCGTCTGATAGAAAATAGACTCTAGGTGAAACTCTAGGATTAGAAAAGCCTGACAGATCTACGTCACACTGTCACTGAACATTCATGGACTCACCCATCTTGACTCATGACGGGGAAGGCTGTTGTTGGTTTAGCGTCCAGGAAACAGCAGAGAACTTCTGGGCTAGTAGAAGCTAACCGTTAGCATTAGCAACTCCACCACACAGCAGAACTCCTCCAGGCTTGTGTTATTAGTGGAGATGAAACATCAACGTTGCAGAGCAGACAGAGTCAGTGGTAGAGTCGTGGTGCTGTTAGCCAATCAGAGGCGAGATGTAGCCTGAGCTAGGGCTGGGTAAAAAAATTGATTTAATCGAATTTGGATCCATTTCATTTAAATTTAGCAAAATCGATTCATTAGGCCTAAGATCCATTTCTCCCCTTGAACCAGACGGACCTGGGACCAGATCTGCAGGCACTTCCAGGTACAGATTGCTTAATGTGTACCAATATACACAAACCGCACATCTACTTAAAGGGAAGAAGCTCGTCTAAACGATAGAAACGTCGTTTTCTACCTCAGCAACACCCAATTCCAACAACAAGCCGCTAAATGAAAAGAACGTAAAAAGACGCTAAATGCACATATCAAGAGAAACACGCAGTAGCGACAATGCTATATGATCCTATCCAAAAATTATTCATATTTAAGACCAGACTGAGTTGAATCGAACTGAATCGAATCGTGATTAATCGATTCAGAGCCTTATGAATCGAAATCAAATCGATTTAGGAAATTGGCCACAACACCCAGCACTAATCTACAAATATCAGGAAATAAGACTCCAAATCCTGCCGTCTTCTACTTTCTCCTCCAGCTGACTTATCCGCCCTCAGACGGACACACTGGAGCTATTTTCCCCTGGAGAACGACTTACAAGGATTTCATTCCTGCTAGAGACCACTGCAGATGTACTCAAAATATGAGTAAAGTTGACCTTTAAAGCCGAACCGGCTAACGCTAATCCAGGAGCAGGTTTAGCTGTAAACCAGGCAGACGGGCATCAGAGGCAGAACTGGTTTTAGCTTCTTTAAATTCATTATTTAACTGACTTTACATGAGTCAGGCAGGAAGATACTTCTAAAAAGTATCATATGCAGTAAAATGATGAGTGGAAATAAAAGCATTGACTGTGTGATAACCTTTATTTAACAAGTTGGACTTTGCACTTGAGGTTTGATGCATCACAATGAATCACTGCCATCTCTGCTTTACTATTCGTTAAATTAAACGTTCATTTTTGAGGATGCACATAAAATAATCTTCTCTTTTGTGCAGCATGCAGACCTGGAACCTACAAAGCTTCGGCCACAGATGCCTACTGCACCAAATGTCCTCCTCACAGCTCGTCCCCGCAGGAACAAGCCACCGAGTGCCTGTGTGAGCGAGGCTTCTACCGCGCTGACACCGACCCACGCTCCATGTCCTGCACACGTGGGTGACAAACTCAAGCACAGGGTTGACTCATTTTAACCACAGTTATGCTACTGAATGACCTGATTTGTAATGTCCTGCAGTCAATCAGGTTTTTCTACATCTACCTTCTCGTAAAATCTTCTTTTCTTCTGTTGTTTTTTAAACAGAGCACACAAAAATCCATGGTTATTATTAGCCGATGGATTTCACGGATATTGATTATAGCCCTTAAGAACGCTAAAAATGACCATTTCTGATCTTTATGAGAAGAAGGAGAAGCTGTGAGGTGGAAGGACTAGAGCGGTGTGTTAGAAGGTGGGGGAGGACAGTGGCATGTTGGACATGGCAGGAGAGGAGAATACACACGAGTGCTGCACACACACTACACACACACTCGAGCATAGTCACATATACCCAAACCCATTATCGGGTTATGGTAGATTACACTCATTAATCGTACTAGCAGGTGAGATGTGACAGGTGTTATCAGCTGGAAATGAGTAACGGTTTGTCCAAATGTGCAGGGACACACACACACACACACACACACACACACACACACACACACACGTATTCCCCCCTGAATGGTAAGGAGCATAATTTTGAAATTTAATGGTGAAAAATGAGAAAATAAGGGGAATATGTGACATAATTAGTCCTGTAGACATGGAAAATGACACTTGAGACCCGGGACAAGAAAAGAACAGTGGGAGGGGAGTAGAGGTGTATCAGCGTCATCTAATCTAAGTATCATAAAAGTGTCATGAGAGGTTGATCGCTAGCGACGATAATGAGGGACCGGTAAGTGGTCGTGAAAGAAGTTGGGGGACGGAGAGAAGAAAGAGGCAGAATTAGCGTCCCACCCTTTCAGCAGATTTATGACCGACAGCCTCAATTATACCCAGCGTGCCCTCCGTCCCCCCCATGTTAAGTTGTCCCCCCGTTCCTCCTACATCTCCGAGGGGCTCCGTACTGAAAAGACTAATCAAGAAAGTCCCAGGCTCTGCTGGTGGCCCCCCGGGGGCTCACTGCTCAGTCTGATCTTGATGAGATGTCATGTAAAATGGGCATCCACTGTGAATTTCTCTTATGGCTGAGATACTTGCACCCCGCTGTGCTGTAAGCAGCCAGAATCAGGGAGTTCCACCCCCGTGGGTTTCATGTAAGATGTGGTGGAATTCTTCTTTATTCACCTTCAAATCATAAAAAGAATAGAATAATTCAGAAGGAGCTCCAGTTTTACCAAATCATCAGTCTTTATCATCAGTCCAGGGTGAGATGTGAAAAACAAACAGAACCCGGTGTTATTTTTACATCTGCCAGCTCAAATCTGTAACTTAATGAGTAAACAGCACCCTGGGACGTCGGTTTTAATGCGGCGGGTCATTAAAGCACTTCGGAGGGCTCTGAGCACCGTGTTGGCCAATAAAATAACTGCAAAGCTTGCTACATTCTGCTCTCCTGCTTACTGTAACAAAACAATTTTTGTGTACACCTCTGCAGAGTGTTGTCACATTATGACACTTGGTCAGGGGACCTTGGGGCACCCAGTGTGGTGAAAACTGATGACTGCATCTTTTTTTTTTCCCTGGAAATATTGAGGAGTATTCCAGGACATGTAAACGTTGAGGGAATGTTTTTTTTTTCCCACACAGAATTTAACGTTTTATTCATTTTCACTCTTTTTTTTTTTGAGTTTCACCCGACTTAGTTTTAGACATGAAGTCAACTTAGATTGATGAAATAAAAGTCTTAGTTATGTTAGGGTTTGAAAAACGTTGATAAAATACCGTTTTACGGCAAAATAAATCACATTTTTTATATTTAGCTTTTAATAGTGGACAGTAGGGATGTGTATTGGTAAAATTCTGGCGATACGATACGTATCACGATACAGGAGAGACGATACGATAAATCACGATATATTGCGATACATTCAGCTAGACGATTTTTTTGACTGAATTTATTGTAGGAAAATTCAATAAACAGTCCAAACATAACATGTTTAACATGAGGTATCTGAACCATAATAGAGGGATTTACATTTCAATGGTGGAAACAAAACCCATTGCTCACTAGCGGTCGGTGTTTGAATAGCACCAAAAGAAAAGAAAATACAGAAATGTTTGCATGTAAATTCTTCCAAAAAATTGATGCACAGCTTTTGAATATCGATATAATATCGCAGGAAAAAATATCACGATATATTGCCATATCGATATTTTCTTACATCCCTAGTGGATAGCAATCAAACACCAATAGCAAAGACAACGGATGCTTGGCTCAACTGACGCATGGAGAAATATGAGAATGGAGGAAAATTCATTCCTCTGTGCAAAAATCTGCTTTCACTGCAACTAAACCCGTGCACAATGCAGACGTCACCATGTTGCACCATGCTGCACCATGCATTGCAGATACAGGTTTATCCTTATTCAATATCTTTGCAATAAAGTCAGATATAGACTGCGTAAACAGTTATTTCAATAGTTGTAACCATTAAAAGTGGTGTTCAACAGCCCATGCAGCACAGCACTCTTCTCAGCTAAAGGCAAAAGGCTCAAGGCTACACTGAACACTATTATCAGTCTTAGTTGGAGCAGCTGTAGCTGCAGGTGCATTGTGGGTAATGAAGCTTCCACGATGAGTAGGGAATAAAACGAATAGAGAAAAGCTCTTAGCTGATGATTTTACTGCATTAATTTTACTCTTTAGTCTCTTTAAAAGTCAAATGCTTGATTATACTTGTTAATATGTTGACTAGGTGTCAAGTTCAACAGTTTAAAATGTTGCATTCTGGGATTTTAGATTTATTATTAGATATAGGTGAACTTTGATTTCTTTTATAGAATGTGCAACTCACCAAATCTAGTCCTTTTCTGTCTTAAATTTGTATTCCTTAAGAGCAGGAAGTGCATTAGTGCAGCTGGCCTCAGCTTGAAAATGCTGTGTTTTATTAAATGTGTGCTTTCATCTTCCATCAGGTCCTCCCTCTGCTCCAGAGAACCCCATCTCCACAGTGAATGAGACCTGCGTCACCTTGGAGTGGTCTCCGCCCAGAGACACAGGAGGCAGAGGGGACATCACCTACAGCCTCCACTGCAGGAAGTGCTCCGGCGACGGCAAAAAGTGCACACCGTGCGGTGGCAGCGTCCATTTTGTTCCTAGACAGTTTGGCCTGTCATCAGCCCATGTTCTGATCACAGACTTGCAGCCAGACTCCAACTACAGCTTCACCATTGAGAGCCAGAACGGCGTGTCGGACTTAAGCCCAACTCCCAGGGGATCAGTGATGATAAATGTCACCACGTCGCAGACAGGTGAAAACTTTTTTTTTCTTTTTACAGAGAAAGAACGTATCCTGCAGCATGAAATGGATTTTTTTAAAATAGAAAAGTAACTTTTCAGAGCTGATCAAAGTGTAGCATGTTGCACGAGAGCTTCAATTTTGCTGCTGTGAAGAATTACGCTGAAACCAGAAAATGACACCTCTGCATCTCTGTTCGCACACGTGTAATCATATGTGCATCTGTCACCGTGTGGGACCGTGGAAAATGTGTGCAGGAGAGGGGTGTGTGTGTGTATGTGTGCCGATGACTAATGGGCCTCATACGATGGATGTGTGTGACAGAACTGGCTGGGGGAAAGTGAAAGGGGTGTAGGAGGTTTTTAACCTCATTAGGCTCTAAACACACACACACGCACACACACACACACACACACACACACACACACACACACACACACACACACACACACATACACACCCATCATCATGTCACCAGAGCAGGTGTGCTAATGTAAAAAAACTGCAGGAAGCCACAGTTCTTTGCCTTTTTACACTGATAGCAGACAGATCACACACCAGTCATGTGGGTGTTACCATCACACACTCCTTCGAATGCTGCTAACACACGTGTACTGTATGTAACACCCTGCAAGCTGTCTCATTAGCAAAACTGCATGCCACGCAACGCAATATGGGTCTCTGAATTAAATAGGTTTAAATATGCATCTAAAATACCTTTCTTCCCTCTCTTCTGTATGCTTTTAACCATTCTGTATCCTAATTGTTCATCCTTTCTTTTATTATTTTTTAAATAGTAAGCGTGGTTTTGAAGGAGAGGCGGAGCAAGGACAGCGTGACTTTGGCGTGGCATGGTCCCGAGAGACCCAACGGAGCCATCGTAGAGTATGAGGTCATCTACTATGAGAAGGTGAGCGAGACACAAACACATTTTTAAAGAGACATGAGAGTCAGAAAGGTGAAGTTTAAAAAGTTTGAATATGGTGCAAAAGTTCATTTATTTCAGTAGTAAAACTTAGACTGAGAGACCATCTAAAGGCTCAGGAACCCTTTGCAGGTGTTTTGGACTCAGTAGCTGATTAGAGAGTGAGTTTTTGGGGTTTTCATTAAGCTGTAAGCCATAATCATCACAGTTTTGTCAAATAAAGGCTGAACTATCTGGCTTTGCATGGAATTAGTCTATCTCATGTATTAGTTTAACATTTTTAGATGAATTACTGACATAAATTAACTTTTTAAAACAAAAAGCCAGAGTTCCAAACTGGCTTTTTCCTACCGGGCACTTACTAGACCTTTGTGGAGCAACAATGTCTCCCGTTTGTTAGATTTACCAGCAGGGGCCTTATAAAGAAACGTCTGGTGTTAGAATGAATTTCATGTCTACAATTTTGTAATTTTCCTTTGAGTTCAAACCAGTTCCCATTGAAAAGGTTTCCTAAATTCCCACTGAACAGTGCGGAGCTCATTTAGGAGTGATGAATTCACATGTAATACTCTTCCCTCCTGATGGTCATTAGAGTTTTTTGTTTGTTTGGGAGATGTTTTAGTTGGACGAATAAAAGATGTGAAACGGTTTGAGGGTCCGATATAAAGATGCATTGTTAAAACCTTAAACCTCCTCTCCTCAATACTCACCCTGCGCCATTCTGTGAAGTGCACTTAGAAGAGGTGCGCAGTAAGGCTTCCAGTGCGTAGTACACAAGTGTGCCGATTGGGACAGGGAGCATTGCATCATCCACCGTGACGCATGCCGGAATGCCGGTCGATGTTTGTGCTACTTTTTAAAAAATCTTTATTAACAACTTTCAAACAATTCTTTGACTGAATTTAAATCTTAGTCTAAAGCATTCAGAGCATGAATAAATATCATTAATCGTCTTAAAGTTAAATTCTTTCATTTGAAAATACATATTTTCAGAAAAGGCACTTGAGCCATTGCTCCGCCTTCTCAAAATTCTCACGCAGCAATGGATTGTGGGTAATACGTTTCGCCAAAGTCTGCATCGATGCGGACTTGGGTGAAGTTCAGATCAAGGGTGCAAAAGGGGCGTGGTCACCTTCCAAACTTGAGAATCTGGACACCTACGAACTCGCACCAGTGGCCGGGAACGCGCAATTTTTAAGGGCCCAGTGGTGGAATTGCGAGTATTGGGATTGGGCCTTTGGTGTTCCTCGTTTGACATAAATGGCTTCTTTTACTCCTGTTGCAGTCAAATGAACATTTCTGTCCTTAAGAAGAACAATCTTTTATATAGCGCCTCTCAAGATAAAAATCACGAGGCGCTTCACAAAAACAAATATCAAAAAAGCGAAAAGTAAAAATTGTGATTAAAGAGGATGTGAAAAAAAAGAAAAAGGAAAATGAATAAGAAAAGGGTGATCAGTGGATCATGGGAAAGGCAGAAATAGTAGACAGAGCAGAATGAAGAGAAGGTAGTGATGAAGAATCAACCAAAGGTCACTCAAAAACCACCTGAACAGGTGAGTTTTCAGCTGCTGTTTAACCCTAACCATGACATGGAGATGGACAGTTGAGTCCTGCAGAATGTCTTCTCCTTCTTTGCATATTCCACTTTGAATACATGCATGACATTTATGTCATTATTGGTATTTGTGTTTTATTATAAAAGAGAAACTAACAACTTTTAAATATAATTTAGACCCACTCCAGAAACGCCAGACAACAGTTTTAATGTAATCTGTTCCTTTTATCCTCTCGTGCTTTGGGTTTATCCTGAGGGCACCTCTCTAACGACGTGTTCCTCACAAACATGTCACTATCTCACTGTTCCTCACGTCCTCGCCGCTGCTCACATCAAGATAATTACCCACACATCTGTTGAACGAGCCTTGTAAAACACAGCCAAGGTGATAAAATTAAGTCTGCGTGTCTGCGTGTAGGTGTGTGTTGGCTCGTATTAACAGGAAAATCGTGTTAATCCGTTTTGTAGAGCGCCTTCCATTAGACAGAGTATCACCTTCTCTGCAGGGAATCAGCTTACGCACAGACAAACTTATTCGGTATTCATCCCTCTAAACACACACACACACACACACACACACACACACATACACACACACACACACACACACATACAGATCCAAGTGCACACACGCCCTGGAGGTAGTCGAGGAGTGAAGCGAAGCAGTAACCACATAATACCCCAGAGTGTAAAGAGGATAAGATTTGGGACTTGGCAGATGCGCGTATGTAAGTGCGACCAAATGGTCCAGTGATGAACAAATAAAAACTTAGTGAGGCGTTTTTGGCTCCTCGAGACATCTAAATTCAACAAATTAGGGTTTCTATCCAATTCAGCTTTTTTCTATTCCCCCTATCTCATTCAATACCCCAGCTCATTGCTCTGCATTAACTTTTTCTTTTCAAACCAACAATCACTTTTTTCCACCCAGCTGTCACTGTTATCCGTTTAGGGTTGAATTTCCTCCGTTTGTTTTGTCGTTCCACTTCAGAACCAGCGCGAGCAGAACTACACGGTTCTGAAGACTCGCTCCAACATGATGACGGTGGACGGGCTGAAGCCGGGGACCACCTACGTGTTCAGGGTCAGGGCTCGGACCGACGGGGGCTACGGCAGCTACGGTGGAGAGATAGAACTGGAAACCAGCCATGAGGGTAAGAGGGAGTTTATAGCTGATCCACATGGCCGTCACATCTGATCAAAAATGGAAAAATAGCTACAACTGAGTCAGTTTTGCACTTTTACTCTGTCATATCACACAAACCACACAGAGGCTGGAGCAGCCAAAATGTCTCATTCATTGTGAACTTCATAATAAAGTGTAAAAAACATGCAAAGTGTTAAGAAAACCATCATTTGTTCAACAACATCTACATATAAAGAACAGGAACACACTTTTTTTGTTTGCTTTGTTAGATTTTAGGGTGAAACAATGAACTTTTAAATTTATTCCTCTAATATATGTGTTTCATCATATGATGCAGCCCTAACTTTGAGTGCAGACAGATCGCAAAAATTAGCTAAATATGTCACAAACCTCTAGCCTGGCAAGCCATCCTATATAAGTGAGTTTATAATCTGGCCACAACCCATAGAGAGAGCTCAGTCATGGGGCAGAATCTACGGTTGTCTTTCAAACCGTCTCCACATGCTAATGGACAACAAACAACGTGACATTCTCACCGCTGTGGATGTCAGTCAACGGTGCAGTCTGCATTACAATGCTGAAGACGACACAAATACATCCTTTTTCCTAAATAAATGACTTAAGTACCTCTATCTGCTTGTGACTCAACAAAAGGCCAAGTCTAAATAGTCCAAAGGTGACGCCAATGCTGTTTCAAACGAGCCATCACCATCTTTGTTGTTCTGCTCCATCACATCTTCCTGCCCACCAAACTGATGGAGCGCTGTGATTGGTCCACCAAACTGATGGAGCGCTGTGATTGGCCCACCAAACCAATAGAGCACTATGATTGGCCCACTGATCCGATAAGTGCTGAGATTGGCCCACCAAAACGACGGAGCGCTGTGATTGGCCCACAGCCATTACAGCTAGCTGACCATAGTACATAGAAAAATAACTAAAACCAATCAGTTTTACAGATGTTGAATGCCACTTTAATGTTTTTTAATATTCTGTTCAATCCAAGGAACACATGCAAAACAAACTTATGACAAAAAAAATGCACAAGATCTTGTGATATTTTGTGAAATCGCACTTAATTTCTGAAAAAAACAATAATTCCTTTAACATACTACGATTGTAATTTGAACATCTGCCATGAAAAGTTTAAGGAACTTTAAGGGATTCTAGGTCCTAAACTGAAATTAAATATTTCCTTTTTGTTTTGCGTGATAAAAGTTGGAGTTGTAGGCTTTATAGGTGCATTGTTTTATGTTTTATTATGTTTTATACCAATTTTTCTCAGATCATGTTCATCCCTTCAAACACATTTAAAACTGTAGGCCATAAAGGACAAAGATTAACATCTGAGCTAAATGTGTTGCTGTCTTTCATCAACTGTGGGCCTGAACCTGATTCATCTACAGTTTAACTGGCTTCACTAGACGGATGGAAGAAAGGCTCCTTTCATCCAAAAGCTTCTTCAGTCAGACAGGAACTCCCAGACAGCCTCACGTGTTGTCATACGTGTATCTGCAGTCGTGTTCAAAGTGTCCTGAAACACTTATCAGGTAAAAAGGAGATAAATCAGTTTGACAAGGACAGAAAAAGAAAAGTATTTTCCAGGATTGGAGATCTTAATTCAAAGAGACAGCTGAAGGAAAATCTAATGGAAGGAAGTCTTATTCCTACAAAGGTCAGCACAAACTCCCCTCACATTCAGAGCAGAACACCCGGCTGTTGTTTGAAATCTCTACGAAAATGTTTTTCAGTGTTCAGATCACACGCGTGGTTCTCCTTTGTTTGCTGTCATCCACCTTAAATATTGCTTCATTATGTGCTCTGGGATTTTCTGCCTTGGACGTTCCTTAATGTGTGCTTCAAAGTGATCATTGATCCTCGGACAGGCAGGGAGAGAGGGCGGGAGGCAGGTGTAGACCCGCCTAACAGACTCTCTGAAAAGGCATTAGCCTACAAATCATTCAGCAGTCAATAAACGTATTTCAGCCTGATTTATGTTCCCGCGTTGCATCAGATATTATGAATCTGATGCATCTTGATGCTGCTGGAGTGCCTCTGGTTTACAGAGCTGTTACCGAGCCTTCAATCAGCAGGTTTGCCTCCGAGTTCTGCTACTTGAAGCTGATCGCATCACATGAAGGTTATCTGAGCACATCAGAGGTATCGATCGTTAGAGGAAGGTGTGTATCTGTGTATGCCACCACCTACAATAGGAGATCAGTGCCTTTCTGGGCTTGTCTAAGGCTATTAATGTGATTCTTCAAGACACCAATGCATACATATTTATACGTGCTGTTCTCACACACTCCCTCACACGCCCACACACACACACACACCCACACACACACATACACACACACACGTCAGCCCGTGCTTAGCTAAGCCAGATAAATGGGGTATTTGTTTTGAGTAATGGCCCGATTGGTGTGGCGTAAAAATCGATGCATCTTTGCAGAAAGTTCTCGGCGGTAGCCTTGTTATGTGCAATGTTAACATATCCATTTGGACAGCGCAGCCGAATGGGAATGGCTTTCACGTCCACTCTTGTACCCTCACAGGCGATGCGGAGAGGGAGAGAGCTTTTCATCAAGGGCCTTACTTACTATTCCATCCACCTCTCTTTCTCTCCTGCGCTGGTTTGCTGTTTTCTTCTTTAGTGTCTACCTTTTATGTCTCTTCTATTGCTCTCATTTTTCATGCTCTCTCCATCTTTTCCTTGTCCTTTTTTTGCTGTCTCAGTTTCTGCCTTTTTAATTCCCAGTCTGCAGTTCTGTTCTTTATTGCCTAAAGAAAACGTTGTTGACTTATCGGCATCGTGCTTTCATTAACAAGCTCCTGTTTTTATAACTTTGCAGACATCTTGGCCATCGGGGACCCTAACCAGTCCACCATATTGGTTGTGTCCATTGCGGGGGGAATTGTGCTCCTCATCTTTCTGGTGACCTGCTTTGTTGTCAGTGGAAGGTAAGGTTAATGCATGATCCGTTGCACAAGCCCATGTGTTTAAATACTAAAGTGATATAAGTTATATTTAAAGCCTGCTCTAGGAGTTTTCTGACCCATCTTGCTGTGGCCTAAAAAGTCTGATTTTGTTGCACCATGTTCTTGTAGCTGCAATCAAAAATTCTGTGTTTTTGAGCTTTATTGTTTTTCTATAGCATGATAAGAACAAGCTAACCTAACAAAATCCCGGGACTGTTCTTCTACTTGCTACGTTTCACTGATGAATCTTTTATTTGCACAACGGTCACTTTAGCCTGTTTCAACAAAAATTTTGCTGCAAAGCTAGGCGGCATCATGTAGCGTTCATAAGTGGTCATCCTGTGGTGCTAATGTGGTGCGATCACGTCTATGGGGTCAAAATGGGCTCAGCTCCATGTAAACTCGAAAAAATAAATTGTGAATTCAAATAAAAATTGAAAACTCGAAAAAAGAAATTGTAAATTCGAACCAAAAAACTTGAAACTTGAAAAAATAAATTGTAAATAAAAACAGAGTGTGCTAACAAGAAGCACACGTTGCTCAATCACATTGAATAAGTCAGACAAAAACAAAACTTTTAACTGCATGGTGCTACTGCTAACAACAGAAACACGACCTGGGTGGAAATGACGTCAAACCTAAGCGCTTTCACCCAGCTGTCATTCATTTTCCATGCAGCCAATGAGCCCAAAGCCCGCCCCCCCATGTCAAATCAGGCTCAGCATCGTAAACGAAAAGAGAGTATTGGAAACGTAAACTCAGGCCTGAGAGCAGAGGAGGAAGAGAAATGTAAACTCGGCCACAACTTTTGTTTCATTTAGTTTTCCTTAATGAAATTAGTTTTTTTGTTTTTTGGTTGCAGTTTTAGGTTCAAAGTTATATTTATTTTTTTTATTTACAATTAATTTTTTCAAGTTTCAAGTTTTTGGGTTTGAATTTACAATTTCTTTTTTCGAGTTTTCAATTTTTATTTGAATTTACAATTTATTTTTTCGAGTTTTCAATTTTTAGTTGAATTTACAATTTATTTTTTTGAGTTTACATGGAGCTGAGCCCATTTTGACCCCATACACATCTTTTTCACATAAGATTACACAATGGTGGTATAAAGGGGGTGGGGGTGTTACGGACACCTCTTTGGACATAATTTGTTCTCATCCCAGTTGAAGCCACGCTGCTTATGTTTTTTTCGCGAGCCACTCCAAAAGGCAGCAATATCACCCTGATATGTCGCCATGGAGACATGAGCCCTTTTATAAGACGCACCATGCCAGTAAATCAGCGTAATATTGCTACAACGTAGTGTCTTATGAACGCGCCATGGCGGCAAGGTGATGCGGGAATTTTGCTGCATTCGTGCCACCAGGCTTGGTAGTAATATTACTGCAATGCGGGACTTGTGAATGCACATTACGCCTTGGTGCAACAGAGGGTGGTGTCATGATCACGTGATGAATTAATGCTGAGTTCCGTCAAGAAACTATATTGAAAATGAAAGTAAACACGGGCAAGTTTCGCTTTTGTAAACAGAACCAGCTGAGATGATAAACTGAAGCGATGCAGAGCTCCAGGAGCTTCTCTCCATTAGAGCTGGAGCTCAGATCATCTGACAGCAAACGGGGACGGTGGAGGACAGACACCACTAGGAGCGGATCATCAAAAAAACTTAGCGAGTGCGGCTTTGATCGCAATAAAAAGCAAGTTATGTCCAAGATAAACGAAAGTCCGCGGCAGCGGACTCAGAGCGGCCTCATACCTCCTTTATGCCGCCATCGCGTAATCTTTTATAAAAAGGACACGATTGAGCGACATTACCACCACGGTCTTAGCTCTTATAAACGACCTTAGGCTCCCAGATGCCGCCTCAGCATTGCGGCAAATTGGCGGCATTGTTTATAAAAGAGGCTATGCTGTCTTTTGAAACCGGATTTTGATAGAAATAAATGTTGTTTTTAGTGACCATAAAAGCCCATTCCTCACTAGTCCTAAAAAATAATATTTCTGAATTAATGATACATTTTAAATAAAAATTAATAAAACTCACAAGATTCAATAAAACTAAACTTGTTTATTCTGAACGTGCAACTGATCTGAAGGCAGCTTCTGACATGTCAGATCTCACTTTTTACATGTTTTGCATAAAAAGTGCTTTTCATGCAACATTTTTTTTTTCGCTCTGTCACAAGGCTGACAAACGTGCATCATATTTTCCAACACTTTCATTTTATATTTGAGAGAACTGCCCTTTATGGAGTTTAGCACTAATATTTGATGACAAAAGTTATCATGTGATGTTGGACATGTTTTCATCTCGCAGGCTCAGCTTCAAGTAAACACACGTGGGGATTGTGTGTGTATGGGGGGGTGGGGGGTGTGACTGGAGAAAATTGCAGGTACAAGCAAAATGGGCTCATATTGGTTGAAATTGCTTTAAGAGTTTCACTTGATGGATGGATTTTTGTTGTCATATCATTGTGAAAATGTTGTTTCAGTCATGCTGAGTGCTCCACTTTATCTGCAGACGTTACTAAACGATACATAAAATGTTATAAATGTATAACTTAAAGTAGATAAAGTAATAATATCTAAGATTCACCATAAGCTTGGCTTGTAGTCAGAACTAGTCAGAATTAGGGCGATGGTGGCAGAGGAGTAAAGTGCCGGTTGCAGGTTCGTGTCTGGTTTGTCACAGTCGTTGTGTCCTTGGGCAAGGCACTTAACCTGCCTTGCCTGGTGTGCTTGGCAGCCTCGCATTAGTCAGTGTGCCCCAGGGCAGCTGTGGTTACAATGTAGTTCATCATCACCAGCGTGTGAATGTGTGTGTGCATGGGTGGTTAGTTGTAAAGCGTCTTGGGGGGTTTGTAGAACCCTAGAAGGCGCTATTTCAAATTCAGGCCATTTACCATGATTTAGCATGATTAGGCAATCTGGAACTCAAGAATCAGATTTTCTTATTGGGTCTGTGAATGCATCATTGCCAAGCAGCAATAAAAAAATCTGACTTTTTTTCTGGTACATGAACTCACCGTTTAGTTAAATTTAGCAGAAACAGGAGCTTGTGGACATCTTAATGTCTAGAATCAAAATGTTGACGTTTTTGGTAGGTTCTGTACAAAAATCAGAATCAAAACCAGAATCGGTGCATCTCTGTGCTTTTTATCTTCCTGTTAGACAGGGCTGCAACAAACGATTATTTGGATAATTGATTAATCGGATTAAACGGGAACATTTAAAAACTGCTAGGGAAACATTTTTTCTCTCCTTCCTTTACTTTATTTAACAACAGAACATTATTAGAAAACAGTTCAATAGCGTGCAAAACAACATGCTATCACCTCAACTGTCTTACAGCTTTTGAGATGTTGAATAACATTTCATTTCTACTGGTAATGTAATGGTGGCATGTCTATAATGTACGGAATGGCAATAATCCAGTTTAAATTATGTTCACAGATAGAAGCGTTTTGGAATTACATACTATAACAGCTTGCCATAGCCCTGGAGAGGTGTTGCGCAGACTCGTAGCAACAACATGGCTCCCGGTAGCTGCTGTGGCTCTGCTCCATAGCTGCAGACAGCTAAGAATAAACAGGATGGTGGGACTTTTCTTCTGCTTGTAGAGTTTAGTCATTCTTAGTTTCATGATCATCGTGTTTTTTTGGAACCCACGGCGTGAGTCTGCTATCCGCTAGCTTTAGCATTAGCCAATCTGCCCGCTGGCGTGTGTTTGATCCCAAACTTTGGACCGTTTCTGCCTTTGTGCCTTTGCTGGTTTCTCTATTTTCCTCCACAGCACCTAGATTACCACATTGTGTGCCAGTAAAAGCATCTTCCTTACACAAAAACAAATAACTTACATTTGTTTAATAAACTTCTGGGGGGTCGGGGAAAAAAGTAACTTGAAAAGATGTTACACGAGTACTTCGTCTAAAAATAGTTTATCGCACAGAAAGTTTTTCTCATCACACGTGCGACATTTATGTCCATGTTCTTAGTGTGTCCGTCATTCCTCATCAAAACGCTGGCTTTCTCTCTCGCCGCCGCGGCCTACAGATGAGCTGCGCGCTTTGACTGTTCAATAAAGGTTACACGACACGAAAAAAAACGATTTTTTTATTGATTTTATCGATTCATTGTTGCAGCCCTACTGTTAGATTATTTTTGAATCATTTCTGAGTAAATTTTGGTGCCTTTCAGTAGCGGCACAATAACAAAACCACCAACAGAAAGAATTAGAAAAACACTTGTTGATCTTTGAGTAAAATGTATAAAAGGACTAATAATAAGCTGAAAACTCATCCTGTGGGCATTGATGTGTTTATAATCTGGTGTCTCCTCATACATCTGTGAGAGATTACGCGTGGGTGTGAAAACGCAGGGCGTCCATCTCTGACATTTACAAAAGTCTGATTAAAGGTTACGCTACTCCAGTGCGAGGACTCTTTTTGGTCACTCTCTTTGAAGGTTAGACAGCTGTTAATGCTCTGTCTTGATGAAGGCCAAAGAAAGACGAGGAGGGGAATAAAAAAACACGCCAACTGCTGAGAGGTGAGAAGAGGAAAGGATGAGAGTTAGGGGAGGCTTTTTGGAGAAGAAGAAGAAGTGGAGGAGAACGGGGCTGACATCAGTGATCTCACTGGACCTGTAACCAAATGTTTATCCTACATGAGCTCCAGAGACCCACATTTTAGGGACCACACACACACACACACACACACACATGCAAACATGCACATACTTACGTACACTCGCTAAAAACATTAGTATTGATTCAGGTGATTGCTTATCAGGCTGAGTGCTCTATTCACTATTGACTCGGTGAGATGTAATCAGCAGAGACTGTTTTGGGTGGCACACACACACACACACACACACACACACACACACACACACATCGACATGTTTTTAATCAGATGGGAATTATGGGGTTGTCCATTGAAATAAATAAATTAGAAAAAACACACAACCTGTGAATCATCTTGTGTTATGAACACAAGTGATGACACAAACACAAACTCACACTCATCTAATCAGATTTCACAGGCTGGGGAGGTGTTAACTAGGTTTTACGGAGAGGTCGATGCACCGCCATCAATTTCCAGTCTTCCTCTCCTCCTCTTCCTCTCCGTGTCTATCCTTCCTCCATGTGGGAGGGATGCAGTTTTGATTACTGCTTTCTATTAAAGCACATCTGTCAAAGTGTGTGTGTGTTTGTGTGTGTGTGCAGAGGTGTGTGTGTGTGTTTGTGGCTGGAGAATAAAGCAAGGATCAAAGCTACCTCACCAGAGAAAGGATGAGGGGAGTGAAAGGAAAGATGGACAGAAGAGAGGAAGAGGAGAGACACAAGTGGAGAATAAACATATTAGAAAGGCAGCGGAGGCAAAAGATTGCAGCACAGAGGTGGGAGAAGGTACATCTGAAGTATAATGGTGCCACTGGAGAGCCACATTTTCAGATGATGTGAAAGATAGAGGGAAGGAGGTGGAGGCTTGAAGGAGATTGATGGAGAAAGGCAAAGAGCCAGGGGAAAGAAAGCAGAGGTGCAAGAAGCAAGAGATGAAACGCTGGATTACCAGCGTGTTTGAAAGAGGAGAAGAAAGGTTAAGGAGAGACGATGGGTGGGCGATTGCACTGTTAGGTGCAACAGAACTGTCATCCTGCAGGATTCTGAGGAACTGGGAGAAAATCTAAAACTAATCTCCTTTTGTGTCTCTTCCCTCCATCTGTTCCATCGTATCTGCCAGTCAAATTCTCTTTTCACTCCCCGCTTCATCCTCTTCGCCGCGCCCCCCGGTTTTTTCTCCTGTGGCTGACCAGTTTTCATTTCCTGCTTTGTTCTGGAAATTCACATTTGGATGAATGTATCGACAATCTGATATAGTCGCTGTAACCGGCTCAACGTGGACAATGATTAGACTGAAAATGACATTGAGAGCCGGCCAGGTTTTAATTGATCTTCCTCCAGACGTTTGTAAGCGCCCCCCCCAATCCTCCACAAATGCCAGCTGTTTAAATAATCATTAAAATGGACAAAATGCTGTTTTCTGTTGTTATTTTTCAGCTGTTGATCACATTTATATGGAAGTGGATTAGGGCCACTGAAAAGAAAAAAATGAAAAGAAAGAGATTAAAGTCAGAATTCTGAGATTAAAGTCAGAATTCTGAGAAAAAAAGTCAGAATTCTGAGAAAAAAAGTCAGAATTCTGAGATTAAAGTCAGAATTCTGAGATTAAAGTCAGAATTCTGAGATTAAAGTCAGAATTCTGAGATTAAAGTCAGAATTCTGAGAAAAAAGTCAGAATTCTGAGATTAAAGTCAGAATTCTGAGAAAAAAAGTCAGAATTCTGAGAAAAAAGTCAGAATTCTGAGATTAAAGTCAGAATTCTGAGAAAAAAGTCAGAATTCTGAGATTAAAGTCAGAATTCTGAGAAAAAAGTCAGAATTCTGAGAAAAAAAGTCAGAATTCTGAGATTAAAGTCAGAATTCTGAGATTAAAGTCAGAATTCTGAGAAAAAAATCAGAATTCTGAGATTAAAGTCAGAATTCTGAGAAAAAAAGTCAGAATTCTGAGAAAAAAGTCAGAATTCTCTTTCTTTTCTTTTCTTTTTTTTTCTTTTCTTTGGCCCTAATCCACTTCCGTACATTTAAAACCGCCTGATTGGAGGTTTTTAACTCTAGTCCCTAACAGTCGCTTCACAACCCACTGAGGCACGTGCACGACTCCTGCAGCCGGCTGAACGACTACGCCTCACAAACGGGCTGATTTGCAGGCTATTCTGTTCTCTCCTGTTCTCATTTAATAAAGTGCTGTTGTGCTGTTGTTACCGCAGGAGGGAAAACATGAAAAAACACCCAAAGCTCCTCAGACGCAGCAAGCCGCTGACAAATCACACCAGTTATTGCTGCGTGCATGCCATTATTGCTCAGCTCGCCGGGTTTACGCGCGCGAGTGTGTGTTTGGGTGTGAAGTTTGCACTCTTATCCTCCCGAGGTTGCGTTGGCAGGCTGGCAGGTGCAAACGATGGGGAGCTAGCAAGAAACTGGCATAACCATGGATTCAGCAGATGGCCTTTCACTCAGAAAGCATTCTTCCCTTCGGTCCCCACTTTCTCTCACTCCTTGTTAAACACGTTACAGCTCCTGCCTCCCAGCATCTGCGCGTATGTTTGGGCCTCAGTCTTGTCTGCATCCAAATGATCCTCCAGTCGTGCAAACATCTTTTTTTTATTTGCTGCAGGCTTCGTTTTTCTGTGTGTGCCAGATTTTGATGTTTTTAATGTGGGAGTTATTGTAAGAAGTCAGGATGAATTTGTTTCATCTGTGTCACGCTTTTTACGTTTCAAAGTTTGTGAAGAAAGTATGTTTATCTGCAGAAGGTGGTGTCAGAATGTGAAAAAGAAAATGCACAAGAAAAATCAATGTTGTAGTTAGAAAAGATGGTAGAAAGCTGCACGGTTTAGTCTGCTCTAACACGTTTCTGGAAGAGAAAACCCAACTTTTCCCCTGGAGAACGGAACAAGTTGGGAAATAAAGCATTGGGGGCATATTGAGCTATCAAAACGCTGCTGATAATGGCAGACGCTGTTCTAGAGAACAGCTGAACTCTCCAAACACATTAACGCGCTTTGTTAATGTGCATGTACGTCTGTGTGTGTAAGCTTTTACCTCGGCGTCATCTGCTGTGAAGCCCGCGGTTGTTCTTAAAAACTTCATGACACAAAAGAGGAGAGGAAGGATGAAAAGAGGGGGAAGCACGCGCTAATGAAAACACGCCGCTCCGAGTCGAGAGCGAAGCATTAGGAGGTGAAGGTAAAATCCACCCGGCGCATTCTGTTCCCTGTGGGTGGTGTCGGTGCATTTGCCTGATAATAGCGCTAATAATGACTTGGCAGCTAAAAGATTCTGTGTATACAAATCTAAAACAAAACAGGGTAGTGCTGAGAGGTCTGTGTGCATAGACGGAATGAAGGTGAGGTGCGTGTAATGTCATTAGCCAGATTTGTGCGTGCTGCTTTGAATGATGGTGCTTTCAATTAATGCAGCTAAGCTGCAGGGTGTAGCCAAATACAGCTCTGTCTGCAGAATGCCTAGAAAGTAAGAAACAGGGCGGTAATAGCTGCTAGCTGCTGCAGGTGCAGGACGTTCTCGCTCAGGATTCATGCAAATGAGCAGATGTTGCAGTGAAATGGATCAAATGTCCAATAGACATCAGAGGGAATGAAATGTTTTTCTCTGTTTATACCTGGTCAGACACAAACTGACAAATGCACAAGTTCTCACCTTGACCTCATCCGTTTGTGTCTAACATCAGGATCATTAGGGGAATTAATTTCACAGCGACTCCCGTTAGCGAAGTATAAAGATACGCCTCGGTTAATGATGCAGATGACATTCTTCGTTTCTCTGTCCTCTCGCGGTTGACCTTTCACCGGGTTGTTAAAATTTCTGCTACATTACACCAATTACCACCGCACAGCTCCTGCTTCTCTCCTCTTCTTTCCTTACCACTCTCCTTAATGAGAGGCTTGGAAATGAAATGTTTCCAAACAGGGTGTTAATGAAACATAGACAGATTTATTAGTCATAACTCTCCAGCTAATCATTTCCCCTTCCTAATAATTAGCCTGAGCTGAGTAAATCTTTTCATGCTGTGGTCAGAGGCTGCTGAACCGCTGCCCGGAACGGCCGAGAAGCCGTACTCACGTCGCTTACATCACCGCCACGTTCTGGTCTCCTCCTTATTCACTTATCTGTTTTTCTGTTGTTACAGATCTTTTGGTTAATTAGCATCCACGCTGCAAATGCGTTTTGTTTCTCAGGTGTTGAGGGGAGGCGTAATTTTTCTCAGAAATAATGAGAGAAAATTTAATCCATTGATTTCCTTTGCAGTAATTATTTTTATTTAATGGCTTGATATTAAATGGAATCACCATTATCATGAGTAATGATCAGAGCAGATACCCACCGCAGCAGGGTGTGTGTGTGTGTGTGTGTGTGTGATGGAAGAACCAGGATAGATGTGTCATTTCATCGTGTCATGCTGGGGGGGTGACTAATGATTTACTGATTCCATTTTTCTAGTCATTCTGATTAGCAGTGGGAAAATAATGTAGAGAGACAGGAAATGAAGGAGGAGAGGAGAGGAGATTAGAGATGACACGAAGGAAAGGAAACAAAAGGAAAGGAAGAAGAAGGATAGGGAAGGAAAGAAAGGAGAACAAAGAGAGGGACGTGGATGAAAAGGGAAAAGAATGAAAGTGAAAGAAAGGAAGCTAACAATGAAAGGAATGAAGTAAAGAAGAAAAGAAAAAGTGAATGAGGGAAATTAATTTAAATGAGCATTATTATTATTATTATTATTATTATTATTTCTAGTTTTTTACATTCTAAGAAATGAAATGTTAAATTTACTTAACTAAGTTATGTCAACCTGTTCCACTAAACTCATCCATCCATCCATCCATCCATCCATCCATCCATCATCCATCCATCCATCCATCATCCATCCATCCATCCATCCATCCATCCATCCATCCATCCATCCATCCATCCATCCATCCATCCATCCATCCATCCATCATCCATCCATCCATCCATCCATCCATCCATCCATCCATCCATCCATCCAAGATTAATCTAATCAACCATCCATCCATCCATCCATCAGTTCATCCATCCATCCATCCATCCATCAGTTCATCCATCCATCCATCCATCAATCCATCCATCCATCCATCAGTTCATCAACCATCCATCCATCCATCCATCCATCCATCAACCATCCATCCAACAATCAGTTCATCATCCATCCATCCATCCATCCATCCATCCATCCATCCATCCATCCATCATCCATCCATCCATCCATCCATCATCCATCCATCTATCATCCATCCATCTATCATCCATCCATCTATCATCCATCCATCCATCCATCCATCAGTTCATCCATCCATCCATCCATCCATCCATCAGTTCATCCATCCATCCATCCATCCATCCATCCATTCATCATCCATCCATCAGTTCATCCATCCATCCATCCATCCATCCATCCATCCATCCATCCATCCA
>SSNS01000167.1:161938-192166 GCA_006937985.1 Aphyosemion australe | reverse complement strand
CCGAGCTTCTGCCCCTGTCTGAGGGACAGCCCAGACACCCTGCACAGAAAACTAAACCTCTCCATTTAACCTAAATGTAAAGACTTATATCATGGACGTTTAACATAATGTATATTACGCTTTACATTTAAACAACTAATGGAACCAGTTTGTATAACTTGGTTCGATAAATTCAACATTTCATTTCTTAGAGTGTACTTTTTAAAACTGATTTCTGTCCTTCCTGTGTTTGAAGGTGACTCCTCCATCCAAATGTAGCTCACTCTCTCTCCTTCAGCCTTTCTCTGCCTGATGTGCATAATCAAGTTAGTCACTTTCTGCTGCCAGCTTCCCTTTGTTTGATCTCCTCTTGTCCTCCCACTTTGTTTTTGTCACTTTTCCTTTCCCTTCTTTATTTATTTCTTTGTGCTGCCCCCTTTCTCTTATCGACTTTCCCCATTTCACTCTCCCGGAAAAAACACCCTTTGATTTTTTTCTTCTTTTTCTCATTTTGACCTAATTACCTGCTTGAAACCAAACTACGTTTATATCTGAACTAAAACGTGCACACGAGAGTTTAGCCGTCTTGCTTCATATCTTGAAATCAGGAAGTAGCCACTCACGTTTACACTTGTGTCTCAGGGTTTAATGGCTTTGGCGCAGTAAAATGACAGCATCATCACTGAGTACTCGTTTTAATGATCAGAGCACTTGGAAGTCAGCACAGCTCTGCCTTGTGTTAGCCTGGAGTCAGGCTGAGGGGGAAATAAAAACACAAACACGTCTTCAGGCTAACAGACCAGTTAATCAAAAGCTACAAACGCCAAGAGAAAGAAAAGCAGCTTTGTCTCTGACATTTTTCCTCTTTTAGCCTGAAGAAAACAATTAAATTGAGAATAAAAGAAGAGAACTATTAAATTTACGGGTGACTTGGCCACCCACGGGGTTGGAACTTTACAGCCTTGATGTCCTGAATAAATTCATGCACATTTGTATAAAATTAGGCTTTTTTTAACCATTTATGGAGCTGTGATTAGACAGAAACATGAACTTTCAGGATTTCATGGTGCTGATGCGGTTGACCTCGGAGGGCTGTGGTTTCTCCCTCGTGTCGAGGGACGTGAATACGCTCAGTGAATCTGCTGCTCGTCTCATGATGGACTGGCGAACTGCCCGACGTGTTTACTCGGTTGAGCGCTGGGATGGGATCCAGCCGCTTCCTGTGATCCGAGCGGGAATAACACTGCGTGAATGTTTATGGGGTGGAGTTAATGAAGGTGTAATTTTTGAGGCTCTGACGGGTTTCATCTTCTCCAACTCTCCGTTGCATGGTGGTGCAGACGTGTTCCTTCTGAGGCGTAGCCCGACTCTTATTTGTACTTTCTCTTGTTTCTCTTCAGGCCTGACTTATGTACTGATGTGTTCTACTTGCCCTCTGTTCTTGTTAATTCTCTCTGCTCCCAGCCTGCAGCTGACATCTACATCCTTCCTTGTTATTTAGATTTAACCTCTTTGCTTTGCTGCTCTTTCTGCAGGGCGATTTTTCCCTCATGTCTTTTTCCTCCGCTGAACTCTCAGCTCCTGTTGTTGCAGCACAAACTCCTTCTGTCTGCATCCCTTATGTTACCCTTGGAGTTTCTACTCCTATAGCCTCCTCCCCGCCTCTCCTTGCTCTTTCCCTCCATCTGATTGCTTGTTAGTTGGTATGCAGCCTCGAACCCCCCATTGTGCATTCTAGCCTGTCATCACTCTCTTTTTCCATTTCCTTCTCCCTTTTTCTCTCTCCTCTGTCGTTTTTTTTTTTTTTTTCTTGTCCGGTCTTTTTAACAAAAAAGGGGGGAAAACTGCATAAAGGGCAGAAGACTGAGAGAATCAACAGAATGCAACAAAAAAAGAGCACATGTGCTTTTTTTAACAAAGGAATGTTTTTGCTTAGAGGGAAAAAATAAGAAAGCTAAAGAGCTGCAAGGTTGAGTCGGGGAAAGAGAGCAGAGGAGGGGCTACGATGACAATAATTTATGGATGGGGGGCTCGCTAGTAGAATGACAAATGGGTCTCGAGTGACAGAGTATTATATTAAAAAGTAAATTGATATGCAAATGTGGAGTGTGTGGCTTTGGAGGACAGGGATAGCCTGTTGTCCTCGCTAGAGTGGAACTGAGAGGCAGAGGTGAGAGCTGCGTAGTGAGCAGTCCATTAACGCGTTCGTGTGTGTGTGTGTGTGTGTTTGATTGTCGTGAGAGTGTGTGTGCTTTAAATCAGGCTGGATATACGGCTGAACGTGTAGGATAAGTGTATTTACTGTACCAGTCTGCTACGTATAGTGCAGATGGATGACAGCTAAGTGGAGCTATAATTTGTCCCACAGTGGCTGGCGGTGTTCATGTCACGCTGAGATACATCAGGTGAGAGAAAGTTGTTGGTAGAAGTGCAGAAGGGCTTTCTCCTGACATTTTTAAGTCTCCGATAACGTAAAATTCTTTGCTGTGCTCCCGCAAAGTGTTTCTAAAGGGCCAAAGCGTGACCCCAATCATGGTAGTTGTTATTTAGTGACATACAAAGAGTGGAGGAGGTGAACATAGCATATGTTGACTATTTTTTCTTAAGTTATAATGTTTTGTATGGTCGATACGAACATGTTTATGGAGTTATTTGTACCAAATCTCTCTCACATAAAGTGATTTCAGCAGTTTTATTCTCAACATTTTCAGTACCTTCCAGAATGAGCCGTTTCAGGGCTCTGTCACTTTAAGAAAACCAGCTGGAGATGGCCACGCCCACCCCTCCCGGCTCAGGCTGCTATAAGCTGAGAAGCTCTGATATCTGGGAGGGGCTCGGAGCAGAGCCGCTGCTCCTCCAGCAGCAGCTCTCTCCTGCATGTGAGCGGTGAATCTGTTCTACTTTTTTAAACAGCTTTTTTAAACACATACAGTAATTCCTAAAACCAAACACTGACAGAACGTTTTCACATTTGGAGTGTTTATAGAGGCAGTAGTATGGAGGTTATTTTGTCTCTTTATTAACCAATAAAAATCAATACATTTTAGTAGGAATTTTTATCCTTGTTTTTTATGTATTACCATGCTTTCATTATGTTTTTGTTGATATGATCGAGCATTTGACTCTTTTATGTACAGCACTTTGGTTAGCTGCCATGCGATTTTTAAATGGTGCTTTATAAATAAATTGGTATGGTAATCTAAATAAAAGGTACTTCAAACAAAAAACTAAGTTCAAAAGAAATTTTAAAAACTGCAAAAAAAAAGAAATTTGTAAAAAAAATCCCTCAAAAATCTTAATTTTCCTTTTAAAGACTGAATAACTGATCCAATCAAATGATTTTTTGTTCAAAAAGATTTTCTTTCAAAAAGAAAAATATACATTTTAAAACTGGAAGTTTTGTTTTAGTGAAAATATATTTATTTAATTTTGCAAACAAATTTCGTTTTAGCATCTTATTTTTTTGCTCTCAAAACTTTTTTCTGTTTGCAGTTTTTCAAAATTTGTTGTGAATTTTGTTTTTTTGTTTGATTAATGAAGAGACAAAAAGAACTCCATACTGTGGAGACACAGCAGAAATCTATACCGACCGTTGCCGAAGCAAAGTGATTTTGCTCTGCATGTGGGTCTAGCCATGCTCCATTAGAGCCTCAGCAGGCCAATCACAGCTCTCTATCGGTTTGGTGGGCGGGATGATGCAACAGAGCGGAACCACTAAGATGGCAGCGGCTTGTTTGAAATTACTTTGGCATCAACTTTGGACTATTTAGACTTTTCTTTGAGTCAAGAGCAGATAGAGGTACTTAAGTCTTTTTTTTTTTAAACAAGGATGCATTAGCATCTTCTTCGATGATTTATGGCAGACTTCCCTGTTGACTGACATCCGCAGCGGTGAGTATATCATGTCTGTTGTCCAATAGCATGCAGGGACAGTTTGAAAGACAATCGTAGATCCCGCCTCACGACTGAGCTGTGTCTATGGGTTGTGGCCATCCTATATTCACATATATAGGATGGCTTGCCAGGCTAGTAGGGAGTGGGACCCACATGGCACCACAAAAAAATGCAAAAGATGAGTTTTGCATAATATGTCCCCTTTAAAATAAAATCAGAAAAATAAAAACTTCATTTAAAACCTGAATAGATGAAAAAACATATTTTACCCATGTCCAGGTTCCATAAAGTTTTAAACAATGGGCTTTCCTTCTATCAGAGGAAGTTTCTTGCCCAAGGACACTTCAGAAAAGTGCAGGAGCTCAGATTAAATAAAACCCTGGATCCTCTGACTGGGAGACCACCAGCCAAGCACTGGGCTGCTGAAGACCCGTTATCTGATCCATTTTTGAAAGACTTTCAAAGAAGCCACTAGAAAACTCTTGGAAAAGAGAGCTGATCAGATGGAAATTATTCATTTCATGAGAAACTTTTTGAATGTTATTAACAGTATTTCACCTTTATGTTCTTCAGCAGGGTTTTAAATATTCTTTTTGGACAAAAAATTAAATCTTGATGCATAAAAAAGAGAAGAATGGAGAATCTAATTGTTATTGTAGACAATATTCTCACCTTTTGCTGATTACTCATGGATAAAGGAGGAATAATGCAAAAGGAGTTGACTGTTTTGACACAAAAATGCCTAAAAGGTCAGAGCAGGTCAGCGATAACTCAGAATTCAAAAAGGAATAAAAGCAGGTAATGCATTTTAAATAAGGACTGGGAGAAATTAGGAAACATCAGTGAAGTTAAAATTGTTTATGTTTAAGATGTTTGGGCATACATGCTAATGTATGTGAGTCTTTAAAAACAAAAAAAATGTTTTTTAAAAGATTTGATCAAGTAAGCTGATCTCTATTCTTTGAAAACTTGAATTTTCCCCATAAATGTTGCCTAATTGTTAAAAGCTGCAAGAATTGCAAATGAGGTGTACTGTTCCTCCGTAGAGTTTTTCTGTTGCTGATGAGCTGCTGCTCCTTTTGACAAGTCAGGAATAAAAATAAGAAAATAAATATCCACTTTGTCCCCAAAAGGTCTCCACATTGTCCTCCTGAGTCCAATTCTGGTGTCTTTAACAGACGAACCAGAGGTCAGCTGTATTCAGCTGCAGGTATTAAATATCGGTTTGGAACACGCACACACCCAGACGCAGCTGTCGGGGGAAACAAAAGCCGTGGCCGCGTCAGATTCTGCGCCATGTTTAAGACTGCAGCGCTAATGAGTCATGACACTTCTAACTGGAGAGGAGGAATGAGTCGTGCTGTAATTACTATGGAAATGTGTTCATTTCCCATCATGCAGCCGTGCACTCGTAGAGACTCACACACTCACGCACAAACACATCCAGCAGTGATGGAAGGGTGTGTGTGTGTGTGTGTGTGTGTGTGTGTGTGTCCCAGAGGGATTCCCACAGTTGGAGCAGAGGTGTCACCCGTGTCCCCGTTCCCCATATGTTTTAAACACATGCCCCACAGCAGAGAGTGTAAGTGTAAGTCAAGGGGGTAATGATAGTCCCCTGGTGTGCGACTAGCTTGAGCTCAGCTGATAACCAGTTGGGGTCCACCTCCCTCACCAAAGAACGCTAGACCCCCCCCCCCCCCCCCTCTTTATCCTGAGTTACCAGAAACCAGTCTTTACCATTATGTGTGTGTGTGTGTATGTGTGTGTGTGTGTGTGTATTCCCCAGACAGCCCATTGATGTCTGGGCCGTAGCATTCAGCTGTGTTAAATCAACAGACAGATTAAACACCAAACGACTTGCTGAACCCAGTTAAACACCTCCTTTCTGCCATTTTTGTTTCCCAGAATGTTCGTCTTTTCTTTTATTCTTTCACTTCCTCGTTGTGTATGCACCGTGACATTTTATTGTTTATTTTTATCTCACATTATGGCCTCGACACATGGGCGGCGACATCGCCTCTCCTCCATTCATTTTCAATTAAACAAGCGCGACAAAGCGATAATCGCAGGTCTCCCTCCTGCTAAGCAAAACGCGGAAAATGTGCATGTGAAAATTTGCGCTCATGCATGTGTCGTGCACACGCGAGCCAGCGACGCGATCCCAGAAAGTTGAAAATTTTCAACTTTTCATCGCTGTTGTTCGGACAAGGACCAATCAGCGGAGGTTTCATTGACTGACCAATGAGCGGACAGGATGCTTCTCAGTACATCTCCGGGTAAACATGGCGGAAAAGTTAATACTTACAAGACTTTACTTAATTCTAGCAAAACCTTGTGAGACTTCATATCTACCGCTTTTTCAACTCTGAACTGCTTTGATAAACCAAAATAACCTCCAATCAAAACAACGTAAGACTCGCTATTCACCCTGGAACAGAGGCGTCGCTGGCTTTTGCCGCTGCCGCATGTCGCCTCCCTTGTGTCAGGTTATCAAAACGATAGCGATGAGTTTCGCTGATCACGGTCGTTTATCGCCTCCCGTGTGTCGAGCCAATTGCTCATCTGCACCTTCTAATTTCATTGTTCCTTTATTAGAAATGTTTTCCTCATAGGATCACAGGAAGCTGGTGTCCATCTCCAGCAGTCATGGGGGGGGGGGACACCCATCACAGGGACACACAGAGACAAAGAACCAGTCACACATTCTCTCCCATCTAGGGACAATTTAGAGTCTCCCATCAGCCTGACTCGCATGCTTTTAGCCTGGAGATGCATGAGGAGAACATGCTAACCGTGACTTTCTCTCTTCCTTATTTCAGCTTCATCTAATGTCTCCTTGATCAAATCTTTGCTCGTTCTTCTTTTGGTCTCCGTTTCCTTTTCCTCTTTTGTCCTCTTCCGCACCACTCTTCTAAATGTGTGCTTCAAATTCCTAGTTGGTCTAAATCAATTTATCATCTTGATGGGCGGGGACACTGACTCGATGCTGCGAAGCCCCGCACAAGGAGACCTGTGACCTTAACCAGTCCTCTGCTGCTCCAAAAATATAAAAGAATAGGAAATGAAATCCACGAACGAACAAAGGGTCATCCGCCAAACAAACAAAGGGCGAAGACATGCACATAAATCAGATAAACAAAAAAAAAACATTTCCTCTGATGTTTACCAGTCTGTCCATTTCTCCTCCATCACATTAGACAGTATATATTTTTTGCAAGAACTAGTGTTGTATTTACTCTCTATATATGCTACGTATGTTGTTTAATGAATCCTTATGCAGTTATCCTTACCTTTTCTATAGATTTGTGACAAGATCAGAACATTTCAGACAGCATTTTACCTAATTAGGGCCTTATTTGAGGCAGAAGCACAACAAAAGGTGAAGACACACCTCATCAGAAAGATTTGAGACACACGCAGAGACTATTATGAATCCCCACTGTGAGGTCTCTAAACACCAAATCAGCTAAACACATCCTCACAGCTGTACAGCAGGGTTTAGATAATCAATTTGTCAATATTTAGAATTGATTTTTGGTCTGACCCTCGCAGCAGGGTGTGTGTGCGCACAGAGGGGGGTGAGTAAAGGGCAGATGTCAGTGTGTGTGTGTGTGTGTGTGTGTGTGTACCTGTCTATACATCAAAGTGAGGACATTAGCCCAGTCCTCACTTTGGTTCAATCTTACAGAGCTCTGTTGTCACTTGTTTCTTCTTTTAACACAGATCAAAGAGTTGTTTTTACCTTCTTGTTGCTAACGTTTCGATCGCAACCTGTAATCTTCCTCAGAGCCACGTCACGGTTGGTGACGTCACTTGATAAACGAAGGAAGTGACGTCGCCAACCGTGACATGGCTCTGAGGAAGATTACAGGTTGCTATCGAAACGTTGGCAACAAGAAGGTAAAAACAACTCTTTGATCTGTGTTAAAAAAAGAAAGAAATAACAACAGTTAAACAAAACGCACAGAATGAACGCCCAAAAGACTCCCAGAGCTCTACTTGCTAGTTTTAGAGATATGGTGTGAATTAAGTTTTAGTTAAGGTTAGGGTTAGGAATAGATCAGCACTGGTTAGGGTTAGGGTTAGTGTATGGGTTAGGCTTAATACAGTCACAACAATGAATGGAAGTCAATGGATGGTCCTCACTCCGATAGAAAGACAAGAATGTGTGTGTGTGTGTGTGTGTGTGTTATGAGAGGACCACAGAGGTCTCTAATATATTAATCTATGATGCATAGGGTTGGGCATCGAGAATCGAGCATCGATTGGAACTGGGACTAACAGTCAGTTTTTCCCGGAATCGTTCAAATATTTTACTTTTGATTCCTAGTTTTGATTCCCAGTCTGCCGACCGGAAGTAGAATCTGTGTAGTGTTTGCGTTACCGCAAAATCATGAAAAGTATGCAGCTGCGGAGGCGTTCTAAAGTGTGACTTTAACCCAAAAACAAAAAAACGTGATGCAAATTCTAATGAAAGCCTGTCAGAGCCGACTATACCTGCTGATCAGCTGACCCGTCGCTCCTACTACAGCCGCAGAGAGAGCCCTGAGCGCCTCTGATGTTATTGTTCATAAAATTAGAATTCATGTTGAAGTTCAGATTATTTCATCAAGTAAGACCTGTGGTCAGCTGGCTCATTTAAAACATGTAAAGTTTTTGGACCCTGCCTCTTGAAAGAATCGGAATCGAGAATCGATAGGAACCTGAATCGAAACGAGGAATTGGAATCGGAATCGTTCAAATTCAAACGATGCCCAACCCTAATGATGCAGACACACTTATTTACTAAATATCAGGAATAAAGGCTCAGAGAACAACCAAATTAATAGATACAGGAAGACTTTACCCATAAATGTAATTAGACATGACATTTTTGTTTTCAGGCACTGTGGATACATCAAGGCCAAGCAGGACCCTGATGAAGAGAAGATGCAGTTCCAACATGGCCGAGGTAAAGACACAAACACGTGCAGGCCCTCACAGGAACAACTGGAAACATTGTTAGGGTGACATTTGTCTCAAACCCAGACTTTCCGCCCACCTGCGATGAATCACTGGGTTCTTCTGCAAAGGACGGACTCGGGAAAGGAATGCTCAAGACAAAAAATCATCATCTCTATTTACATCCAGCAAGGATCCTTCAGTTTGCATGTGTCTGAAGCGTTACTGTACCTGAGCTATAGAACTACGACTCTATATTAGTAGAGCTGAAAAGAGAAACTCGGTGCTTTCCAGGTTATTATATAAATGTTCCCTGGCAGAGTGAAGCTCCGTATGGGTTCCTGCTAAAACGATGACTAATTCTGACACCACTGCTAACAAAGTGCATCAATCTGTATTTATTTGTTATGTCACTCAAAATGAGCGCCCACATTTACGATCCGGTAAATGGTTACAATAAAATCTATTATTGAGAGAGAGAAAAAAAAACAGCTTTTGATGATTTTTGTACAGGATGTTAAGAGAAAGCTGCAGATAATTTAGATGATCTGTGTTTTCACCCCTGCAGTGAAACTCCCAGGCAGCAGGACTTACATCCATCCTCACACCTATGAAGACCCCAACCAGGCCGTCCGAGACTTCGCTAAAGAGATAGATGCCTCCAACATCCGCATAGAGAGAGTGATCGGAGCGGGTGAGCTGACAGGACACGAAAGGAGAATTGTGTTTAGTATTTTTATGATGGCTTAATGTGTGTGTGTGTGTGTGTGTGTGTGTGTGTAGGGGAGTTTGGGGAGGTGTGCAGTGGTCGATTGCGTGTCCAAGGGAAGAGGGAGATCTATGTGGCCATCAAAAGTCTGAAGGCGGGGTACTCTGACAAGCAGAGGAGGGACTTCCTGTCCGAAGCCTCCATCATGGGACAGTTCGACCACCCCAACATCATCAGGCTGGAGGGCGTCGTCACAAAATGTGAGTAAACACCAATCAGGGATGGAGGCATGGAGCTCTGCCAGCCCTAGCCCACACTTCTTCTATTTGTTTTTGTTTTGGTTGTATGTGTGTGGGTTAGGGGCAGCAGGAGGTCAGTGCACCCCAGGGCAGCTGTGGCTACATTACAGCTCATCAACACCAGGGTGTGAATGTGTGTGTGAATGACTGTTGTAAAGCACCTTGGGGGGTTCTAGGACTCTAAAAGGCTCTATATCAAACACAGGTCATTTCTGTTTCCCACACCTTTTTTAAACACAGCAGAAATAGCGGGGATGTAAATCAGAGCTGACTCTGGATCAGATAAAAGCTCCATCACCATGGTAACGCCACAGTGACGTGAAGCAGCGCACACACAGCGAGGAGACCGTCTACCTCTCAAACGGCCACTTGTTTACTTCACATGATTGTGTTTGGACAATTAGAGCGAGGGTGTGTGTTGTTGGTGCAGGTGAGGCCGACGCAGGCCTGGCTCTACGAGATAGCTGATTCGTTATCGCTGCTCTCTCCATCCATCCTGCTTTCACCCCCCCCCCCCCTCTCTCAGTCAGTGTCTATCTAATCTTCTCATTCGGTCTCTCTCTGTTTTTCGCTCACTGTCTCTTTCCATTCCCCACTCCCCTTCTCACCTTATCATTCTATTTCTTACTATTTGTCATTCTCCTTCAGTGTCAGAGTATGGACACGCTAAGCTGGCTACATTTTTTTGGGCGACAGTGATAACTCTGAGCACAAAACTCCAGCTCAATACCCCGGAGCTTTTTGAAATTCACAGAATTAGAAGAAAGCAGCAAAACAAACCGTCTGAAGCTCGGCTTCACACGGCAGAAGCAAAAATACAAAATAGTCAAAGTCAAGGATTTCTGTCACTATGAGGCACACCAACAGGTAATAATAGATTTTAGTAAGTAATCAACGTTCTGCTTTCAACATGACTCCCTTTAACATCCTCCTACACACGAGATTTTCATGAGAAACAGATCAAGAGCTGTGAGGCACCAAATAAAAGCATCCCTATATTCTGTTCAGCAGTGGAAAGTAAATCATTTTCTCTGAAAATCATGTTTTGAACATTTTCAAGTGTACGTCTGTATTAAATTTGTAAATAATTTGTTGTACCTGTTGTAAAGCCTCCTGAACAGCCTCAGGTTGGAGAAAGAGCATTCTTAGCAGTGGCGGCTCGTCCATAGGGGGCGCTAGGGCGCCGCCCCACCAGTCTCACAGGAAGGAGAAGAAGATATGAATCACAAAATATATTTAAAAACACATAAAAAGTAAAGTAAACGATCTATAAACACCATATGGACTAAGTGTTGTGTGTAATCTGTGTTTAATAATGTTCTTTTTACTTTTAACACGGCCGAATCGTTGACGTACTTGTCACGTGTCCTCTCGCAGGCGCAGCAATCTTTACCATTGATTTAATATGGGCTAACTGGCGCATGTGCAGTGGTTCCCCAAACCGTCCACAACGAGAAAGAATAGGAGAGCGTTGGGGCACATCTTTTAGCGATCGTCACCGCCTCACCGTGTGAATTCTGCTCAGACCAGGGGGAGGAGATCGCTCAATGGTCAGGTTGTTCACCCCGCCCAGAGGCGAAAACTTTCCACAGGCTAGCGCGTCGTGCTAGTTCAGTTGTTTGTTGTTGTAGCTGCTGCCCCGCACACCAATGGAGAAAAAAACAAATACAGTTGCGTCTTTGAAAAGCGAGCCGTTTAGTAGGACACAACAGGAAAAACTTGGCCTTAAAGAGCTTGGACCCAACCAGCCGGACATTAAAATAAAGCAACAAACGCAGGACAGAGGGAGAAGTTACACAAGGACATTTTCCCAGCAAAACAATGCCAGCAAGCAGTCTGATCAGCTCAGCTTTTACGTTGGGATATTGAATTTCACGAACCAAGTGGATTTTTTTTACTACACCACACGGATTATGGCCATAACCTGCAGGTAATTGCAGGCTTATTGGGTGTTGGTAGAAAGTGGATTCTATTGATTAGATTAGCCTACTCCCCTTAAGCGTGTGTGCAGTTTGTGTAATATATGGGTGAATGGATGAATATTAGGCATGTTTTGTCGAAAACATGCTTAATATATTCAAAAACTTTTTGAACAACTTTGTTGCCAGAAGTGCTCCTGTGACCGTCAGTTGTGTGACGCTGATGCATAAGAATCAATGGTAATTTGGCGCCCCCTAGTGGTGATATGTGGTTAGCGCCCCACCCAAAAAAAAGAGTCACCGGCCGCCACTGATTCTTAGCTAGGCTAAACAGTTAAGACTGAAGTTGTGATGTTGAGGTTTAAAATATGAGTGAAACATTTTCTCAGTTTGCCATTCAGACATTAATTTATAAAGTTTTACACTGAAGCAACTTTATTTCAACAGAAATAATAAGAAAGTCCAGAACTTTTCACCCCTGGATCCAAATAAAACATAAAAAAGAAAAGAAATTCTA
Organism: Aphyosemion australe; assembly: GCA_006937985.1. NCBI lineage: Eukaryota > Metazoa > Chordata > Actinopteri > Cyprinodontiformes > Nothobranchiidae > Aphyosemion > Aphyosemion australe. The sequence goes on along the minus strand of SSNS01000167.1, from coordinate 179,908 downwards.
CTTTTTTTGTTTATTTTCACACAAACCAGTGATTAGTTTGGGTCAACTTTTGTTCTCACATTTATAAATGCTCAGATTAATAATAACAATAATAATTATTATTCCTGGAGAAAACATCTAGTTATGCAAAATGTCGTAAGTACTTTTTTTGTTTTTTCTGTGCTTGAACATTTTGTAACCGCTCACATTCATTCAGTATTTCATCCCAGCTCCACATGCCTGAGCTATAGTGATCACAAGCTTCTTACACAATGATGGTTTTGTATTTAAAATCTAAAGTTATTAAACATATAAACTGAGTTATATTTAACTGTGCTCCGATCACATGATCAGAAATCAGGCCCGATCATGTGATTTTTCAACCAAATCAGTTGCAAAAGATCAGATTTAACCTTACAAAACAACAAGTATGACCTTTTGATTTCATCCTGAAATAAAGATTTTCAAACGGCATAATGATGGCTTAGCTTTAATTTTAACAAGTTCCAAAAACATCAATATTCTTTGTTTCTTGGACAAAAACAACATCGTGACGTCACGCAATTTACGATAGATGAGGAATTGAGACACCATAGTATGTAGCTGTTAGCTAGCAGGCTAATGCATAGCTAAAGTTAGTTAAAGTGAGTAAGTGTTGCCTCAACAGAGCAAAAATGTCTGAAATGTGGACGTATTTTAAACCGAACACCAAAGACAGAGAAACAGACACTTGTGATGTGTTCATATTGGGCATTTCAAGTGGTGGAAAAGACAGAGCTGCATGATATGTCGCCTAAAAAACAATTCCACAGCGAACCACCTGTCTCCATGAAGTCCTAGTCCGCCACTGATACTTCCAGTTTACTGCGGCAACTCGGACAAAAACATGGAGCAACAGCGGGTTTCGCAGGCGCGGTATAAGTTACAGGTGTTGTGCAGAAAAAAGTCAAACTTGCCGGTCACGGCGCCACATGCCCGCCCTGTTGTGGGAACGCAGGTGACTCAATACAGCTGCAAATTTAGGAAGTAAACAATTTGAAAAATGAGCGACGAGGCTACTTTTAAACATATTAGTAATAATAAGTTTATCATTAACATACCTCCTAAACAAGTGATGTTTGTTGGTAGATAAACTAAGGCAATGACTTAAATACAGAAAGAAATATAGAAATAATAATAAAAAGAAAACTTAAAGGACGAATTGGATGTGTTTTCCTTCTTTTTTAGTGCTTTGCTGAAGTATTGGACCAGGACTCAGTATTGGCAGATACTCAAAATCAAATGACTCGAATCGGGAGCAAAACAATGTGACCGGAACATCTCTAATATTTAACTATATAATGTCTAAATCAGTGGTTCCCAACCTTTTTTCCTTGAGGACACCCTTGCCTGTGTCCAAGACAAGCCAAGAACCCCTTAACCCCAACTCATACTCGCATACATGCATTAAAAGTGATTTTTACAAACTTTATACAAATATAACTCTTATGGAGTTTTAATTACTCTATTGTATGTGTAATTTGGATTTTATAAATACAGTTTTTACAAATATAGTTGTTAAGCTCACAACCTCTGCACAGAGAATATTGTGGAGACCCCCTTTAATCTTTTAGGGACCCCCTTGGGGGGTCACGGACCCCCGGTTGGGAACCACTGGTCTAAATAACTATTGATTGCAAATTCATTTTCTGGTTCGCTAACTCTGACATTCATTTTATTTGTTTAGTAGAGCACATTTCAGTCATTCTTTAAAATGGGTGTACTAAAATTCATCTATAGCAACAAAAAAAAAAACTAAAACATAAACGGTTATTTTAATTAAAGTTTGTATTTTGTTCCAAACAAATAAAATGTGCATAAAATAACACATTTTATTGCTTTTTTCATGACATCTCAGTAACATTTCCACAGCTTCTCCAGATTTTTGTGCTGTTTCAGCTAGAAAGCCACAAAAACAAAAAAGGTGTGAACCATAATCAGTAGCACTTGTATAAACACACCCAGTCTTATTGGAAAAGGTTGAGTTCAACCCCCTCCCTGCTACTCGGTGGCGCGGCTCTGTCATTCTTGTGATCTGACATCTTGTTATGCAGATGTTTGTGAGAGACGTGCACACAAACAAAAATGGGACGGATGGAGGCGGTGCAGAGGAACTGAATTTTAAACACGCAGGCAGACAAATGAAGCGCGGCTTTTGTCCTCGCCATCCTCCCTCCTCGCAGCCACACACTCTGATCTTTGGTCCGTCGCCCACAAGTGCTCTGCAGCGCCTAGGCCAGCAACAAAAGAGCAAAGGCACATGCATCTATCATGAATATTAATAATTAGGAAGTTTAATTGGGTGTTATTTTACCCTCATAAATATGCAGTAGGATGTGTTATGAATGACACCCCACTGCATGGCTTAGTAGAATCTTCTTCTATTGTTTCACCCTCCTTAGAGAGACGTGCAACATGTAGATGTGTAATTATTGCACTGACTTTTGAATAACTCACAATTCTGATTTGAAATACCAAAATAAATCCAATAATTACAAGTACTTTGAGCTTTTTGACAGAGCGATGACAGTAAAAACAGCTAAATAACTGAAAACCCCTTGACAAGCTACTTATTTCAGCATAATAAGGAAGTCTGATGTGCTTTTTGAATGTGATGGTTTTGTTTGTGCATCTTCTTTTTAGAAATATAACGAGCAGCTTGTCTTCTTCTGCAGGCGTCTCTTTGTCTCCCCCTTCTCACCTGCCTTCACGGCACATTGAAGAGCTGATAAAGCCCTGCAGAAACAAATCTCACTAGCGGAGCAGTAATTTCACAGGTCACAGCCCAGGGTGTGTATGTGCGAGTGAGGGGGTGAGAGTTGAGATGGGTCAATAACTCCTTCAGGGCTTTTTTTCTGCCACCAGCTGGTCCTTTCACACTGCCCTCAGTCTAATCAGACAGACTGACCTGATTGCTCTGGACTCAGGTGTGCAGGATTGGTTTGTGTAGGTGTAAGTAGAGGTAGAAGTAGTAGCGGTTTAAGTAGGGCTCACAGTAATTGCTTTTTCTGCTGTAGTAGGAGTCGAAGCAACGTCAAAGCTACTTCAGCAAAAGCTGAAAGAGCTGAAGTGGCTTTGTTGTGATAAACAGAAAATACAGAAGCTTTATTATGTTAAAAATGCTTTTACAAATCATTAATTTTTAATACATTTGCAGTGGTCTCTAGTAGGAATGAATGCTTTGTAATTCATACTAAAATAACTCTGGTGCGCCTGTTTGAGGACGTAGAACTCAGCCGGAGGAGAAAGTAGCTTCAGACGACAGGATTTAGGGTCTTATTTCCTGATTTTTGGACATCTCGCCTCTGATTGGCTAACAGCAACACGACTCTACCGCTGACTCTGTTTGCTCTGCAACGTTGATGTTTTATCTCCACAAATAACACAAGCCTGCAGGAGTTCTGCCATGTTGTGGAGTTGCTAATGCTAACAGTTAGCTTCTGCTAGTCAAGACGTTCTCTGCTGTTTCCTGGATGCTAAACCAACAACAGCCTTCCCCTTACTGAGCCAAGATGGGTGAGTCCACGAATGTTAAGTGACAGTGTGACGTAGATCTGTCAGGATTTTCGGAATCGAGCGTTTTTCCGTCTATTTTCTATGAGAAGCTAATGCAGGAAATAGGGGTAGAAGACTATTCTCATGTTCAGCCTGCATGTTAAACTCAGAGTGACTGATCATTTTCAAAAATAATAGTTAAAAATGGTTTCTCAGTAAATCTGCTCTTTAAAAAGATTTGTAAATAGTCATTTTCTAAAAGATGTAGATGTGAAGATTGATATCACTAAGTGTGATAAGACTGATTTTCCAGAGGAGCATGGCCAAATTCACCACTAGTAACTTTTCACAGTTTACTCGCAAAAAATACATCAACAGCAGGGTTCTGCCTCTTTTTGTTACCCTCTTACTCATTTGGTAAACAATTGTAGACAAACACTCACGAGCAAAATTACCTGCATAAAAAAATTCAATCGATTTTCTTTTGGAGCAATTACTCACAAATGTGGCTAGCCGCGCTGCATTGCTAACTTGGACATGAACAAGGAAAACTAATATTTTTTAAATATGAATATTTTGTTTGAGTTTAGGTTAAAATTTGACAATCGTTGTCACTGCTTGTCTAAAGTTACTATTGAGTTAAGTTGCAATATCCCTAATCAACCACAAGAGGGTGATCTACTCTCGACAGCCTGTAACTTTCCATACAAAACTTCAATTGAAGCACAATTTTGCTGAAAAACACTTTAAAATCATTTGAAAGAGTTTTATTGAAACTGATGCTTCCAAGTTAGCAGACAAAGTGTTTCTTCAGGTAAATGATTGCTTTATTAATGGTAAACAACATTTTCTAGAGTAATTTACTACGTCTTTGCTAAATATCTTGAAACCTATAACAAGAACATACTTTTCTTTTCACATTTTTAGGAAGTTATTCAAAAGAAAAAAAAATACTTGCAGCTTAAAGGCTGAACATGAAACAAGAACTGTTTACCGCATAGACATGAATACGTAGACGCCCCATTGGGCGCTGGAGAGCGTAACAGCGTCGCCGCCATATTGGATGGGTCTCCTCATTCTCCAAAGTCAATGCAGAGTGAGCAACTATGCCGGTTTTTGTGCAGCCTACAGTTGCAACAACCGGTGTACTATTAAAAACAGATCACTTGGGATTACTAGTGACGTTTCTAGCCTACCTGATGGGATTTTATATTTTAATTTATTTTGTTTAATTATATTTATATTTTAATTATCATGCCATACTATGTGTCTGAATTAGTGAAAAAGCTTGATAAAATGTGTTTTTTAGCTGGCTAAGCACCTTCGTCGGTAGAAATGAATGCACTGGAGTCGAATGGAGACCCAACTAAGATGGTGGCCGGCCGCTATGGCAGCGCCAGTCCACGAGGCGTCTACGTATATGTCTGTGGTTTACCGTATTTGGAAACCTGCAATGGTGCCCTCTAGTGGCTGGTAGATGTAAACATAAACCCAGTGTCGTGCCCATCAAAATAAATATTTGATTATTTCTTAAAGTATAACTTTTAAAGGAAATACCGTACCTTCATTCTGCACACCTCTAAACGCCCCGTGGAGGTATTATTCTTTTAAATATAGCTTTTTATTAAATTGTTCCATATTCAACCTTTAATTTTATGAAGATTGTTTTATTTTTGACCTCATACTAAAGGAGCTATGCTAATGCTACACGTGTAAAAGCGCTCCAGCTTCCTGTGACTAACTGTAATAAACATAATTTTAGAATAAACTTGTCAGCACGTTTATAAAAGTATTCCAGTGACAGTTGTGTTGTTGTAGTTCTACTCTGCAATGTTTGTTATGCATCAGAGTGTGTTGGTTGGCTTCTATCACGCTCCTGAGCGTGCATGTGCTTTTGGACGCTGCAGTTTTCTGCTTAAAGCCTCCTAAGCCTTCAGCCACCGCCATGTGCAACTCTAATACCCCACTCCGCTGTCTGTCACCTGATTGTTGCTATTGTCATGCTAATTGGAGCGCAGCATGCTGAAAACATGGAAGTAAAAAATAGATCAGAAAAGTGCAGCAATCTCCCCCGTGTCTCCTCCCCCCTGGCCCCTCTCCATCTCCTCATCTCTCCTTTATCTCCCCCAGCCCCTCATTTTATCTATCCGTCTTTTATGTGTTTTGCATTCACTGCAACAATCGGCTCATTTGGAAAACCCTCAATTACAGAACTCAATCTCATCTGACACACACACACACACACACACACACACACACACACACACACACACACACACACACACACTCATTAAAGGGCTGTTGTACAAAGGTGCCATTAAAACCGGCAAAGCCGTGTTTTCCAGGCGTCCTCTGTTTGAAGAAACTAGTGATTAGTTTTAACCGTGCGTCTTTGTGCGCCGAACAATGAGCGCTTCAATATTTCCTGTCAGGGTGTTTAAAAATATTCATGTTTTGAATATGCATGCAAGATTGGCTAGCACCGAGAGGGGAAAAAGGGTGACAACGGGCGCTGGCTGGAGGAAAGAAGGGGGCACGGATGGATTAGATAAGATACGAGAGTGAGGAATTGAGAAAAGATGGAGCTTGAGAATAAATGAGGCTGGCATGGAAAGAGGGGAGACAAACGTGAGGAAATGAGAGGAGATGAGAAAGCAAAGAGGAAGGAGGAGAGGTGAAGAGAGGAGAGGAGATAAGGTTATTGAGTTTCTGTCTGTCTGTTTCTCTGCACCCCCCCTCTCAACCTCACATGGCGCTTCCCAGAACAGAGATCCGTCCTGTGTTAAAAGCTTTGTATCATTTAGTCCAGACCCTTAACATTAATCAATACAGCAGTTATTTCATTTTCTCGTTTGTACCTTGGGCCGCCTCATTCAATAAAGACGTAATGTGGCCCACTGGCACACACACACACAGATAGATACTCATAATGCGATTGTCCAGATGTACACAGAGTCTATCCCTTTCATTGACACTCACGCCAGCTCTGCAACAGAAACAGACTCTCGTAACGTCATCCGCTGGAGGGACGGAGTGCAGCGTGTGCTTTCCATCACTAATGTTCACACGTTTGAGTGACTCCTAAATAATCAGTGAAATCCTGCAGAAAATGACATTTTGCTTATTAAAATGCTGCAAAAAGATCTCCATTCTGCTTCATGCATTGCAAACTCCAGCAAACATCAGATCCTCATCTGTGCACACATGCACCCTTTTTTTGTTTTGTTTTGTTTCACTGCAGATGAAAGCCAATAAACTCCACTGAACATGAATTTGATGAGTTAATTATGAGCTTTCAGGGAGAAAACTGGAGAGGGTTGGTGAATGTTTGATGGAAGTGGAAATCAGTGCTGTCCTGTTATTTTGTTGGTGTGTGTGTGTGTGTGTGTCACACACACGGATCACATGGCCCTCTTAGTGCAGACAACAGGATAAATGTGTTTCATTGTGCTTCTCTCTTGACCGCTTCTAGCACCTTGAACCTGAAGGCAACATTCTCCTTCAGTGGCAGCGCTCACGTTCACTCACTCATAATTGGTTTCCAGGCTAGTTTTTTACGTCCCCTTTTCCCATTTCATGGTTGTCTACTTTATAAAATGTAGCGTTCACATGCAGGAATGAACATCACTAAAAAACATACGTGCGTGCACATTTACAAAGTCTGTAATCAGAACTGCCACTGAACACAGAAACCTGCACAAGCCAACTGGAAGTTATGAAGACTCAGTCCCATTTTCTAGTCAGGATCACTTCCATCATCGGTTTCATTTGCATACGAACGTTCCCCGTCTCTATGTGCAGCTGAAATCGCTGTGCTGTTTGTGTCATTGCCTTAAACCCGTGCACTCACACACACACACACAACACACACACACACACACGCACACACACGCAACACAAGCCCCATGAGGAGATAAATGTGACCAGCAGTCTTCACCCCCAGCAGAAGAAAATCCAATTCTCTTTCACTTTTATCCCAGAGACTAATGTTACTGTCAAAGAAGACACCACCACTAGAGACCAGGCGACTGTGTGTGTGTGTGCGTGTGTGTGTGTGTGTGTGTGTGCGTGTGTGTGTGTGTGTGTTGAGATAGCGAATTCATTTAAGGTGATGTATTGCTGTCTTTACCTACAATCCAACTGTAGGCCTTGGTGGTGTTGTTCCTACCAATCCATGACAGGCTAGTGACACCCCCCCCACCTCCACCTCCACTCCAGCAAGTCCACCTCCTCCCCCTCACATTCTTGTTTTGTCTCATTCTTGTCTTCTTTTTAAAAAACTTCATTTTCTTCTACAAATTCTTTTCTTACTCATCTTCATTTTTCCCTTTTCTGACTCAAATCTCAGTTTGCGTTTTTCTCCTGTTTGTTTTTGACAGTTTTCCTTTAGTAGTTTTTTTTCCTAGTGCAAGGACTCTGGATAGTTCAGCAAAGTCGTGCTGTGTTTGCACACAAACTGAATATTTAATGATTAAAACTGAGATTTTAAAAACCCTTTTCATAGTGGGTAGGTTTCTGTCTTTATGTCTCCCCCAGGACTTTGATTTGGGAAACGTGAACTATTCATCACCACTGACACGATCTGTGTGTTCACGAGTCATGCACACACACACACACTCACACACCATCATTTGTAACTGCACATTAGGTGTTTGTGATTGGCAAAGCTTGACTGCAGGGGGAGAGGCGGGGGTGGTGGTGATGGAGCGCCCTGTAAAACAGGGACAACTGCTGGTTTTTGGGTGCGTTTGTGTGTGTGTGTGTGTGTGGGGGGGGGGGGGGGGGGGGGTGTACATGTGATTGCAGGTACTTTGTTAATCATTTGTAAACCCCCACCAGATGCCACGCAGGGGGATCACAGGGCGCAGGGCCTGTCAGTCAGTCAGTCAGCCAGCCTCGCCCTCATCAGACACACACACACTCATGCAGGTGCAGGTGCACAGCGATCAAACCGCAACCCCCTTCCCTTGAGGCTGATTAGTATTCATGAGATCTCAGGAGGCCTCTCTCTCTCTCTCTCTCACACACACACACACACACACACATATTCTGGTGAATTGGTCTATTCTAATTATCTCCTGGCGTTTATGGAGAGGGCTGATTAGAAGCTGTCAGTGTGACTGATGACGACATGCCGCGTTATCCCCAAGAGAGAAACGAGGAGACGGAGATCGGCTGGTCACAGCTGTGGACTCTGCTTCCTCTCTGTCCTCGTCGTTTTTATAGTTTGTGTATTTCTTCCTTGTAGCTGCGCTTCGTTAACAGCTGCCCTGTGTTTTGCCTCTGTAGGTAAGCCGGTGATGATCATAACGGAGTTCATGGAAAATGGATCTCTGGATACTTTCCTCAAGGTGAGTCATGTCTCACCCAAACGAAGGGCAGCGTGCGTGTTTCCTCCAAGGCTAACGCTGCTTTTTGTTAGAAAAACTAAACAGAAAAATGTGTCATATTCTTTGAAAATTATCTCTAAAAGACTCAGTTTTTTATTTATAAGAAAAGTCAATAAAAGTAAAGAAAAGGAGTTCTTTTGGTAAAAAAACATAAAGTCAAAATAAAATACATCCAGTGCACAAAGCTCATAAAAGCTATCATAGATGTTCAAAACACTTCATCGGACTTATTCTTTAAGAAATAGAGACAGAGTATAAAATGCACCTAGCATCCATTTCCCAGCACAGAGAACTGCAGCAGACTGCTGACAAAGAAACTTCTTTACTTTATGTGGAACATTTGCTTCGTCAGGATATATGAAAAGGAGCAGTTCATTGCAAATTTAATGTAATGATGCAAAAATCAAAGTGTCTTCAGTCTGGGAAGAATTCAGGAAAACCATCATTATCATAAATAAACACAGAACAAGACTCAGCAGAAGCATTCCTCAGGACAGTTAACGTGGTTATGGAGCGTTTGTTTGGAGTGAGGGAGAGCTACAAAAATAGGTTGTTTTTAACTCACAGACTGCCAGCCGTTTTTGAGCGATTTTACTGTTTTTTGAAGAGTCACAGAACATTGTGCTCTATGATCATGTAAACGCCAAAACTACCAAAAGAAAGAGTAGACTCACTTCTTACATCAGGAAGAATCTCCGTATTTCTAGCGTTATCCGTTTTTTCACAATCTGGTGCCCAACCGCTGCTGCAGAAGCATTTCTGGTTCGGCGCATTGCTTTTTTTCACAGCAGCGGCCCAAAACAAACTCGAAATCCATTGATTTTCCGCTTCCTGATCACGTGATGTGTGACATACACGGATGAAGATCCGCTTTAGACACGTGATGTTTGTTCCCACGATGTGGGGGCTCGTTCCAACGCCCGCCCCGTAAAAAAATGCAACTGACGACTATAGTCGTCAATGGCGGTGAATGAGTTAAAAAAGATGATTTTTTTTATAGACGTGACTCAAAAATCCTACGTCTGTGTTTGTGTGACTAGGGTGATTTAAAAAAACAAGTCATTTTAAGCAACATTAAATAAGTTTACGCTTTTTACCTCCTAGTGGTTAAAATTGAAATTACAACTGTCGCAAACATCACTGCTGTAGCCTGTTGTTGCTAATGCTAACATGAGCCAACTGATGCTAAATAAGACATGAAAAAAATGATCCACAATGTTGGAAAAAATATATATTATTACTTACAAGTCCAGTAGCAACAAAGCCAGGTCACCATCAGCCGGTGGTTCGGTAGCCTCCTTCAGCCTCAAACAAGTGTAGGGTAACTTCCATGCTTCGCCATAATGCCTGTGAAAAAATCATTCCTTACCGTCTCCTTCAAATTAAACTCAAAAAAGAGCACAGGGTCAGACCAAACTCCCAAGTTCTTTACCTTATCACTGCAGCCTATTATGTGAAAAGGTGTGTTTCCTTTATCGGAACTTTGGGGTAAATTTATAGGAAGTTCCCGACATGTGCTTGTCTCCACTTGACCGGGCCGGCCGAACGGCCCTTTTCCGGAACTTTTTGAGTACCTGATCAGGGGTAGGCACTCGAAACGGCCCAATAAAAGGCCCGGTGAAGACGCTGGGCGGGAACGCTACCGATTGCTTGTAACTCAGTCGGAAATGATGTCAACTCAGGAGGAAATAGGAAATGCATATATGTGGCGGGAACCGTTATTTAGGAAAACACGAGTTGTTAGAGAGACGAGCGATGGAAGCCATCGTTGCATATAACAACATAGCAAACATAAACGTGCCGACTATTGTTGCTTCCTCCATTGTGTCAATCTTTGTTTACTGCCTTTCGCGCGTTTTGCGCTGATCAATGACGTAACTCACTGCACAGCAGTCGCGATGTATTGACGTTTCATCAAATGCCTTACAGGGCCAAATATATATGGAGACAGAACAGCTTAAGAGGACCGGGGCTTCGGATCTCCCGGTCAATTTCACACGCACAGGTTTACCCTGAAGTTCCGATAAAGGAAACGCACCTATTGTCAACCGTCAAGGAAAAATCATGGGATATATGGAGAAATTTCTGTAGTCCAATAACCATAAATTCTGTCTTGTCCATATTTAGGCGCAGGAAACTGCTTGACAACCAGCACTTGATCTCAGAAAGACAATTTTTTAACTTACTCAGGTCTACAGTTTCCAATGGCAAAGGGAATATAGAGCTGTAGATCTTAACAATGGAAGCTAACACCAAAATAACGTAAAAGAAGACCAAGGAGCAACAGATACAGTGAAAAGAGCAGAGGACCAAGCACAGATCCTTGGGGTATCTGGGGCTGTGCAGCACAGGTTCCAGAGGATTTATTTTTAAAGCTTACACACAGAGAACTCCCAGACATATAGGATATCAGCCATGAGAGCACATTTGCTGTAAGTCCGACGTCTTGCTCTAATCTATGTAGTAGTGTACAATGATCGACAGTTTCAAATGCAGCACTTAGAATGCTGTCCAGTATGAAGGTGCTCAAGAACCACTTAAACCAGTTTGAAAACAACAGCCTAAAGCGTTAAAACTCTTTTATGTTGCTTTAATGTATCTGAATACCAATAAGTTGTGTTTCTCTGTGCTTACAAAAATATCCAGTACACGGAGCTTTTTAACATTTAAAGCCTGCTTCAGTTGTGATTCATGAAAGAGCTGTACCGAACCTTGTCATTTCTTTATTTATTGATTTGTTTATTTTTGCATACTGTCAGATAAATAGATTGTTTTGGTTCTGGTGTGCCTCGTGTTTCACATTCCCCTGATTCAGACGTGTTTGTCAGCCAATAAAAATCGCCGCAGCGCTCCAGAGCCATTAGGGCTGTGATGATAGACCCGTTCCTAAGTAGACACCAATCCCATCCGCAACACTAAGGCGAAACGAAGTGACGGATACAAAACGACTCACGGCTAAAGCCCTGAAACACTGAATCCTACTAAACCACAGACAGGGAAACATGCAGGTTTTGTGCCGCATTATAAATTTTAATGAAGATCTTAAAATTGTCCACAGAGAGCTAATGTAATTATCAAAATGGTGTTTGTGGTTTTTACAGCTCGTTTAGAGTGTCTTTACAGTTTATGACCATTTATTGAGCAGAAATCCCTCTGAGTTAACCTACAACATTCCCTTCATCCATCTTTTCCCAAAATGTTGGTTTTTATGTTCAAATTTGCCAAATATTTAGAATTTCAACCCCATTCCACCACGGCTGCCATGCTTCCCTCCCTCCTTCCTGGCAGTACAGTGTGGTGGGCAGATTGATAGAGGAAGTCTGTAGGTTTGTTAGACAGTCCAATCAATCAGCATCTCACAAAACCACCAGCTAATTAACTTACTCCACAGCTGTCAGGGGAGAGAGAGAGAAAAAAGACAGAGGAGAGGAGGGGAGGAGTGCACAGATGCAGAAAGATGAAGGAAGATAGATAGGTGTAGACCGAATCAAAGTATTACAGAGTTCTGCCTCTTTCTGAGGCCAAGGAGGGATGGAGATGGATGGAGATTATAAAGACACAGAGGAAGGAGGAATGATATAAAGGAGAGAGGGTGACTGATAACATGAACGGCTCTTTAACGGGGGCTGTTGGCCCAGGGCAGAAATAATTGGCAGAGGAAGGTGAGCTGGATCGTCATCGATCAACAGGCTGCACTCTTTGCCAAAGACAGCTCAAATCTAAAATCCTAAGAGCTCTGCGTGGGCACACACAGTCAGTGTTAAAGAGGAAGTTTTTGTCTGTAAGTCACATTTCTTTATTTATTTTTTGTTCTCGTGATCCTCCGTTGATCCCTGGAAGGAGAAATTCATCTCTTTCCTCGCCACCCTCCAGACAGAGGTCAAAGCGCGGGGTTAGCAGAAGCTGGAAGAGATACAGAGTGCTGCCCGGGGACACTCGAGACATGTGGAAAGCTGCCATTACAACTTCAATCCTGGCTTAAACATTCAATTACAGCTAAAGCTGTTGTCAGCGTGCCACCGCCGCATCGTAGCGCCGTATCAGCGCCGTGTGTTCATTCAGATTTCTCTCAATCCAGAAACACGACGGCCAGTTCACGGTGATCCAGCTGGTGGGCATGCTGCGCGGCATCGCCTCGGGTATGAAGTACCTGTCAGACATGAGCTACGTTCACAGAGACCTGGCTGCTCGAAACATCCTGGTCAACAGCAACCTGGTGTGTAAGGTGTCGGACTTCGGCCTGAGCCGGGTTCTGGAGGACGACCCCGAGGCGGCGTACACAACGAGGGTAAGACCAGCTCTTTTTAAAACTCACAGAAAAAAAAGAATCTCACATATGCACGATAATTTCACAGTGTATTTTGTAAAACCGTTGCAGGAAGGTTAAGCTAGCTGATTAAAAACCTCATAAAGGCCCAGATGAAGCTACTTTTCTTTGCATTTTTGCATTTATGCAGTCAAATCAGCTACTGGTGACTGCAGCATCCTCTCACAGCGCTCGGTGAAACTGAAGAAGCTCAAACATCAGTGAGCCAAACCACTGCGGAGCTACTCATCAAAGATGTCCACAAGGAGATGGCATTATTCATATTCATGGGAAAAGTTGGGGATGTTATTCTTAATATGGCATTAGCATCGCCCTAGGAGGAGGGGATCAGCCGCTGACTGCGCTATAGCAATCACATACAAACTCCCACTGATGTCAACAGACCTAGATGGGGAGCTGCAGGCGCTGATGAAGAGGAGGAGGAGGGGAGGGGGGGGCAGGCTCAGGCGGAGATGGGGAAGACGCAGAGAGATCCTGGGTGGAAAAAACAGAGAGAAGAAGGAGGGAGGGAAGGAGAGAGATCCAATAAGAGCAGTTAGGGAAGAAAGAAGAAAGAGAGGAGGGGTTGGGGCGGAGAGGGAGTGGTGGAAACAAAAGTACAGTGCAGAGGAAGTTGGCAGCTTTGTCTTTCATTTGACTTTCAGCGAGCAGAGACGGGGAAGGCTAGGTGGTGCAGAGGCAGCAGGCGCATGTTAAAGAGCTGAGCCGAGCCTATAGAGGTACAGCGTCTGGGCGTGTTGGAGGGGAAGAGAAAAGGCAGCCGTGTGTATACGTAGAGAGGGCTGTATGGATTCCTTTTGATCCGTTGCATCAACAAAGGCAGGGGGAGTCTGGGAGTTAAAAGGAAAACTGATGGCCAGGACTTGGATCCTTCCATTTCTCTTAGAATTTGAACTTCAGGTCTCTTAGAATAGAAAAAATGACTTTATTTATACTCAGAACAACCGATTTCTGTTGTTCTGTTGTCCTATTTTATAATATATGTGTTCATTTATTTTATTTTTTGTTTACACCCCGAATGTCAAAACAAGTTCCTGGTTGCTGAATGATACTATTGTGCATCTACTTGGCCATAAGGCTGGAGACAATGGTTTAGCTCAACAGTGTAATAATGACTTCACACCTTTATATGTGGAAACAAATACTTCTAATTTGTTATGAAATCTAAAAAATGTATTAAAGGTCCAGCATTCCTTCTGGAATGCACGTCTCACTTCACTTCTCACTACTGATTTTTACACATCTGCTAGAACTCCCATGATAGCCTAAGATCTCATGTAATCTGTTAGCACTAACGCAGCAAACGTTATATACATATGTAAAAATGACCATAATGATTAGATGTGGTAGCCATCTTGAGTAGGTTTAGTTTAAAGGTAAATCAGTTGTAGAAATGTGCATCAAGTGTTTATCTTCTAGTTTAATTCATATCTGTCTGCTGATATATGAGATGTTTTTGCTAAACTGATGCTGAACACTTAACCGAGCTAAATACTGTAGTTAGGTTTACATTTGCAAGTGCAACAGGTTAAAGACAGATTACGCATTACTTAGCTTGTTTTTTAAAGTAACACAGAGTTTCCTGCTCCTCCGCCCTACTGGTTGAAAGTGGAATTACAACTGTCGTAAACAACCCTGCTACAGCCTGCTGTAGCTAGCGCTAACAACACGCTAACATGAGTCAACTAATACTAAAATAAACCACACTGTTGGACAAAAATATTACTTACAAGTCCAGTAGCAACAAAGCCAGGTCACCATCAGTCCATGATTTTGTAGCCTCCTTTAGCTCCCTCTAACTAGTGTAGGCCGCGCCGATGTTCACTCTGGTTTTAGCTCTTTGCTTCACCTGCAAAGACATTACTCTGTTACTTTTACTTCCAGGCTCCACCATGATGCCAACAGAAAAAAACAAACTTCTTTTTCTTCTTCTTGTGCTTTTTATTGACGAGCAACAAACTGAAAATGCTAACCGCTAACATTACAGCTAACAGCCAGAAAGCAGGTATAAGAGCACCTCCTAGAACACCTACCCGCTCCACAAAACTATCAAGTGCAGTTTTTGGTCAGCAGAGGGCTGCAGAGTGGTGTCAGATTTGAAACTGGTCAAGATTCTAACTCAACAATCGCTGAGATCAATGTTAAAGCGCTAGCTTAAAGTCTAAAAAACGATCTGCTGTTGACTATTTAGGGTAATTTAATGAAAGATTAAGTCAAAGAGTTTGTAAAAGCCAAAGGATTGGGAATAAAATTAGAATTAAGATTAGACTTTCTAACAAAACTGCTTGAAACTTGGTAGAAAACTCATAAAAGTCATGATTTGTAAAACTGTTTTTAGGGAGGGAAGATCCCCATCAGATGGACGGCTCCAGAGGCCATCGCCTACAGGAAGTTCACCTCAGCCAGTGATGTGTGGAGTTATGGGATCGTCATGTGGGAGGTGATTTCATACGGAGAGAGACCCTACTGGGAGATGTCCAACCAGGACGTGAGTCCCCAAACACACGTTCATTCTTCAGTCAAATTCTTTACTTAAGAATGGCTTAAAATGATCCTGAATTAATGTTTGTACTTAATTCTTTTGTGTGCAGGTGATCAAAGCAATAGACGAGGGCTACCGTCTTCCTGCTCCGATGGATTGTCCCGTGGTGTTGCACCAGCTCATGTTGGATTGCTGGGAGAAGGGACGCAGTGACCGGCCAAAGTTTGGACAGATTGTCACAATCCTGGACAAGCTCATCAGAAACCCAGCGAGTCTCAGGGAGCTGGCCAACAGCTCAGTGTGGTGAGTTGGAGTAATGAACTCAATACAAGAGTAAATCTCACTGATGTAATTAATATAGAGCTGAAAGTGCATACAGGTGACTTCTTAGGTGTTTTCTAAAGAATAACTATCTTCAAACATAAATAAAAGATACAGTACTGTGGAGGAAGGGGGAAGGTTGATCACATACGCCTTGTTCAGTTTAGAATGTCTGAATCCCCGGTTGTATTTCACGCATCCCGAGGAATGTCATTATTTTTACATTTACATTTTTCACCTCAGGCACTTAGTTGATGCTCTGAGTCAGTGCAGCATGCAGAAATTTGAATCGCTTTTTATAGACAAACACTCTAAACAAAAAATAAAGGGGGGGGGGGGGGTCCCGCATAACTGAAGAGACAGCAGAAACTCAAAAGTACTAAAGCTAAATCTCCAGAGAGCTGAGGAAATGAAGCATGTGACCAAAAAGATGTCTTCCACAAAGATCTCATTATAACAGCTGGTATAGCACACAAGACCCATAGTGCATACTGTTAGTAGAAAAACGTGATTTCTTTTTAGGCTTTATGTAAATTATTAAACGTTTGTATTTCCATAAGTCAAAATATTCCAAAACTAAAATCCTGAGGAATAGGCAATAAATAATGAGCCATAAATTAGGATTTAATGTTTTAGAGTCAGTTTTTTTAACTACTCGCCTAATTATTAAGTTGAATTCTAAGAAAAATCCATACATCTTTGAAAAAGTTGTTTATGTAGCTAAATCTGAAGTGTTTTTTTAATCCCATCTCAGCAGGGAGGACCCGCCCACCCCGGAGTTCAGCGTGAGCACCGTGGATGACTGGTTGGAAACCATCAAGATGGGCCAGTACAAGGAGAACTTTTCCAGTGCTGGATACGTCAGTTTGGACTCCATCCTCTACATCAGCGTCAGGTACAGCATGACATCTGTCTTAACTTTAACAGCCTCGAGGTAAAACGATTGACCGGTCAGCTGATTCTTTTTAAATAATCAACACTAAGCTGTTCTGCAAAAACTGATTTCTAAGAAAGTAAAAAATTAATAATAATAATAATAATAATAATTTTTATACATTTTATCCTACTTTTAGTATAAGAAAATCTTCTCTACAAAAATTGCAATATACCTGTATAACATAAGGTAAATATTCTTAAGTATGATCCAAATTTTGTTGGATAAAGTTGCTTGGCTAGAATTCCTAAAACTAGCACATAAATCAAAATTTTTATCATTTTGATAGTTTTAAAAATTCTAGCTAAGCAACTTTTGCTTACCCCATTGGCAGATTTTTTTTACTCAGAACAAGAAAATTTGAATTATATTTAAGAATATTGACCTTACTTTAAGTGATGCATTTTTCTAGTGACTAAAAATAAGACAAAATTTATAAAAATGAGTTTGTTTTTACTTTCTTAGACATCAGTTTTTGTAGTGCACTGTTAAGAAACCTCCAAAAACCTTTCAGGAAATGACTCTTTGTGGTCATGAGTCAACAGCTTTTTTGGCTGTTTTTTTTTAGCAGAAACAATAAAACCACAGACAGATGCATGAACAATATTAAATATGGCTTTAGCCTGAAACTTAAAGACCAAGTTCACTTGTTTTTCAACACATCTGCAGTGGTCTCTAGTATAAATAAATGCCTCTGTGGGATAAAAGCTCTGGCGATCCTGTTTCAGGAACTAGAATTAGATGAAATGTAAGCAAAAGACGGCAGGATTTTGAGTCTTTTTTCCTGATATGTGGACATCTCTCCTCTGATTGGCTAACAGCAACACGACTCTACCACTGACTCTGTTTGCTCTGCAACGTTGATGTTTTATCTCCACAAAGAACACAAACCTGGAGGAGCTCTGCCGTGTGGTGGAGTTGCTAATGCTAACGGTTAGCTTCTACTAGCTAAGATGTTCTCTGCTGTTTCCTGGACGCTAAACCAGCCAAGATGGATGAGTTC
>SSNS01000167.1:146700-161862 GCA_006937985.1 Aphyosemion australe | reverse complement strand
ATGAATGCTAATTTACAGTGTGACATAGATCTGACTGGCTTTTCTTATCTGAGCGTCTCCCCGTCTATTGTCTATTGCCAGCTAATGCAGGAAATAGGGATAGAAGACCATTTTCATGTCTGCATGTGAAACTCAGAGTGACTGATCAGTTTCTCAGTGAACTTGGTCTTTAAAGACAAATTATCATATGGGGGAAAAAAATGGTAAAACCTTAATTCTAATGTCTAATTCTAATATTTTAATTCAAATCTACGTAAACCGGCTTTAAAAACAGTTATTTAAGAGAATTTTTAAACATTTTTTCAATTTTAAAATTTGCAATGCAAAATGTTTTAATTAAATGTTTCATTTTTTTCCCATCCAGTGAATTGACTAAGATGGGAGTGACTCTGGCTGGCCACCAGAAGAAGATTTTATCCAGTGTGCAGAGCCTGCAGACCCAGGGGACGCACGTCCACGTATAACAGTTCCCACACAGACACACAGAGAGACGAAGTCGAACTGGACGCTCCTGTGAAGTCTCCCCACTGAAATGGACTTGTAATGGATACTTTGTGCTTGGGTCTCCATTGATTTTGAGACACACTGAGATGGAGACAACATTGACGCTTGACTCCTTCACCTTCCCATACCCCCCCTCCTCCTCCTCCGTCTCCTCGCCCTTTTCTGGCTTTAGCACTCAAGAGTCCCAGCAACACCGTCACTGCAGTGGAGCAGCAGAGAATCACGACAACAAGGCTTCACAAAAAGCATCCCAGAACATTTCACATCATGTCAGCTTAAAAAAAAAAAAAAAAACTTTTAACATTAGAAGCAGCTAAAAACTAGGATATGATGATCACTGTTTGTGAGGTGTACAGTCGTTTTTTTAATGGTTTTGTTTGTTTTCGCAACGAAGGTTTGAAAAGGGTCACGAGACGTGTATATGTGTAGATAATTGTTTATATGGGCAGCGTATCATGCAACCATAGAGATGGACCTAACGTTTGTAACGGTGGTGAAGATTATATTGCTTGACCTTAACAGAAATTATTTACCTTGTAGAAGCACGGTCGCCTCTGTTGCTCTCAGAAAGCGAACGGGGCGAGCCGAGATTGTGAACGACATGAATGTGTGGGGAGGGGGGGTGACAAACCGGACCTGTAGAGATAGAGACGGGTGTAGACTCTGCCAGCTTGTAGGACGGAGGTATGATCGGTTTATTGTTTTTGTTTCATTTCCGGCCAGTGCAAGGGCTTCCTTAGAGACGCTTCCACATCAGCTCAACCCGGTGTTTGTTAGCATACCCGCTTTCACGCTGACTGCAAAGAAGTGGCAAGAAGCAAAGAAAATGTTACTCTTCCAACGATTTACCTTGTTTCAGCTCAGCAATTTAGCCTTCCTGCGTTTCAGGTGTGTAAAGAAAGTGATAGTACTAGTGCAAAAGTTGTAAGAACATGCCTTGTTTTTGCAAAGTTGTGTCATGTACAGTAATCTTGAGAAGCTAATCTAGGTGACATGCCATCAGTTTAAATGTGCACTTTTCTTTTATCGGTCTCCGCGGTCGGGTAGTTACTCAAGTGCAGTCGCTGTAATTGGGGAGTTCGGTGTTTCCCGCTTTGTCTGCATGATAAAATCGGCCCGTTTTCAACCACAGTCGTTGCAGAGGTGATTTCCAGATGTGCCAACACAAGAGGGTGAATTTTTATTATAGAAAGATTATTTTTCTGTCATGTACTGTATCACTTTCTGCATTATCAGGTAACTATTTTAATCATGCTTATTTTAAAACCTTCACCTGTTGATTCTCTTCTTCCAAATCAATGTTTACAGGAATAAGGATATTTGTTTGTTCTTTTTCTCCTAATTCGAGGGTAAATGCTGCTTATCACATTGATTACACACTTAGATGTGAAGGGGCCCTCTTTGTATCAATGGCACTAACCTGCTTTTAGCGAAACCCAGTTTTAATACACGTGGTGATCTGTAGGACCAACAGTGACATAAAGTACAGTATATATGATTGTATTATAGTGTAAAATATGTACAGTGTTGATTTCCAATGTCAGAATGTTTGTATTGACAACGATGATGATGTGCATTTATTGTGATAAAGAGATTTCTGAAGTTCATGTTCAGGGGCGGGTCATACAGGTGAAAGGAACAAAGGAATGTAGCGCGGCGCAAAGCTTCAGCTTTGATCGGCAGGTGACAGTGACTGCAGTTTCCACGATAGCGTTAGAATGAGTAGAATGGACTTATTGATAAGCATGCTTCATTTGCAAATCCACCTTTTACTGTGACTAATTGCAATTTCAATCCCATCTTCACATCTAATGCAGCTTTTTATAAAATACCTGTTTAGAAAGAGGATTGTGGGTAACGGATGAGTGAATTAGGATGAGTCCTCGGATCTGGTTTTTATTTTACGTCACAAATTTAGCATTTGGTAAAACCCGGATGTTAGCTAGATTATACGTAGCTGTGAATGAAGAAGTAAAAGCATTTACAGATTCAGATGCAGTGTTATTAAAATGTTAATAATAATGAGGAAGGGGATGAGCCAGAGGGTCTGCAACCTTAAGCAGTTTTCCTGTTCAATCATTTTGCAATATGTGGGTGGAGCCTAATGCTTAATAATGCAATAACGAGCCCCTAACCCTCCAGCAGCAAAATGACACTAATATTTTCTAAATGAATTAAAACATCCCAATTATTATTAATCCACAAAACAGCTTCAGCTTTAATAAAAATCAGTTTAAAAAGCAGTGATTTGTTTTAATGTTGAGCTCATACCCAGCCAGCACACATAGGTGGGCCCCATATGGGATCTATATGGGCAAGCCGTATGGGTCCCAACAGGGTTTGTTCGCGGTTTCCATGGTGGCCCAACAGGGGTTTGCCGGTGTTTGAGTCAAACCCTCTGAAAACTCATGTAGGACCCGTTAAAATCTATGTGGGCAAAAATCTTTCTGGGCAAACCTTCATGGGGCCACCGTGGAAACCGCAGACAAACCCTGTTGGGACCTATATGGCTTGTCCATATAGATCCCATCTGGGGCCCACCTAAGTGTGCTGGCAGGGTAGTTTGATATTTTGGACTGCAATATCTCTGTAAAGGTCTGGATAACAAAAATACTTTCTCGTGTTCTTACCTAACTCTAAAATAAAATAAATCACAAAGCAACATAAACTATTAAATTTTCCTAAAAAAGTGAATAAAAAACAAAAACTTAAAAAATATTTGACCTTGACATTAAGCATCCAGTAGATTTTGTGGCTCTACACAAATGTATCTGTTGCAGTCCCCTGGTGTCAAAACTGGACTTTTAGCTAATAATAAAGCTAGACGCCGCTTATTTGCTAGCTTATCTGCTAGCATATCTGCTAATTTATCTGCTAGCTTATCTGCTAGCTTATCTGCTAATTTATCTGCTAGCATATCTGCTAGCTTATCTGCTAGCTTATCTGCTAGCATATCTGCTAGCTTTGTAACAGAGAGAACCATCCAAGATCAAAACAAATAGTGCTAAATAATAAGCTAACACTGACGTGATCACAGACTTTATAATTAAAACTAGCAAATAAGTTGGGATTGAGTTCCTGCTCTTAGCTGATTATGAAAACTGATTGAAGTTGAGTTGCATTAGCAGTTGTCTGATTTAGAAAACAAAAACAAGTCATCTGGAAACACAGAACCACTACAGACAGAAGTTTATCCAGGAATTTAAACTAATATCAAATCAAAGTTGTCATTTTAGGTAACACTTTACAACAAGGGTCCCTTTATTACTGTTTGTGCATTATTAAGCATTAATAAAATATTAAATAAAGTATTAACAACTGCTTCATATTATTGTTAATATTAAGTAATGCATTATTAAGCAGACACCCCTCCCTGGCCCTTTGTCCTAACCTTAAGGACACTTAATAGTTAATATCAGGAATCTTAATAAAGGGAACCCTATGTTTATTAATGCTTAAAAATGCACTAAGTAACATTAATTAAGGGACCCTTATTGTAAAGTGTTACCTCATTTTAAAAGTTTCAATTTTAACTTTACTTATGTCTACCTCTATCTGAAAGTAAGGATCCCCTTAAAGTTTTATGATGCAGTCTGCCACTAGTGCCGATGTCAACCATATACACATAGCAGCTTATGTCATGCAATAAATGAGAATAGACGGGCATCGCCACGATAACAGAGGCAGGACTGAAACAAGGCAGCACCATGAAGAAAAGTTTAAGGAACAGTTTGTTTCTTTTTTCAGAACTTTTAAAACTGGTAACAAAATCACAATAAAAAAAAAGGATTTTTAAAATTTTCTTTCCAAACCATTTTCACTAAGATTTCACTTCATTCACAGATAAAAGTTCCAGAATACAAACTGAGAGTGACTGAAATGTTCATTCTACTCTTACTAACTCTATAATTTTGCTCCAGCGGAATATCGCTGACCGCTGACCTTTTAGATGCCTTATTTACTGAGTTATTGTTCTTTCTGTTGTCATAGAAACGAGATAGAAGAGAGAAGTGTATATACAGGTATTTATCGTCATAATTAAGGTGACCTCACATCAACACCCTTTTTAAACTGTCTGGTGCGTCACACCAGGAACAAAACAATAAAATCATTTGTGTTTTAAAATATCACGAAATATAATCAGGCTTCCAATCTGATTGGTTCACACCCTCTCAGCCGGAAAACCATGTCTTCTATTTCTGGGCTCATTCAGAATTCCCAATATGAGGATTTATGCCACTTTTTGTCCTAGTTTTAAAAATTCCCAAAATTCTGTCACTGCACCCCAAGGTGAGGGTAGCCATTTGGGCTGGCTCTTTCCATTTTAAATGCAGTCCGTGTTTCCATTTCCCACCATCTTTGTACTGTAAATGTTCATTAGATTCTCATTTGATGCTTTCAGCGCATCGTCTCTCTTTTGTCCTCTCCTTTGTTTTCTTTCTTTGGCCACCAGTAAAGATTATTTGTTCCCATGCCAATTTCCTCTGCGTTGCTTGTAAAGGGTGTAGACATTCTTATGTCTTTCATGTTGCTGTAATAAATATGCTAATATTTCTAATTTCTCACCTGAAGCCTGCAGTGTATTTTTCTTTCACACTTTTTTTTTTGCAATTCTGTTTTTTCTCCCTTCCTGAGAAACACTCGAAGCAGCATTCAACACTTCACACTTGGATTTGAATAAAATGGTACAAAATGTTGACGGATAACAAAGATGTGAGGATTCTTTTGTAATCATTCTGCTGTCAATCAGTCAGGCGAGTCAAAAGTTAAGTGCTGAATTTATCTCAGATGTTTTCTTGTAGTATTTTGTTATTTCACTTCATTTTTAAAATGATTTTTTTTCTTGATGAAAAGGTCATGGTTTCCATCTCGATGCTTTCCATTGCTTGACTGGTGTTCTGAACAGAATGACTAACACAGTCATGGCTGACTAGATTTTAGTTAAAGGTGCATTGTGTATCAATGAGGAAAGAATGACATCTTGTGGTCACACTTGGTTACTGCAGCCCATTTTCAAAACACACTCACTTTCTCATTCCGTGTGTTTCATGGCTGTTGTCAGTTATGAATCAGCACCAGAAGATTCTAGATGACATTCACCGTTAGCTTTGTTAGCTTAATGTTAGCTCAACATTAGCTCAGCATTAGCTTCTAGCCTTCTTCAGTCGATGTTAGAGTAAAACAAAAAGATGTCGTGGCTTCTTAGGCGTGCAAGAAATAACTCCTGTTTTCTGGTTTACGATCTGTCCAAAACACTGGTGCATTATTGCGACTGCTGTTGAATTAAAAATGCTGACGCTGCAGCACCGACTCGTCGCAGACTCAGCAACCGCGCAAGCTCGCTGCTTGTAAACAAAGACTACATCCCTCTTTGGTCATTTTGATAGGAGAAAATCTGAAAATCCCCCCAGCCGACTGAGAGGGAAATCTGTTCCAATATAACCTTCCTTCCAACATGATTGAGACATTAGACTGTTCTGTGATTATTTCACTGTAGAATTCTTACATATTGCTCCCTTAAGGTTGAGAAAGTTGATGGTGAAAGTTGAAAGCAGTGTGACAACAAATGGGACTTTAACTTTAAGTCAAAAAAAAATAACCTCCATGCAATTGAATCCACCATCAGACCGGAATAAGCTCAGTCATGCTGAGTAGTTCTAGTCAGGGAACCAACCCACCAGTGGTCAAACAGATCTGGATGATTCAGTTTCCAGACTAAAGATGTTTCTTGCTTAAAGGGACATGGCAGCTTGCCAGAAACCTCATTAAAAACCATTCCTCCAGTAAACATGTATTCTGTGCAGATATTGTTCTGCAGTAGCTGAGCTGTGATTCAACTAACCGGGCCTTTGCACCGCACGCATAAGCATCGAGTAACATCTGTAAAGCGTAGTAAGCAGCAATTAGCGGCCATTATAGTGGATAGGTGCGTTTCCACCGGCCGTTAGATATTACGTTTTGGACACATACCAGAAGCGTACCAACTGCTCGCTTGGCTACAGTTACACTTCGAGTCTATATTTTACACTCTACGCTTCCAGAACACTTCAAGTTCAGCAGTTCGGATTAGGCCAGACTGGAAGTCAAACATTAAAGCAGCAAAACATTCAGAACATTTCAAAATAAAAGTCAGAAGCAGATTTCCCATTACTTAACTAGTAAAAAAGTACGTCAATACCTGTGAAACAGAAAATAAATCACAGACCTTTTCGTCTACACAGTGCCATCTTTCTCTTTGCTTGTTATTTCGTGAACTGCAGAAATTACTTGTTGTCTTGTAATTCTTCGCTCAAATTCACACCTGCCATTAGGGGAAGCTTCCGATTGGATAGAATCAGCCAGCGGGGGCTTTCCGCATGCGAGATTCACTATCATTCTGGACACTGAGGAGTTAATGAGCCTCTGACTGAAGCCATTTTTCTGTGTCTCTCTCTGCTGTGAGAACACACACACACACACACACACACACACACACACACAGTGCTGCCAGACACAGCAAAGCAGGATGCAATATCAGATTCAGAGAGTCTCCAAAAGCAACACTGCTCAGGCCGCCTTTGTTTAATAAGGAAGATACCGCGAACTTCTCCGCGCTCTTTTGCCCACATGCTCAGAGATTCGCTCATGACATCACTGATATCTTCACTCAAATTTTTCACGCCAATTTTGGAGACCACCCATGTGCTCAATTACGTCCGCATTCCTAAGGCAGTGTGGAACGAATGCGGCCAGGCTGGGGTGGGCGGTGCGGAGTGTAGTGGAGCTGATGCTAGTGTGTAAGTGGCTTTAGTGACCTCGTGGGATCAACTGCGAGGAACGCTTTCACGCCAGTTGATCCCACACCACTGAGCTTACAGATATAACACGTCTATTACGTTATGCGCCACTTATGCATCCAGTGGAAAGGCCTAGTAAGGAAGCGTGCATATTTGTTTGGGAGTAAATTCAACCTGGATGACATGGAAAAATTCTACCAGACTGTGAGAATTACCTAAAGTTAAGCAGCTGTACCAGATGTGTTATTGGAATATACTTCACAAAATTAACACAACACTAAATGATGTTTTATTGTGCTGCTATCATGAAGAACTGTGCAGAATAGAGACAAATAATAACAGTAATATTCTGAAAACTGGTCTCAACAGGCAAACCCTCATTTGTCCCTGGCTCTGCTGTGATGCTCAAACTGTCAAAATAACATTCTTGAATAGTAAAAATCTAGCAGTCTGCCAGCCACATCGTCATGATCAGTGTGTATAACGTGTGTGTGTGTGTTTTTCATACTGAAAGATAATTCGGTCTCTGGGGAAGAGGGAGGTCATCGACTCCTGGCCTTGGTTAACCCCTTAATGCACTGGCCCAGTTGCTGTCACTCTATGTTACCGCCATTACACCTCATTTAGCCCATCATATTAGGCTTCATATTCTCCTATCTCTCCCTCACTGCATTCACACACACGCAGCTTGACATCCCAAAAAATTCAGGGCCCATTTCCTCACTATCTATCTTCTCCCATTGGCCCCCTCTTAATCTTTCCGCTGGCCTCGTGCAGCCCCATTTTTCCTCCCCTTCCCTATCCATCCTGTGCAGACAGACGGAAAGGTTGTGGAGACTCCTCTGACCTTGGCTACCCCATTATCTCCTTCTGCTTGCCTTCTTCCCCTTTCATAGCTTTGTACTTTCTCACACTTCCATCCATCTATTCATGCAGACATCAATCCAAAAGTTTCCTCTACATGCAAGCCCTTCCAGGAGGGACGGTCTGTTTCGCTGCTATCGCCACTGGATTCCCTCTCTCCATTAGAAGCCAATCTATAACTTGGGGTTTTGTCTGCGGGTGTCTCAACAGGCAGAATGTCATCTCACGTGTTTACTTAGGATAACAGTGGCTACCAGGAGCCATAGGCTTAGGCAATTGATTCATCATGCAGCTCCTATTGACATCACGTGAAAAGGTCAGATGTCCCCATGGAGACCACTTTAAAAGGCCATTGATGACTGATGAGTCTGTCATGTTTGTATCACATACATACAAAAGCACCATGCTTCTCTTTCTCCATCTTCACTTTCTTTCTGTTCCCCTACTCTGCTCTTTATCCGTCACACACACACTCTCTCTCTCCGGGGAAAGGTAATTGGGCCCCTCCGTCATGTTGTCAGGTGTGTTTTTGAGTGTCCCCTTATGTGCAGTCATTATAATAACACAAGAGACCAAACAGCCATAGATCAAGCACGACCTCTGTCAAGGGTCAGTTTGTGCGTCTCTGCAGGAAGTGTGTGTTTGCGGCTAAAACCCCCGTGCACTTAGAGGGAGCTAGCAACGCAGGTATCAACAAGGAACGCAACATGAGAGCATCAGATAAAATCTGCACCGGAGGGGAGGTTTCATCCGTTATTGGATGAATTTTCTGGAGTTTCTGCTATGTCGATTTTGATTGCGTCGCCTCTGCTGCCTCTAATCAAATATGGCCGAGTTGGGACGGGCTCCGAGTTGGCCTGTCCGCGCACACTTTTGCACACACCAGTACTCTTGTGTCTCATGAGGTTTTCATTTGCTACCAAAGCGATTTCCTGTCTCAAATTTTCATCAGTAATCAAAGTTCCTGATTGAATTTGAAAATTGAGCCCGGCTCTATAAATCACATTACATGCTTCACTCACATCATGCCTGCTCTCACCAGCCACAGGATCAAGACGCCACCCTGGGTGTAGGTCTAATTCCAGGACTTTGCATGTGCTTTCTGAGTGCTGGGGAACGGGACAATAGATGCTGACAGGGCTGAGATTTGAGACGTGCTTTTTTAAAAAAATGTATTTATGGATAAAACAGCGAATACAAACAGGAGAGGAGAATGGTCCAATAAAAACTGAGATAACACACCTGGGTCTGATTATGTGTGAAAGAAATTCCTGGCATTTGTTTTAGTGTCAAATTGAGACCAGATAGGTTGTTTATTGCATCAGTGCAGCTCAAACTCAGCAGTAAAGGCAGATACAGTGAATGAAGTGAAACCCAATTCTTGTTGTGGTGATTTATTGATGGAGAACAGAGATTCTACTTTTAAGGAGGGTTGAATGTTTGTGTGCAGAGGCAAAGAAAAATTTGTTTTAAAATGCGTTTTACTTTGAAACGGTGGTAGCAAATAAAAGTTTTCTCAGGAAACAGGTAGAAAAGATGTCAAACCTTCATTTTCTTCATTTTTTGTTTAATTTTAGATTGAAACAAGTAAAATTCAGTCAATCGAATAGACTTTATGAAGCCTTCAGTTCTGGTGATGCAAATTTTAAAAGCTTAAAATTAAAGTTAAATCATGACGAACTGGTTTGGCATTTTGGTTGGTTCTTCAGAACTTCACAGAGTCTAAACTAACCTCATTGTAATCCATTTAAACTAAAGGGTTAGGGTTAGGAGATAGGGCTAGGGTTTATTTTAATTTACACACATTTAAGCATTGTAATGGGGAAAATGAAACAAAAATGAAAACTTAGGAGTTCTCCATTGAACCAAGGTCCTATGCAAGTTTCACTTTGTGGGTTTTAACCTTAATGACAACATTTCACTGTGAAAAAACTAATTTAAAGATGCCACACAGAAAAATGAGTGCATCTGATGATGATCTAAAAAAATCAGCCAATTAATCAAAAATAAAATAACTGCAGTTCACAACACAATCTTTAAAGATCAACTTCACTAAAAATAATTATTAATTATTATTTCTGATTATAATCGGTCACTCTGAGTTTGTCATGTAGGCTACCCCTACCTCCTGCATTAGCTTCTGATAGAAAAATAGACGGTGAAACTCTTGGATTTGAAAATGATCACAGATCTACGTCACACTGTCAACTAACATTCATGGACTCACCCATAGATATCATATATATCACTAGATGCCTTACCCGTGCTGTTCGTCGATTGGACGAACGTCCCTACGCGGCGGCCATCTTACCTCGGACAGCTGCCCCCTTTCGTAACATTGGTGTCAATGGTGCATGTACTATTTAAATAACTCTAACTTGCTCAATTTTAAACCGAATTTCAAACGGTTTGGTTTGTTATAAACGCCAGAGATGTGGCTGTGAAATATGACGGATTTGCCCATTAATTTAAAAATGTTAAAGTATGTCCTATCAAGCCTATGTGTTATAAGGTTTGTAATAATGCAACCCGCTTGTAAATCCGTTAATATTTCATCGAGTTAAGAGTGTTTTTGTTTAAGTTGTTCACTCACCTTCCATCTGCTACCATTGAGAACGGAACGTAAGCTGTCTGAAGTAAGATGGCCGCCGTGTAGGGACGCTGTCGACTCCCAGTTAAGGCATCTAGTGATATATATGATATCTATGGACTCACCCACCTTGACTCACGACGGAGAAGGCTGTTGTTGGTTTAGCTTGTAGAAGCTAACCGTTAGCATTAGCAACTTCACCACCCAGCAGAACTCTTCCAAGCTTGTGTTATTTGATAAAATATCAACACTGCAGATCTAACAGAGTCATTGGTAGAGTTGTGTTGCTGTTATCCAATCAGAGGTGAGATGTCTAAATATCAGGAAATAAAACTCCAAATCCTGTCATGTTCTGTCACTCTCCAGCTGACTTTTCTGTCCTCAAACAAGTGCACCGGAGCTTTTTTCCCCCAGAGTACGACTTACAAGGCATTTGTTCCTACGAGAGATAACTGCAAATAAATTAAAAATAAAAGTAAAGTTGACCTTTAAAATTTAAGTGTAGAGCATGTAAAAGGCTCAAAATGCATCAAATGACTTCATTAGCAGGAAAAAAGGTTCTTCAACTTAGAAGTGAATGGGTTTGGCTGGTTAGAACAAGTTTATTCTCTTGGAACGGTTTGTCAGGGGGGCTCATTGTTTTGCTTTGAACCTGTTTTACTTATTTTAAAATTGAAAAGACGAAAAATTAAAAAAAAATTTGCTTTTCATAAATATCAAAGTTTTGGTATTTTGCAACCTTTGGCAACCAAGTATTTTTTTAATCTATTTGAATTAATTTAATTCATTTTAATTAATTTTTTTTTTCTGCTTGAAATTCTGTTGTTTTATGATTATTGCAGAAGAACCAGCATGAGTGCTGCCACATCGGACTGCTGTCACCTTCTGAAATCAGTAACAGACATTAGCCGAGGACAACCAGGAAAAGTGGAGATGATGAACGTAAACACAATCAGAGCTGGAAAATACGTTGGAGAGAAACTCAGAGGGGTTTGAGTGAAATGAGAAAACACTGAACACATAATCTCCTGCAGATGTGGAAATCACTGGTTGATGTGGGGCACACGTAACCTTCGGCTGCTGCTTTTGGTTTCCTAAAGGGGCGGGGCTTGGACCCAAAACGAACCTCATTATTACTGCAACCGTGACCTCAGCTGACTCTAAAATATTTGACAAAATCTAAATTTAGAGGCAACTTCTGATCCATGAGGACAAACACAATCAAGTTGCAGATCTGAATCAAGCATATCTGTTGGCCTTGCTTTAGGGTATTCTTGTGTATTTTTGGCAGATGAGTGTACGAACGTCCTGCTCCATCCATCTTTATGTTTACAAGTATACAGGAAGATTGATAAAGTGCTAAAGCTACATAAAAATGTTTTTTTGTGTGTGTAAGTACCCCATGTTTAATCTATGCAGCAAGCACAGCTCATGGAAAGCCATCAATCAGGCTTTGATGTTAAACAGAAGAGCTCAGTAACCACAGCAACCCCTTTATTCTCTGAGCTGGACGAGAAGAAGCCCTTTTGCTTCTATTATTTATTTATTTTAATAGAAATTGAGAGATGGTCAGAAGTCTAAAAATAACTGATGTCATATTGAAACAAGATGCCCTTCTTTAATGTTTTAGCAGAAAACATATCTGTGGATTATAATCGGTTGTATATATGATGAAAACACAGAATTGATGTCATTTGTGAAGCAGCCTGCATGCTCTTACTTCTCTTTCTTCTTGTTCTTTTAAAAGAATCATTTTCTTTTGCTTTCTTCATGTAAAGAGGAGAAAAAGTCCGAATAGAAGTACCTCAAAGAGCCAGTTTGGTAGTTTTTCAAAACTTAACGTCAAGAATGTCAAGCAGGAATTTTGTGGTGTTGGGACTACTTTTTTTTTGTGCCAAAATCAAGACATGGGAAATTTGTTGCAAAGGATTTTATTAACGGAGCTGTCATACAAGGTAACAGCCTTTGACAGAAAAAAGTGTTACAATAAAAACGATCATCCTGCTTCATTGTTAACCATATTTGATACGCTCCCTTTCATCTCTGTTTTAAAGCTTTTAAGGAGGTTTAAACCTATCGTATGACATCTGAGAGTACGGGGAGGTCGCTCCCTTTTTTCCACAATGAGTTAGAAAAACAACCACTGCTGGTTAAAATCTGAGATGCTTTTATTTTGTGGTGTTATTCTGGCTGTGCCTGGAGTTTAGGTTGTTGAAACACGTGAAAGCTGAGAGGATCTTTATGACAGTTGATCAAACTCCTGCAGAAAGCCAGAAACTTAGTGGTTTGTTTACGTTCCAACCTTTTCGTGGAACTTCTGGAGGATCTTTGAGAATACATCACATTCCTAACTGTTTATTGGTGTGAATCTTTGTTTGGGAAATAACGGGATAGGGGAGAAATTATTTGGGATATTTTAAAGGGATGTTGCACCCAAAATTGAAATGTTGTCTGTTGACATATTTCCCAGTTAGATAAGTGGGAAAAAAACAATTTTTACCCAGACGAGTCATTCCCCTGACCCGGCTGTACTCCTTTAGCTTTAGCTTAGCACAAAACACAGTAAGTGAATGGTTCCAACTAGCATTGTGAGCAAAAGAATTCCTTAAAATCACTCAGTAGAGATCCCAATTCTGCTTGGTGACTTAAAGCAGCAATCTGGAGTTTTCCCCTTTTAGGAATTATGTATGATTTTTCAGAAATCCGTAAAAGTGATTGTCTTATCATGTAGTGTGATATAATGTAAGCTATACGTTTTTATTTGTTTGTTTGCTAAGCCCTCCCCCTGCCCCTTAAAATCTGTGCAATATGAACTGAGCGCTGACCAGAACTAACCAATAGCGTTAGACTACCGCTTACGTGCTTCAGATTTAAGGAAGCACCTCGGCTGATGCAGCGTTGATGAACTTTTCACGGACAAGTAAGTCTTTAAAATATAAATATATGAAAACACAACATGACATGAGAATAATAATTGTAAAACAACGTGTTTTAGCTCTGTTTGTCGGCTACAGAAGCACATTCATAAACAAGAAACATGCAGTTGCCATCTTAAAAAACTGGATCGACCGACTCTTGGTGTGACATGCTTGTCAGCCACTAGATGGTGCCATTGGATAAAATAAATACTCTGGCTAGCTGCTTTAAATAATCACACTGACTCATCTTTGGTACGTTCATACTGTGTGTTTTTTCGTAATTCTTTTTCTTTTTGTTCTTTATAAAACACAGATAGATCTTTCTTTACCTTATTGTGCTGACGTTTCGATCGTCGCTGCGATCTTCATCTGAGCTAAGCCGCTGAAAGCAGCTTCACTTCCGCTTCCGTTTACGTGGATGATATATTAGAAATCATACCTAAAGGACAAACACAAGCATTAACAGAACATTTAAATAACATAGACGACACAGGAAACATTAAGTTCACATATGAGGAAGAAACAGAGGGCAGCATTACATTCATGGACAAGAGGATCAGCAAAAAACAAGATGGAACACTTAAAATAAATACATACAGAAAACCAACACACACAGATCAATATTTACTATGGACATCAGAACATCCCACGATACACAAAATGTCAGTGATAAGAACGCTATATAATAGAGCAAAAATTATAACAGAAAAACAAGACAGCAATCAAGAAAACAGACACATACACAACTCACTAAAAACCTGTGGATATCCAGCGTGGGCGATTAGTAGAGGAAAGTAACAAACAAGAGCAGAAAGAATAGAACAACCAAATAGAAAAGCAAAGAACCCAGAGAAACAAGAACTGAACCCAGAGAAACAAGAACTGAAGCCAGTAATAACCCTCCCATACATCAGAGGAACGACAGAAAAAATAGTAGCAGTAATGAAAAAATACAAGATAAACACACCAATCAAACCATACACAACAGTTAGAAAAAGACTGGTACACCCCAAAGATAAGATCCCCACAAAAAAAAAATGTGGAGTCATTTACGAAATCCCCTGCAAATTATGCAATAAAACATATATAGGAGAAACAGGATGCCAACTTAACACAAGAACAGCAGAACACAGAAAAGAATGTGAAAAAGAAACAAGAAGAATACACACAAGAGCAAAACAAGAAGCAGAGAGCACAATAAGGAAATCAGCAGTCACAGATCATTGCACCAGAGAAAATCACATCATGGACTGGGACAGAACAAGGATTATCAACACAGAACAACAAAAATATAAAAGATGGATTAAAGAAGCTATTGAGATAAGGAGACGTGGACGGGGGACCATGAACAGGGACGACGGGGTGCACATAAACGGAAGCGGAAGTGAAGCTGCTTTCAGCGGCTTAGCTCAGATGAAGATCGCAGCGACGATCGAAACGTCAGCACAATAAGGTAAAGAAAGATCTATCTGTGTTTTATAAAGAACAAAAAGAACACACACACACACAC
>SSNS01000167.1:136237-146618 GCA_006937985.1 Aphyosemion australe | reverse complement strand
ACCAGAACTAACCAATAGCGTTAGACTACCGCTTACGTGCTTCAGATTTAAGGAAGTACCTCGGCTGATGCAGCGTTGATGAACTTTTCACGGACAAGTAAGTCTTTAAAATATAAATATATGAAAACACAACATGACATGAGAATAATAATTGTAAAACAACATGTTTTAGCTCTGTTTGTCGGCTACAGAAGCACATTCATAAACAAGAAACGTGCAGTCGCCATCTTAAAAAACTGGATCGACCGACTCTTGGTGTGACATGCTTGTCAGCCACTAGATGGTGCCATTGGATAAAATAAATACTCCGGCTAGCTGCTTTAAATAATCACACTGACTGCAAGTGAAAATAATTAGTAACATAATGAAATCACAGGCACCATTTTAGACTTGGAACTACTTTATGATAAAGCACAGCTGTAAGCTTCCGCTGAAAGGTGCAAGGCTGCCCTAAAAACACCTGCTTCTATAAACACAGATGCACACATTGTTAGCAAACCGGCATAAAATACACACACACAAACTCTCACACACATTCTTGTCTTGCATACATTGTGAGTACTGCCATTGACTTCCATTCATTCTATTTATTTTTACTTTATTTAACCTTTATTTATCCTGATGAGTTGATTGAGAACTCATTCTCATTTACAACGACGATCTGGCCTAGAGGCAGCAGCAACAGAGACATAGTTAGCTTTACACAAACAGATGAGATAAAAAACAGATAAGATAAAAAAAATGCAAGATAAAAATAAGATAAAACAGCTAGACATAAAGACAAAGGACTGTTCTCATATATAATATGTACAAGCCATCAAAACAGACTTAAAACAATCTTTAAGTACTCAGAAGCAGGCACATTGATCACAAACTATTGATTGCAATGAATTGTTGAAGGTTCTAGTGAATGGATTGTGCCTAACCCTAACCATAATCATTCCTAACCCTAGCCTTAACTAAAACTTAATTCACATCATACCTCTAAAACTAATGAGTAGAGCTCTGTAACATTGTACCAAAATGAGGACCAGGCAAAAGGTCCTCACTTTGATGTATGGACAAGCACACACACACACACATAGTTTTTTCCCACTTACCTACCTCTGGGAAATGTGTCATATGAAATACAGACAAAATTTCAATTTTGGGTGGAATATCCCTTTAAGTTATAAGAAAGCAAATCCAGATTCAACAAACAACAAATTCAATTCCACTGGAATAAAATCAGATAAATTACAAAGTGACATTTAGACAAAATACATATGCTTGACCACAAAAGATCGTTTATAATGACAGCTCACAACTAATGAAGACCATTCTGCTCTGATCTTCGGGTTTCGTGCAGTTTGGTGGGCCTGAGTGTTTATTGGGTATTTGTCCGTGCGTGCGTGTGTGTGTGCACAGTTAAGAAAAGACACGTGTAAAACACAAAGTCAGAGCTAAGGGTAGATAGACTCTGAGGCTGTAAATCAGCTGTGTGCTTACTAACAGAGGTTTGACCCAAATAACAGCGTAATTTATGAGGGCTTTTAGGCTTCCAGGCAGCCATGGAAATAGAACAGAGACTAATGTGACTCCAACCGTAGCTACATCACTTCAGTTTACGT
The DNA here is from genome assembly GCA_006937985.1 of Aphyosemion australe. NCBI lineage: Eukaryota > Metazoa > Chordata > Actinopteri > Cyprinodontiformes > Nothobranchiidae > Aphyosemion > Aphyosemion australe. The sequence goes on along the minus strand of SSNS01000167.1, from coordinate 145,008 downwards.
CTTTTACTGGGACACACGTCTTTGTTTTTTAATGATACAGAGACAGTAAACACAGTGTTAATGGACAGTGGCTTTACAGATCCGTGTGCACAATTATCCAGGTTCACAAACAAAAATAATGAGCAGGTGCAGGTGCTGACAGGCAGACTTATAAACACAGATTTCACAAAATAAAAAGCAGCAAATTGAAATAAATGGTGGAGAGGTCATTAAAAACCGAGGTGGAGGGATGGAGAATGAGAAATCATTAGTGCTAAGTGTCCAAGGTGTTGACCCAAAATGGACTGTTAGCACAAGCTTCCTGAGGAGATGACATCGAGTTAAGACATCCCCGGCTCCCACAGACCGCTGCTTTGTGTGTCATTGTGTGTGCATGCACGAGAGCCCGTGCACTACCCTCTCACTGCTGCAGCGGGTCATTTGCCTGAGCTCTTGAAGTGGAGATGCAGCTCTGAGGATCGGGCTGCTGTCACCGCTCCACTGATCAGGGAGAGACAGGATGCCATGAGAGAGAAGAGGGGTCAAAGACAGGCAAATGAGATGACAGGAGACCTTTCCTACTCGGGCTTTTTCTTTTCCTACCTTGCTTTTTCTGGTTTCTAACAGGATATGTGTGGAGGGAAAGCCACTAAATAAAAGTTGACAGCTGAATCATTTTTATTCTAATATATTTAAACATCAGGCAGAAGCCATTTCTGTATTAGTTGAGCTTAACTTCTCCACAAACGTTCAAATGCTTATTTGTTTGGTGTTAGCCTTGGAGTATTCAAGTCAAATGGTATTTTTGTAGTAGTACTTTTATATATTTAGGTATCTACATTTGGATTGGTCAACCTGAACATTAAACAGCCTTTGGAGGGATTCAGGTGCAGATTAAGGCAAGGCAAGGCAGTTTTATTTATATAGCGCATTTCCTACCCGAAAGCAACTCAAAGCACTTTACAAACAAATAACACATTACATAACAGAACATACAAAAAATAGACGATGGACAAATAAAGCTAGAAACTTTTAACATAATACTAACAGAGCTTCGCTTGGACAATTAGGACCAAGAAATTATTATTATAGAACTAACAGAACTTCAGTGAGACTAAATGTAGCTGAGATCAGTGGTGGTACTGATAGGGTATCAAGGTCAACCAGAAGTCACTAACTGCATAAGTGATTGTTTAAACTAAGAGTGTAGGGTGACCTGAGAACTGAGGCAATATAACTAGTAAAACCAGCTAACATTTAAGACTGACTAAATGAGTAGTTACTAAAACTAGAATCATACAGGCAGACCAGGCCACAGGTCCAAAGGCGGGGGTGGGGGGGTGGGGGTGTTAGGGCGGGGTTCACAGCATCTGTCTGTATTCCTTCTGTGGGGGTTGATCTTCTTTGCAGCTCAAGGCTGCAAGGGCGCCAGATTCAGATAAGAAACGTTTAGGAACAGGCAGAGATAATCTTCTCTCTGCCTTGCAGTTTTTAGCTGGACTTCAGTTCCTCAGTGAATCCAATATTTGGGTTTAAATTTGCCCACACCGTGCTGAACCTTCTCCAAGATCACATCCTATTTGCACGCTAACACCGGGATCGCAGCTAGAACCTCTAGCTTGTGATTCACCTCGAGCAACGTCTGAGTGGTCTCTGCCCGGCTGAGACTTTCCTTGAGTTCAGGTGCCATTCCAATCGCCCCCGACTTTCCAAATTTCCGAAATACCAGAAATCCTCCAACTCGAATAAGAAGAGATCCAGATATCATAATTCCAAATATCCATGTGTCTTCTACGTCCTCCACGGACAGCTGGGAGAGGTATATAATCGTCCACTCCTTCCAGGAATCCAAAATATACCCCACCGGGTGCGTTCTGTCCAGGCAGGATGGAGCCCCCTGCTCCATTCTCATTGTTGAAAAAATGATGCATTTAGTGAGGATGTAGAAATTTATCATGCTGGTGGCAGCAAATCCAGGATAAACAACTTAGCGGTAGCATCGCGACCGTTTCCACAATTACGTTTTTTCAAATTTTGGAACTGAGTCACAGTCTGATTGCATTTGTTGATGACAAATTTGTTGTTGGTGTCATCAGCTGGTGCCAGAACAACCACCTGTCCATAAACATGAACCTGACTTAATAGATGGTTGTTCAACAATCTGATGGATAGAGTGAAAAGCATCATATTGTTTTGAGTTTGCAGCACCAATGACCTCATCTAAATAAGTAAGTAAATTTTATTTGTATAGCACTTATCACAGAAAAAGAATCACAAAGTGCTTCACAAAGATCAACAAAACAAAAGATAAAGTCACCATAACATCATCTTAAAACAAAACCACAGAATATAAAATCATTAAAAATCAAAAAACATAAAATAATAAAACAAATGAAAGATGATTATAAATACTAGCTAAAAAAGGGATAAAACATAAAAGATTTAAGTAAAAGCAGTTTTAAATAAAAGGGTCTTCAGCTGCTTTTTAAAGGTGTCCAGACTGTCAATAACATGTAAGGATAAAGGAAGTTCATTCCAAAGTCGGGGTGCAACAGCCTGGAAAGAGCGATCACCTCGACTTTTATATCTGGTCTTTGAAACTTCTAGGAGGTTCTGGTTGGTGGGCCTGAGGGCTCGGGTTGGAGCATTATATCACACTACATGATGAGACAATCACTTTTACGGATTTCTGAAAAATCATACATAATTCCTGAAAGGGAAAACTCCGGAGAGCTGCTTTAATGCTGCCTCCTGACAGAAGGAGAAGGACGACAGCAGAGCTAAAGGAGTAAAAACAGAAAAGAGTGAAGACAGGCAGAGAAAAAAGCACCAAGCAATGGACTCTCACAGTTTTTCTCTCAGACTTATCATCACGCAAATTAGGTCCTGCTTTCTGCTGATAAGGTCAGCTGTCAGTCTAGACTTATTTAAAGGAATGCATATGCACAAACACACGTGCACCGCCGTGTGCTCAAGCTCACATTTCAGCTGCATCATTACAGTACGAGCAGGAAAAAGACACGCTGGTTATTTTTTATTCCATCCACCAGAACGACAGCATACGCCTACAAACATGAGAAAGAAGCATCCCCGTTCTTTTTAGATTCCTTTCACATCCTCATCATCTTACAAAAGCCCTTTCTTGTAAGAAGCATCAACTGTAAATTGCACCGTATGTTGCAATCCATCTCTGTGAAATCGCTCATCTACAGTGTGCCGTGCAACAATGACACCCTGAGTCAGGTGTCCCTCTGTGGAGAAATGTTCCCACATGCAGGTGCCAGGGCCTGTCACTCTGACGTATTCATTCTGACGACGGCACAGCGGCTGCATAAAAGGGATTGCCAAAAGCGGCGCGTTAGTTAAATGAAGATGAATGGGATGGTTTAGGATTGAAGGTGATATTTTATTTAGGATCAGACACTCTCTGTTTGGTAATGCAACAGCCATTTGCTCAACGACATGACAGCCAGAGGAAATGGATATTGATTAGAAAAGGTTGATGCTTTATTTCTTTTACCCCTCCCTCATGATTTGCTGTTTTATACTCTTCCCGCCCTTCATAGCTGAGTAAGAACCCCCCCTATATAGTTGTGTGTGGCTGCTACATGTAATGTGCCACGCTGTGTGTGTTTTAGTAAAAGGAAACAAGAATAAAAGATGGATGAATTAGATCGTAGACTACAAATTTGAAACATATTGAGAATTGATTTGACCAAAGCAGGAAAATCTGGGGAGTGATTTCAATAACAAAGCAGGTAATTTTATGAATTTAGAGCTCATAAGACATGTTTCTTTTATTGACAGCAAGACGCAGCTTTGTTCATTGTGCTGCACAAATCCATAACTCAGAAAGTCTGGAAAAGAAAATCAATGTGTGTGCGCGCGCGTGTGTGTGTGTGTGTGCATTTTTCCTTCACTGTCTCCCTCCCTGTGGATGGTGTATATTACTGCAGGGGGGCACTGTACCTCCCACTGATGCCATAGATGCTCACAGCCAACAATCCATTTGTTCAGCTGTTGTAGGTATTGCTCTACACACTCACACAAAAAAAGATGCTTTTGTTTCGTGGCATGGGACGGATTCCTCCATTCCTTCACTTTAAAAATAACCTGAAATCAATTAGAACCATCTCATGTTGCCTACACGGTGTGGTAGAATTAATGGGGACGGATAAAATCATGACCTCTTTCATGGAAATGCTCACAAATTATATATTCTTTTTTTTTCTTAAAGCAACATTCCGCAACTTTTACACCTTAAAATTATGATTTTTTGTAAAGTTTTTGCGTCATAGTATCATCTATTATGTTCATTTTCATACCTGTGATAGTGTTGGGGGGTCCCACGTCTGTTTACTGTGCTATACAGTTTTTGAGCTTCGGGTAGCTGCCAGAAGTACTGACTGGGTGTTGTTTTACGGCAGAATATGGCAAGCCAAAGGGAAAAAAAAGCATGTGTTCTAAACGCGCGTTATGTCCACCAAAATGTGCGTCCTGAATGCGCATTTTGACGAGCATATGTCAAGACATAATGCAAGTTTAGAACATGCATTTTTTATCCCTTTGGCTTGACATAATTGTATAACGTAGACTCGCTGTTTAGCCGTGGCAGATTCATCAATTAAGTTGTTATACAGTCCTGATAAAACTATTTATTCAATGTTTGGAGGTGGAAAAGTTTGTTTTCGTTGTTTTGCCTGACATTAGGAATGTAAACATGCCTTTTATGCCCGAGAGAGAGATTTGATTTTACGACAGTGACGTTACGCAGCAAGCCTTGAGAGGGCGACAGAGAGCATATATCTGCAAAGTTGCGGAATGCTGCTTTAAGTTATAATAGTTTTATGGTCTGTACAAAATATGTTCTTGAAGATCTTTGCGCAAAATCCCTCTCACATAAAAAGATCTCAGCAGTTTTATTCTTGACAGTTTCAGTACCTTCCAGTGAGTCATTTCAGGACTCAGTTTAAAGGTTTTGAACACTTGTTTAATCAATACATTTTCAGTGGTCTTTAGTATTTGGAGGGGTGGGGGACCTTAGATTCACCTGAATCAGGAAGTAGAAGTCAGCTGGAGGACAAAGTAGCTTCATACGGCAGGATTTGAAGTCTTATTTCCTGATATTTGGACATCTCTCCTCTGATTGGCTAACAGCAACACGACTCTACCACTGACTCTGTTTGATCTGCAACGTTGATGTTTTATTTCCACAAATAACACAAACCTGGAGGAGTTCAGCTGTGTGGTGGAGTTGCTAATGCTAACGGTTAGCTTCTACTAGCCGAGACGTTCTCTGCTGTTTCCTGGACGCTAAACCAACAACAGCCTTCCCCGTCGTGAGTCCAGATGGGTGAGTCCATGAATGTTAAGTGACAGTGTGACGTAGATCTGTCAGGATTTTCTAATCCTAGAGTTTCATCGTCTATTTTCTATCAGAAGCTAATGCAGGAGATAGGTGTAGGAGACTATTTTCATGTTCAGCCTGCATGAAAAACTCAGAGTGACCAAATATATGTCAGAAATAATAATTAAAAAATGTTTTTTCAGTGTTCTACACCTTTAAAAAACAAAGCAAGAGATGATCACGCCCACCCCCACTCTGGCTGATATTAGCTGAGAAGCTCCGATATCAGGAAGGGGTTCAAAGTAGAGCCACTGTTCCTACAGCATCAGCTTTCTCCGTCTGTGACATCATAAACGGGGACTTTTTGAAACGGCTCATTTTAGACATATAAATCTTACAATGACAGAAAATAGATGGACATTTTTAATTCATGTTTGGAGTGTATATAGAGGCTGTAGAGACCCACATGGCATTACTACAGGATGCAAAAAGTGAGTTTCGGCCTCGTTTAAACAGCCAGTTGCAGTAACCAGATATGTGCAAGCTCCTACAAGCTTTTCACATCAACTTTGTAGACGGAGAAGATGTTCAAACTTCTACAGTCTGTCATGGTATTGTGTTTCCACATACATAGAGAGTAGTTTGTGCTCTAAACTCTTACTCTTTTTTTTTCTTCTTGTTTTCCTTACTGATTGCATGCTTCTCATTTTCTTTGGGTACTCGGTTTGGTCAGATCAACACCTGGCCATTAGAAAATGATCCTCTTTAACAATTAATGAGGCCACTAAGCTCCTGGGAGCACTCAGGGCTTTAGAATGGTTTTAAACTCGTGCTGTGATCTATGAATGGCCACAGTCTCATCGGTCCAGAGGGAGTTCTTTGCACTTCATGGCTTGGGATTTTGTCTCAGCGTAATCAATTCAGTTTGGCATCCACGTTCTCTAATCAACTTCTCCATAAAACCGAAGAGTAATCAACGTGCACCTGGACAAAAGCGTGGGAATGCTGTGAAAACATTTTAAATATTACGTTTTTTTTATTTGTATTTAGACGCATCAATTAAATAACATTTGTATTGCTCGAGGCTGTTTGCTTAAAAAAGTCCATCTTTAATCAGTTGCATTGAGTAAATTAGAAACACATTACATGTCAGATTTATCTGTTCTGGCTAACCAAGTTTTTTTCTCATTTTTTATTCGCGTGTTTTTTTTTTTTGGTGATCGAAGGTTCAATACAAGGACACATGTATATACACATAGGCAGTGTGTATATACATGTATCCTTGTTTTTTATTTTTCCTCTAATTATCCTCTGAGTGCTGGTGTTACAAGTGAATTTCCCCACTGTGGGATCAATAAAGTCTATTATATTCTAACTTTTGTAGTCCCTGGAAAACTGATGATATGAGTAGAAAATAAGAAATTACAAAATATAAACAATTATCAAAAGGCACATAATTTATAAAATGACTTTATATTGGATTAAAGAATAAAACAAAAGACAAATATTACTTTTAAAGTAACACTCCGCAACTTTTTCATAATGTTTTTTGTAAAGTTTTGGCGTCATACTATCATCTATTATGTTCATTTTTCGTACCTGTGATAGTGTTAGGGGGTCCCACTACTGTTTACTGCAATACATAGTTTTTGAGTGGTGGGCCGCCACAGGAAGTACTGAATGCGTGTTGCTTTATGGCAGAATATGGCAAGCCAAAGGGATAAAAAAGTGCGCATTCTAAATGTGCGTTATGTCCACCAAAATGCGTGTCTTGAACGCACGTTTTGATGCCAAAGGGGGCAAAAAACTGCGTGATCTAAAAGCGAACGTTATGTCCGCCAAAACGTGCATCTTGAACGCGCGTTTTGGCAGACAAACGCGAGTTTTGAACGCTCGCCTTTTTGATCCATTTGGCTTGCCATAGTAGTAGAACGTAGATCCATGGTTTAGCAATGGCAGATCCACCCTAACCAAAGAAAGCTAGAAATCCCTTATCAGAGGAATCTAGGAAAAGAAAAAGAGAACGTGATAGAGCAAGAGCAAAGACCAGAGTTATTATTGAGCTGTCTTTTCCTCGCTGGAGAGCTCTTTCAGAAAGAACGGCATTAACTACGGACTCTAACCTAGCCGTGCTGCTAATGGATAGGTAAGTAATAAATGATTTCACCAGGGTTATTGTGTTTGGTCGGGCATAAAGTTGTTATACAGTCCTGATAAAACTATTTATTCAATGTGTGGAGGTGGAAAAGTTTGTTTTTGTTGTTTTGCCTGATATTAGGAATGATTGATTTTAAAAAGTTTGATTTTACGACAGTGACGTTATGCAGCAAGCCTTGAGAGGGCGACAGAGAGCATATATCCGCAAAGTTCAGGAATGTGGCTATAAGTGAGCAAAGTGGCTATTTTCTTAATTTTAGAGAACATTTACACAGAAGAGAACAAAACAGGATGTCTGCATATTTTTTACCTGCCTTTGTTTTGGTATTTATCATTTTATAAAGAAAAATTCTAATTTGTTTGTTTAAAGTAGGGCTGTCAAAATTAGCGTGTTTTTAATGCGTTAATGCAAAGCCCCCTTAACGGCATTAATTTCTTTAACGCGCATAGTTTTGTTTTGGCCCTCCTCGCGTTCCATAGTCTGACATAAATAAGAAGCAGGAACAAGCCACTGGCCAGCGGCAAATTTCCTTTGAATCACATGTGTAAAAATGTATTAAAACCTCAAGTCAATTTCTTTTTAGGATTTCCACGGCTGGATTTTTAAGATAAAAACAGTGTTTTTAAATTGCGCGGGGACCTACGCCTATCAGGCTTTCAGTATGAGTGTAAAGCCGGCGATGACGTAACCTCTCAGAAAGCGAGTGTAAACAGTGGGTAGAAAGTGACCCGCAGCTCGGTATTTTTCTCTGGATTACGACGAGGCGGATAACCGGACGAGTTCAACCGAACAGGATCGGTGGCGAAACGGAGGAGGAGGGTACAGTTTGTTTACTTTTATTGAGTAACCAGCTCTGGTGGCCTAGTGGTAGAGTGTCCGCCCCGGGACTGGAAGATCAGGGTTCGATTCCCGGTCGGGTCATACCAAAGACTTTGAAAAAATGAGACCCAATGCCTCCTCGCTTGACACTCAGCACTAAGGGGTTGGATTGGGGTAAACCACCAAATAGTTCCCGAGCGAATAGTTCAAATGCGGAGATGTAATTTCACCAGTGTGTGATGAATACTTGGGACTTTAACTTTATTTAATTCCTGTGTTCGAAGCGCTGCAACCAACCGGGACCTCTCAGCTGACGTCTCAGCTGATGAGAGAGCGTCATCATTCTGTCCCAATATAATTCAATAATCTGCAGAAAAATAAAATAATGTGCTGCCCGTTTTGCCACTGGAAAAAATCCGGGAAAAATCAATTGATAGATTACCAGAATAACTGTGTGTGTGTGTGTGT
>SSNS01000167.1:101194-136060 GCA_006937985.1 Aphyosemion australe | reverse complement strand
AGTTCAATGGATTAAGAAAGCAAAAAAAAAAAAAAACAGAAGTGTTTCCTTATATTTTTGTTAAAAATAATAAGATATATTTAAAATGTGCTAAATAGGCAGAATCCTAGTTCTTTATCACACTCCTCCCTTTGTCCTTGTTTTAGTACCACATGTGTTGATTTTGTGAGTCCTTATGGTGGAACCATATAAGGTGTTATTGTGTGGGAGGAAATGCCTAATTGCACTTTTGAATATTTTTTTCTGAGGAGGATACTGGAGTGTATTTATCATGTTTGTTTGGTACAGTTATAATAAACATATTTTCTTAAAAAAGTATATTTGTTCACTCCATAGTTGAAATAAGAAAAATTTGAATAAGAAAAAAAAATTGCGATTAATCATGACACTCATGCGATTAAAACATTTAATCGATTGACAGCCCTAGTTTAAAGTCAATTCACAATCAAATGGATCTTGAAACACATCCAAGTCCAAGCAGGTCAACAAAAGATGTTTTTAAAGCTTCTTTAGCTGATAAAGTCCATCATTTTTTTCACAAGTGTTCGTGAAGAAATGTGTTTTTGTTCTGCTCATTTCATTCCTCGGTGCCCTTAAGTGTCAATGAAAAGATACCGATGCATTTTTACCTGTGAGAACAGAACTCTGTGTAGAGACTGTTGTCCTCACAATAAGATCATACAACACACACACACACACACACACACACACACACACACACTCGAAGATAGAAGGTAAAACATGAAGGGGGCATTGAGAATGTGAACAATGGTCCTCTCCACTGTTGTTGGCGCCACCATTAAAATTCTGGACACACACACACTCGAAGATAGAAGGTAAAACATGAAGGGGGCATTGAGAATGTGAACAATGGTCCTCTCCACTGTTGTTGGCGCCACCATTAAAATTCTGGACACACACACAGATATACATCCCCCAGTGTATCTCTGCCACACACATGCACTAAAAAAAAGTCAACAAACCCGCCTCCTTCTGTTACACACAGACACACACTTCTCCGACATTATCTCCTGAGCCCACTCAGCCTCATTACCATTCAGCTCTGATACCTGGTGATAACCTCTCCTGGTCTAAAGGCAGCCACCAGGATTACGGCTTTTGACAAGTCCAATTAACAGAGCGCTAACAACAGTGATCGACAGCATTGATTAAACACGGCAAGGCAATTCATAACAGCCTGGAGGTGAAAGGTTAAGTGACTTATAACAAATCTTAATAAACCATTTAAAGCGCTGATAGTGCTCTCTCTTTTCAGCCTTTTTTTTCTTTTATGTTCACTGTTCAATAGATAATTGACCTTGATCCCAGCACCCGCAATTACCTTCTTTTCTTTCTTGTTCGTGCTTTTATAGCCGTGGTTTCAGCAGGGCTGCAATTGCAGCACAGTCATCAATAACAACTGATGATATGATTGGCTGCTGGAGGGAGACAGCACAAAGAAATAAGCGAATGCAGGGTAACAACATGATAGAAAATTAAGCAAAATTGGTCTTTTGGCTCGGGGAAATTTCAAAATCTAAGTGTTTATTTTTGTGCCATGTTTAAGAAATAGTGCTGATTCTGTTTCAGATCTGCGTTTATCTCACTGTGTAGACGCAGACAGTCAAACTGAAGAAAAATTATTGATTTTACACAAAATCAACCTTTATCTGTTTTGCTTTTAGGAGGGTTCTTACCCAAGGATACGATAACTGACACAGACGGAGCCTGGATTCGAACTAGCAACTCACCAGTTACAAGGCAAAATCCTAACCCCTGAGCACCGTTGCCTGTTTTTAGCTTGTTGAAACATCCTGGCAGTTCGGCTGAAAAGGCTGTGTAAGCTGATGTCTATATCTCACACCAGGGGTAGGTAATCCTGGTCCTGGAGTACCGTTATCCAGCATGTTTTAAATTTTTCCCTGTTCACACCTGATTTAAATCATCCATCCATTGTCTTCTGCTTATCCGGAATTGGGTCGAGGGGGCAGCAGCCTAAGGAGATAGGCCCAGACTTCCCTCTCCACAGCCACTTGGACCAGCTCCTCCGGGGGAATCCCAAGGTGTTCCCTGGCCAGCTGAGAGACATAGTCCCTCCAGCGTGTCCTGGGTCTTCCTTTGGGTCTCTTCCCGGTTGGACGTGCCTGGAAAACCTCACCAGGGAGGCGTCCAGGAGGTATCCTAACCAGATGCCCGAGCCACCTCAACTGGCTCCTCTCGATGTGGAGGAGCAGCGGATCTACTCCAAGCCCCTCCTGGATGACCAAATTTCTCACCCTATCTCTAAGGGAGAGCCCAGACACCCTGCAGTGAAAAACTCATTTTGGCTGCTGATTTAAATCAGTAGGTGATTAAGAGGCTTCTGCAGAGCTTGATGACCTGGTGAATCAACGATTCAAGTAGGTGTGGTGGAGCTAAAACATGGTGGATAGTGACACTCTAGGACCAGGATTGCCTACCCCTGTCTTACACCAAACCACAGCTGGACTACAAACTTCGAATCTTTTAGTATTTGTCACCCGTGTTGGAGCTGGAACATGACTACCATCAGGTTTCCTGTATCTATCTCCTCATTTCCACTCATCAGTGTGGCTCGCCTCGACTCTGCTCTACACGGTCTTCTGCAGGTCATTCATTCCAACAGCAGTTAGGCTTTATAACTCATTATGATGTCACGAGTCACTTAGCCACCTTAACTCTATGGTCACCACTTCATGCATAATGCACCTAATATTGTACATTTTATTTTTTGCATTCTTGGTCACTTTTGTATTCTTTGCTATCTGTCCTAAGCTGTTTTCTAATTTGACTTTTCCATCTAGTAACTTGGTGTGTGGATAGAGTTTTCACTTTGCAACCTGCTCATGTGCCCCATTAAACCACCCTCAGGAGCCATAGAGTCAACATGAAGGAGCATCTCGCTGTTTGGTCAGATTTAGGGCCAAACTGGTCAGAAAAATATACGTTAAACATTCTCTAATGTCTTGTTGAATAGATCTGGTTTCTTCTACAGCAGCTTCTTATTCCTCAGACACTCATGATTTCTTTTCCAAACTCTTAGCGACTGACATCTTAATCTCCTCTGCAGTCTTCGCCCACAGCTTCCTTGTCTTTTGTACTTTGCCCTGAGCAGCAGCCTCACTGAGAGAAGAGAAGATGGAAGGCAGATCTGGGCTACTTCTGCAAGAGCATTCTGCCCAGCAGCAGGGCTTTGATCAGCTCTCTAAGTGAAACATTTTCCTTTAGCTAGCAGTGCATGTCAGCACCGGCGTTCAAAGGAAAGCACACTAGAATATTAGTCATCTGAAAACTTAATTACTGTGGGTTTAACAGAATGTTAAACGATTTGTTGAGATAAAGACGCGTCAGCATTTGCACTCTATTTACAATTTTACATATTTTGTGTGCAAAAAGTCCTGATTAGTTTCTTTAAAAAATTTCTGCTTTCTTTAAACCTTTTGACTTTTTCTTTACTATTAGAGTCTTTTTTTTTGTTGCTATTTTCTGTAACGTGATAGTGGCGTTTTACCCATGAGCTCATTCCCAACCGAGAGAGATTCTGATGCAAAACGAGAGCCAAAGTGTTCCACACAGTTGATCCCGTGAAGTCACAAAATCACGGGAGAATTGCAACACCACGCGTGATTTCAGAAGTCCACACAATAATGAGCAAGGAGAAAGACAGATGCATGTATCCATAAAGGTGTGTGGTTTATTTTCTGTTCTGTTTACATCAGCTACGAGGGAAATGACGTATGTTAAGCTGCATGTGACTTTTATTTTGAAAGTTTCCAGATATTTTACACTGCTTTTGTGTTAGACTTCCTGTCTGGCCCGATCCAAACTGCAGAGTTTGATGTGTTTTGGAAGTGTAGCGCGTAACAAATAGACGTAATGATATCATCCCTTCGCTTCTGGGATGCGTCCAAAACGTTACACTTTGCTGCAGTGGAAAGGAACTCATCCACTATAATGGCGGCTAAATGCAGCGTAGGCTAGTACAATTCGTGACCGTTTCGCAACCAGTGAAAAGAAGAGGTTACGTTTCAGTCGATTAAACAGATTTCATTCTCAACCGACTTGGGACTATCAGTTTTTCTCCTTTCAAAAAACAAAAGAGGGACATAGGTTTGTTTACAATCTGTGAGCCCGTGGGGTTGCCGAGTCTGCGTCAAGCTAACGCTGTAGCACCGGCTTTTGTAATTCGACACAGACAGGCAAAACGCTCCAGAGCTGTTTGAAGAACCGAAGCAACAGAACTGACTGAAGATATTTCTTGTTCCTAAGAAGCCACTGCATCTTTTTGCTTTACTCTAATATCGGGTGAAGCAGGCTAGAGGCTAACGTTGAGCTAACAATGCTAAGGCTGGGAATATACCTGCTTTTTAACGACGCGTGCGCTTGTTTAAAATGACTGCCTTGAGTAACTTGCGTTGATTAGAAGCATCGTTTGTGCTCGTTCCCCGAAATTAATGGGGCGCGTTCACAAGCTGCAATATAAAAGTAACCAGTAGGTGGAGTTGACAAAATGAGCAAGACACACTCACTATGGTCCCTCAATCTCTGATTTAGAGGTCTTTCATACTACTACGATACCGCTGCTGTCTTGTTTTCTATTGTCATCTCAAAATTAACCAGTTACTGATCTCTTCTATTGGCGCCATGTTTGTTTTGGTTGTACTCTACAAAACCCGGCGCTCTATCTGGTCTGAGTTCTCTACTGTACCCCCTAGTGGAACAAAGATGCTGCCTGCATCAATGTGAGGTTAAAAAGCAAGTATATTCCCGACCCAAAGTTGAATTGGAAGCAATTAGTCGGCTCTAAAATATCTTAAGCTACTTTTTCAATTACCAACAACTCGATATTACAGTGAAATGTGTGTGTAGAGTGAATAACGAGTCAATCGTGGCGTTTTATTTCATTTAATGAGTTATTCAGACCTATAACAGCGAGCTAACAGCAAGAGGGCAAACAACCACACTTCCCCTATGCCAGAGACATTTCTGTAATAAGTGTAGTTAGTGATCCCTACCGTAAAACACCCAAGAGTGCTAACGACAGATTTGACAATGTATTTATGTACTAATTAACTTACTGTGTATGACTCATCTCCACTTGTCATCTAGCATCTTCTGGTGCTGATCTGTAACTGGCAACAGCCATGAAACTCACAGAACGGCAATGAGAGTCACTTTTTGTTTAGAAAAATGGCTGCAGTAGCCATATTTGACCACAGGATGTCAATCTTACATATTGCACCTTTAAAATTGAGTAATGGAGGTTTATCCATTTTGTTCCAATCTTGAAAATATTTTTGTTATAAACAAAATCACACTGTTTTGCAAGATCAACCACAACCTGTTACCAAAAAGATTAGATGTGATGAATAACTCTCAGCTACTATGTCATGAAATTTTAGCGCAATATTTAAAAACCTGACGGAGTTCTCATTGTTTTTGGGAGGTTTGCTCATTTAGATTAGCTGAGGCAGCCATCCTACATCCATAAAAAGGTAAATAGTAATTAAACCAGGTGTGGATGCACAGAATGTCTGAGAATTAGTTATGGTATTGTGTTTTAGACACTGCTTCCTGTGTGTGTGTGTGTGTGTGTGTGTGTGTATGTGTGCGTGTGTGCGTGCGTGCGTGCGTGCGTGCGCGTGTGCCAGGATCACCATGGTTCCTTGTCAGAGAAAAGGGAAAGGGCACACAAGGTTCCTGGAGGTGTAGAGAGTCCAGCAGGGAGCAGAAAGGTGACTCGGGGAGAGGAGTCTGGTGACATTTGCACAGTGGGAACCGACGGTCACAGCATAATGATGAACAAGGTCTGCATTTACAAACGAGAGAAACAAGGAGGAGGTGTGAGCTCACTGGAAACCTGCATGCTCACACACGATGATGCACAAAGTCAATTAGACTCTTCTTGGTCTGGGATATTAAAAATGTGTGTCTTAGCTCAGAGTAAAAACTGCACCTGTAATTATTCAAAAACGATACCTGGCTAAATGTTGCAACCCTCTGGTCATCCAAGCTTTAGTATAATATCATCTGAATATTAACATGTTCTCAACCAGAGGCTGCTGAGAATCAGCAGAGCTTAGTTTGGAACAACAGGCAGGTTTTTTTTTTAGTATGTCAGTAACTGATGTCCCTGGGCTGTCAATGACTCACAATAACTGGTCAGAAATGAATAAAAACTCCAACTGTGGCTTACAAACAGAAGAACCCCATGGTCTGTTTGTTACAGCCCACCTTCCAGGTGTGTTGGTGTAAAAGGATGACTACACCAAACCTGTACTAATGATCATCTTTTTCATATGTGGGTTAAAACACGAACATTACCTGAAACGGAAGCAGCTGTGTAGGAGATTAAAACTGGGTGAGGCACAGCTAAACTCTGCTACCTGTTGTAGAAGACAGTTTGGTGCCAAAGGTCAAACGCCACTGCGAGGCAGAGCATAGCAACAAGACGTAGGTAGATCAGCTACTTTACCGAGGCGTCTCCCAGGGGAAACGGAAAATCAGAGTGGAGGTTTAAACTGCTGCCTGAAGATCTTTTGAAGAATTAGGCTACATTATAACTCTTAAAGCTACAAAAATCAGACAATGTCCAGCAAGTCTTGTCAGAATTTTGTCATTTTAAGAACTGCAATCAAATAACCAAACCTCAGATGCAGACTAAAACAGCAAAAGTGCTAAAGTGAAAACAGCAGAAGAATAATGAGTCTGCAACAATAGTGAACCATGATGGAGGTTCACGAAAGGTTTAGGGCAACATTTCTATTTATAGATTGGCGATTTTGTGCTTTTTCAACCTGCACCTTACCAAAATCAAGCCTATGCTGTGGAGAGTCCACCTGGAGCAGGTACTCCATGCATTTGTAATCTCTAGGTTAGATTACTGCAACTCTCTCTATGCTGGTCAGTCATTACTTTGTCGTCTCCAGATTGTGCAGAACAGCGCCGCCAGGTTTCTGACTGGCGCCAGGAAACGGGACCACATCAGTCCACTGCTGGCCTCCCTACACTGGCTTCCAGTCTTTTATCGGGCGCATTTTAAACTTCTGGTATTTGTTTTTAATTTCTTTCAGGGAGGCGCCCCTCCTTACTTAGCGGCGCTCTTGAAGAGGCATGTGCCATCACGCTCTCTGCGCTCCACTGATCAGGGCCTGCTTGTGGTCCCTCTCACTAGGTGTCGGACACGTGGGGACCGGGCTTTCTCAGCCTTAGTGCCGTCGGTCTGGAACCAGCTGCCACCGTCAATTAGGCTGTCTACATCTTTGGCAGTTTTTAAGAGTTGACTGAAAACCCCATTTTTTTCGTTTAGCGTTTCCGGAGCATGTTTGAAGTCTGCCTGTTTTTATGCTTTTATGTATTTTTTATTGTTCAATGTTTTAATTTATTTTATCATGATTTTATGTTGTTCTTCAGCGCCTTGGCCTCCTGTAATGGGTGTGGAAGGCGCTATATAAATAAAGCCTTGATTGATTGAGATTTGATCAGGTATTGGTTTGAAATATAAGCAGTCATCTGCCATGCAGTACTTAGAAGGTTGTGACTGTTTGGACCCAAATTCAGCAGCAGGACAATAGCTACGTTTACATGCACCAAATTTCCCCTATCCAATCCAAATCTTGGTTGATCAGAAATCCCAAATCTCTGTTTACATGGACGCTAACTGAAATGATCCAATCATGCTGTGAGTAAACATGCACCGAGCATTCAATCAGATTAAAGAGGTTGAGCATGCACAGAGTTGTCTTTCCCGAAGGAAAAATTGTACACAAGCGCCATCTTGTCCGCACGTCTTTTCCAGCGGTTTTTGATTTGGTTGATACTTCGGTGAATTCCCACTTCCTAAGGCTTTGGCATTTCTAGCCTTCGAGACGTTCAATAATATTGAGCTCCCGTAGTGTTTGCAGTATAAAATAACGTTGGCAACATACCACTTCTGTTCTCCCGCCATGTTTTCGAGCATCTGCAAAAGCGGAAAGACGTCACGCTGAAGTTGCACACATGCGCAGTGGGCATTATTTTACTCCAACAATCCGAATGGGTGTGGACGTCAATCGGAATGATGATCGGACAAAACCACCTCTCTCAATCGGAATGAAATTTCATTCCGATCAGGCCGTATCGGATCACAATATTCCGATTGACATGTTTACATGAAGAATTTTTGATGCCGTTCATTCCGATTACTTGTGCCCATGTAAACGTAGCTAATGACTCAAAACAAATCCATGGTATGAATATTTTAAATGAGAACAAAAAGTGAGAGCTGGAGGTGAGATTAGGTGAAATATGGTGTCAATGTCAGCCTGTAGGTACGAGTTATGATTTGAAAGTTGGTTACTTTGTAAAACAGACAAACAAGCCTCTACTGAGGAAAGGTGTTGGGTGAGAGAGAGAGGGAACACAGAGATAAAGAGACTGTTTGAGTGGGTTTCAAGTGCCATGAGACACAAACAGGCACACATTCAAGAGCAGCCACCGGCTGCAGGCCGTACCGGGCTCAACCCAAAGAGATGCGCTCGGTATTGATCTGGAGAGTTTGAGTTTCTTTGTGAAACGGGATCTGAGGACACAAGCGAGAGCCTTATTTAAAAGTCTCCCCATTCACATCCATATCTATTGATCCATGCACACTTTCATCAAGCTTTAGGGAACTCGCTTTTTCTTTTCCTTCCTTCTTAGTTGTAACCCAACAGATACACAATACTCTTTCCTTCACCCATGTGATTCTTATTTTTTATTTTTATAGCTTCCTCTTTTATTCCTGGTGATGCTTTCCTGCAAATCATCTCTAAGTGAATGAAACCTCTTCTGCCATGGATGTTTATTCTAATGCGTTCTTGATAAAAGTCCACCTATCGAGAGAATCCTCCATCACTGACAGCAGCAGCTTGAGCAGATCGGCTCGCTCTACCACAATTACATTTAGCAGAGATTTCAGCAGTGGAGATGACCGCTTTGGTTTTGGGTAGATGTGATTGTTGTTGGGTAGATGGACTGAAACGTGGATCTTGCTGCTGCCATAACTTAGCTTGTAGATCTCTCCCTGAGTGGAGGAGAGGGGGGAGAAGAGAATTGATTGTCTCATCGAACTTCATCTTTAGCCTCTTTCTTCTTGGTGAGGAGCCAAAAGGCCTCTGGAGCCATCATCATAATGTGTGCATCAACAGGAGGAGACAATCTTAGTGTCCTCGCCGTCTGATGTCATTTTAATTGCTCTGAGATCAAATTTAGCAACTCGATCGAGGCACTCTTTATCTCTGACATTAGTCCCCTGCATGTTTTTTTGCTGAAGTCTAAATGTATTTTACCCTCATTCTTTCTAGTTGGATCAATTTTCTTTCCCCCCAAACTCCATCATCCACCCTCTCTCTCTCTCTCTGCTGCCATCTGACTCCTACCCAGCAGCAGTTCTGAGCAGACCTCCACCACTAAGCGCAGAACAACTGATAACGTCAGCCATGCTGTCTGTGACTGACAGCTGGGTAAAATGTCTGTGGCAGCACACAGAGGCGTGGAGAATCCTTTTTCAGGCTGCACTGCAGTCAGTACCTGCGTCCATCTGTCAGCCCAAAAACAGGAGCAAAGACTATCAGTCCCTGCTGACCTGCAGTCAGCCCCGTGCGGGCCCTCGGGAGGAGACAGCCTCAGAGCTATCCAAACAAGCATGGAGATCAACAGATGGCTCTCTGTCAATCAGCTCCTTTTTTTAAATCTGTTTTTTTTCTGCACCACGTTTAGTTTTTAAGTTTAGTAACATAATGCAACGCTTTTATTTTAGGTTTCGATCTTTCTGTCTCCGTCTGTCTATTTGTCTGCAAGTAGAGCAGCATCAAAAGTGACATGAGCAAAGTTAGGGCTCTCACCTCACACAGCTTAGATTGCTATCATTACACTCAGACCATGCTATTTCAATCCAGCTGTAATTGGAGGTGCTGTGAATAGAAGTAGGGTCCTTGATTTCATACTTTGAAGGGACTGACAGCCAGCAGAGAGCTGAGATATGAGTCGTAGTGATGCTGAAACTGAAAAAAATACATAAAAAGAGACTGGAGAGAATATAAAGTTCTGTGCTTTGTTACACATAAAGAAATCTGATTAACAAACAAATGACATCACCAGACAAAGTAAATACAAACTGCAGATTTTAGATGATGTTTTAATTTGTCAAGAGAAAAAAACAGATGTCCAAAACAAGCTGACCCAGTGCGTAAAAAAGCAATCAAATCATGAATTATTGTGATTAAACAAATCATTTCCAAAGCTGATTTCACTTTAACAAGCCACAACAGGTGTGATTACTGACAAACCTAAAGAATAGAAAAATCACTTCGATAGAATTTGTTTAAAAACATGAAGTCGGTTGAAATGTCTCAAAAAGCAACACAAAGGCTCGTCTCAAGACCCAAGGCTTTGGAACGGGCTTCTCATACACCCTAGGACCTCACATAGCTTGTAGCATTTAAGGCATTACTTAAATCTTATTTCTTTGACCTGGATTTTAGTATTTGTTGATCTGCGTAGCTGTTACTTTTACCTTTTATCCATTTTTAGTGTGGATTTATTATCTAAAGCAGCTAGAGAGATTGGAGATTGATCAGTCTCGTGCTATTTATAAAAAAACGGATCAGATGGCTGGAGTGAATGCTGGAGGTTGTTGCCTTTTTGAGTGGGCCACCGTAGCTGCAATACTTACTCTGAATTTCGTGGTGATAAAGAGTCACATTTTTTTTACCATGATTTCTATGAATAATACACATAGGGCCTTTAAGGAACTCAAAACGCTCTTCTCTACTCTGAATAAACAAACTACTTTCTTTAAAGGGGACCTAGAATGTAAACCAACATTTTCCTTGTTGTTGTTGAATAAGACAGCTTGGGTGGTCAACAGCAGCATGCCAACAAGTCAAAGCCGTGTTTGACCTACTTTTTATGTAAACTAGAAAGTTGAAACAGGTGAGAGAAAACCTCCTGTTCTGAGAAATCCTTCCTTAACACGTCATAAGGGGGAGCCACGCCTCCTCAAACCTGCATGTGTCTGAGGCCTTCTGGGGAAACCAACCAATCAGCATGTCCTGGCCAAGTGGGAGGGGTCAACAGCTCTTTTCACGGAAGGCCTGAGTAAGGGGGTTTAGAATGGCCTGTATCAGGGCTCCTGGGACAGATGAAAGCAAAAAAAAATTTTCTTATGCTTTTTGGAGGCTCAAAGCTGTTTTAGATTGTTGATTAACTGCATTCTAGGACACCTTTAAGGATGGAGTCAAAATTAAGTAAGGAGACAAACCAAACGACAATGTAACAAAGGTGACTGACAGGCTAAAACGTCCAAATCAAAACAAAGTCACCACTAAGTCTCCAGGTTTCCCTACAAACTAAAGAACCAAATCTAATCTTCTCTCTGTTCTTTCTGAGTTTACACCGGCTGGTAGTGAGAGCTCACTGATCGGGGGACAAACAGAAACAGATCTGTTGCCCCTGAGTTTCTGTCAGCTACAGCGTTTTATTCCATCTCTAATCAGCTTCAGTGGCTGCAGCTGCGGCGTCGGGAGACGCAGAGAGGAGGAGGAGAAACCGCCCAGAGCCGGGGCTGTCCATGGTGCTGATCGGCCTTAATGAATCAGTGGTGCTGACCGTAGTACCGGAGCTGAAGGCCGCCGGCCGTTACAGCTTCTACAAGTCAAGACGTTCTCTGCTGTTTCCTGGACGCTAAACCAACAACAGCCTTCCCCGCCGTGAGCCAAGATGGGTGAGTCCATGAATGTTAAGTGACAGTGTGACGTAGATCTGTCAGGATTTTCTAATCCTATAGTTTCACCATCTGTTTTCTATCAGAAGCTAATGCAGGAGATAGGTGTAGGAGACTGTTTTCATGTTCAGCTTGCATGAAAAACTCAGAGTGACTGATTATGATCAGAAATAATAATTAAAAAAAAAAAATACTCATAAATGAGCTCTTAAGGCGGCTCCCGTTTTTCTTAATGTATTATTCCGTTTTAAATTTGTTTAGCGCCGTCACGGGTGCTAGGTGACTGGATTCATGCTGAGGTAGGGGCGGGAATAAAGATGAAGGCTACATTGTCCAAATTAAGGCCGTTCACTTCCTGTCTGAGCTGTCGAGGAAGGACCCGACCTACGTGGATCGGGTAAGCCGAGTCCTTACAAGGATGCTACCTCTGAATTGGGATGCAGCCAATGACCAGTTTCACATTTGCAGAGAAAAAAAAGCATATTGATCTTTTTGTGGACTGATGAGCCTAAAATAAAACTAACATTGCATTTTAGATGAAAAACGGTGGTGGTAGTGTGATGGTCTGGGGCTGCTTTGCTTTGCTGTAATCTGCTCTACCAGAAAATCCTGCAGGATCATGTCTGACCTTTGACCTTAAACCGGACGTTCAGGCTGAACTAAAATGATTCTGTAAAGATTAGACTAAAAATCCTCCTAAAACTGCATTTTTGTGTTTACTCAAGTTTTCTTTATGAAATATGTTAGCTGATCTGAAACATTTAGGTGTTACCAAAGAAAGCCAGAAAGCCTGGACCGAGGTTTACTGCATGATGTCTGCTCTAAAGTGCAGAATATAATGTCTAACACGTAGTTAATGATCTGCACGTTAAGCACACGAGACAAGACCGGGTATAAATACAGCTAGACGTAGAAACACTATCTTCACTTTTGTGCTCACAGATAAATTCGACGACACGTACAACCATAATTCTGCCGAAATAAATGGAAATGAACTCCTAGTGATGAGAAAAAAAAATCAACGAGGCCGTTTAATCTAGTGTAGAATGAACACTTTTACATATTACTGTACAAGATGCAAATGAGATTTCTCCCCTTGAATAATCATCTGTCTAAAAGGCAGAACCTCACTGGGAGGTAATTACACTGCTCTCATCATTAAATAACCCCTGCTCATTCTCACACTCCTTTCTCTCTTCTCATAAACCCCTAAAGCAGCGTCTCACACACACACACACACGCACACGCACACACACACGCCGAGGATTCACCTCTGGGCCAGTTTTATATGAGCAGCAAAAGTTAGACTCACAGAAAGAAATGTACAATTTCAGAGGAAAAATCAGTCACACTTCCTGTTACAGGATAATTATTTTACACCACATCCTTATTATGTTTTATCATCCTCCCAATCTCTAATAATGAGGCCCAGTGAACCAGCAGAGTGTGATTAACGCTGTGATTAACAATCATGGTTTTCACTAGCAGTACAGCAGAGGTAAGAAAACGTCATAGTTTGACTTTTATTCTTCCAAATAGCAAAAAATACTTCAAAATACACTAAAATGTAAACATAAACCTTTCTGAAGTTACAAGTATATTCTCATTTTTATCAAATTATTTTATTTTTATTTTATTTTTTTCATTTTCATTTTATTTTATTTTTTATTTTATTTTTATTTTGTTATTTTATTTAATTTTTTATCTTGTTATTTTATTTTATTTTGTTATTTCGTTTTTATTTTGTTCTTTTACTTTATTTTTTACTTTATTTTTATTTTTATTTTTATTTTGTTATTTTATTTTATTTTTTTATTTTACTTTATTTTTATTTTATTTTTATTTTGTTATTTTACTTTATTTTCAAAATGCTTTAAAAATGATCATATTTCTTGATTTTTTCACACTAATGTGAATAAAATTAGCATGTTATGCAAAAGCAAAACTGCTCATTTTAATAAGTGCAAATCAGTTCACATCAGGTTTAATAATTAATCACCAGATCCCAACAGACCATTTAACATAATAGGGTCAAAACCTTATAATATAAAGAGACACTAAATACATTTAAATTGAGCTAACACGCGGTAATAATGAGAGGGGGTAAACAAAACAAATATGACACCTTCAGTAGAAACTGAGCAGAAAATTACAAAATAATCAGTTTCTCAACCTGGATTATTTCCATAGAAAGCCGACTATTATAAGGTATGAAAATTTAAGTTAAATGTTATTTACTACCTCGTTCCTGGTCTCACCTGTCACATTTCCACCATCAAACATGAGGACATGCCACGAATAACAGAAAGCTTCAGTCAAATAACAGATTTTCTGCTGGAAATGACCTGAACTGTTGTCAAACCACATCAGTAAAGTGGAACAAACAGCTAGATCAGATACGAATGCTGTTGATTTTGTCCTTAAAGGCGTGGGAAACTCATTTAATCAATCCATTTGCAGTGATTTCTGGTAGGAATGAATGCCTCGCAGGCCGCACTCGGGTCAAAATAAGCCCAGATCAGCAACTACAAGTCTGCTGCAGCAGAGAGCGGCAGAACACGGCAGTATTTGGAGTCTTATTTCCCGATGTTTGGACATCTTGCCTCGGATTGGATAACAGCAATGCAACTCTACTATTATTATGTCCACAAATAACACAAGCCTGGAGGAGTTTTTCTGTGTGGTGGAGTTGCTAATGCTAACGGTTAGCTTCTAGTCGCCGAGACATTCTCTGCTGTTTCCTGGACGCTAAACCAACAACAGCCTTCCCCGTCGTGAGTCAAGATGGGTGAGTCCATGAATGTTAAGTGACAGTGTGACGTAGATCTGTCTGGATTTTCAAATCATAGAGTTTCACCGTCTATTTTCTCCCAGAAGCTAATGCAGGAGATAGCTGTAGGAGACTATTTTCATGTTCAGCCTGCATGAAAAACTTACAGTGATCGATTATAATCAGAAATAATCATTAAAAAATCATTTTTCAGTGAACCACACCTTTAAAACTTAAAAAAGACAGATCAGGGCTGATCCAAAATGTAAATCACAGTAAAGCGGGACACGTTTGTTCTTTTATGACACTGATGATTCTGTTGATGTTCATGAAAAATGTAAAAATTTAAATAGAACCATATTTATCCATTCGGTTGTTCTCGTTCCTTTCTGGAAGACAACCTACTTGTTTTGCTCTGATAGGCAATAAAACCTCTCTAAAGATTGACAGATGGTTGAAATCCAGTATTTGTGAAGGACACTTTGTTAACTTTTCATTTTGGAAAAATAAACGTGTGCAGGAACCATATAAGGGCTTCATCAGAGTTGTTGCTTCCTGTGTAATCTGAGCAAACAGTGAATGTGTGCTGAGGACTAGCATGTTGTTTAGGGCAGCTTGCACAGTGACAGTTCTTCCTAAAATGTTTGGTGAATTAAAAGTTTCAACTAAGTGTTATAAAGAAAATGCATTGTCTATATCACCATTAATACTGATGAATCTGGTCATGCATATCTCCAACTGTCTTCAGTAAATAAAAAATGTTTAACTATCTGACCTTTGATAAACTAATTAATTACAAGGTAAAGAGTTAAGCAAAATGATTTTGCTCTGCATGTCGGTCTAGCCACGCTGCATTGGAACCTCTGCAGCCTCGGCCAGTCTTGTGGCGGGCCAATCACAGCGCTCTATCGGTTTGGTGGATGGGATGTTATGACTGAGTGAAAGATGGGATGGCTCATTTGAAACAGCTTTGGCATCAACTTTGGATTATTTAGACTTGGGTTTTTCTTTGAGTCAAGAGCAGATCGAGGTACTTAAATCTTTTATTTAGAAAAATTATGTATTTACAACTTCTTCGACAGTGGATGGCAGCAAGGTTTTAATAGTTTTGCATTTTTTATTAGTTTTTATTTTTATTTCGTTTTTACGTCAAATTTTTAATTCTATTTAGTTTTAATATGTTTTTACAACTTGTTTTTTAGTTTCAGTTTAGTTTTTATTAGTTTCAGTTTAGTTTTTATTAGTTTCAGTTATAGTTTTAGTCTTTTTTGTAATATTAGTTACATATCAGGGACAAGAATGAATAAAAGAATAGGTAATTGTTGTGTGTAACAAAATCCCAGAAAATCATCATAGTTTTTTAAAAAATGTATTCAGTTAGAACAGGTGAGCTACCAAACATTCCAGGTAAGTATCAAAGATATGGCAGAGTAACAAAAAAATCTCGGAAATTCTAACTTCCGAGTAGAAATAATGAACCGGAACACCCCCTAAGTCAGAGAAGGTTTCTTAATCCAACTGCAAGATTCAACATAGCAGCTTCTTGTAATAACAACAGTAGCTGTGGTGGAAACGTGTTTATTTTACAAGATAAACTTGTAAGTGTGCATCTAAAATCGATGTTATGTGCAGTTGTATGTTCTCCGAGGTAAATTGAACGCACCATGAGGTCCGGCCTCCACAGTATAGACATTGAAGAGTAGATACCACACCGACCGCTATTCCCTATGGCAGCCACATCTGGAGCTCACGAACTACGAGGTAACATTGTTTATAAACCTGTTCACACACACCAGAATATGTGCGCTCGCTTTCACATCCATCAGGCAAAATACAAGCGAGTTCAGTTCACCTTCACCAAAAAACAAACGAGTTCACAAACGATCGCTCAATGAACGCATTCAGGTACAACACTGCCTGTCACTTCCTCCCAACTCTTGCCGACATGACGCTCGATGTTGACTAATGAGCCGTCTGTTGTGGCGCGCGGACAAAAAAAAAACTACCAGAAATTAGAATAGGACATAAACACGAAAACTAAGCTAATTTTCAATATTAATTCCATTTTAGTTTGTTTTGTTAACGCTCAATACAGTTTCAGTTAGTTTCCGTTTTATTTCAAAAAGATTGTTTTTATTTGTATTTCAGTTAACGAAAAAAAAATTTAATTCTATTTTTCGTGATTTCGTTAGTTTTCATTTACGATAATAACTCTGGATGGCGGACTGCCCCGTTGACTGACATGTAGCAGTGACAACGTTACGTTGTTTGTTGTCCAATAGCATGTGGAGACAGTTTGAAAGACAACCGTAGATCCCGCCCACGACTGAGAGCCATCAGTAGCTATGTTTACACGGGCACAAGAAAAACGGAATGAATGCCCAATCAGATCAAAAATCCTTCACGTAAACATGTCAATCAGAATATTCTCATCCAATACGATCGGAATGAAATTTCATTCATGCTCTAATGCTCTATATACTCCATTGGATTAGCTTAGCTAATGAGGACTTCTAGACCAAACCAGACTCCTAATGTCAAAGAATTTCTGAACAGTTTTAAGTCAAAATCAAAGTCTCAGCTGTGAGATTTTCAAAGTAAAAGCTAAATAGCAACCTTGTTCATTCACCGAGAACATTGCTATCCCAAAACTCATTATACTAGTTGTCAGAAGAAGGTCAGCGCTGTGACACCGAGCTCCAAGCTGCCTGAAGGAATTTAGTATGGATCCCCTTCTGCAACATGCAGCGCTCAATTCCAGCTGTCATCAGGCTGGAGAAGGCAGAAATGCATTACCGGTCAGGATAATATGCTTTATTATATGGCTTATATGCCAGCTCACGGTGCTGCAGGGCAATGAGAAGAGCAATTACAAGAGCCGGGATGTCTCGTGTGTGTGCATTCACGTGTGTGTGTATACGCGCATAAACACACCTGCCAGCCTTTACCTCTCAAAGCCAATAAACTCTTAATGTGTTATTTTCAAAGTTGCATCAATTTTTAAAACGTTATCAGCCCTCGGACATGCACCACTGCTTACTAAGTATCCTGAGTACAAGGTCACGATCTTTATCTAGCAGCATGGATACAATTAACATTATAATACACACAAAAATAGAGTAGCTGCACCCAAAAATAGAAAAAACGAGAATTATTAGAGTTATGTTAATTTTGTAAATTTTCTAGGGGTGGGAAATTAACGCGTTAATTATGATTAATTAGAAAAAGAAATTAACGCATTTAACCCTTTAAGCCCGAGGGTCCCTGAATTGACCTTTCTCCGAGTCCCGCCCCCTAGTTACTGTTGCCAAGTCCGACAATAAGTGGATCAAATACTGCAGCTCCGCAGATTTCCGCGATGGAAAGAAGTAGACAGATGCGTGTCAGCGACATTTTTTGGAGCAATTCCTCCTCAATATCATCCAGATCGAGGCAAAAGGGTTACAGTATGCAGTGGAGGGATATATTAGTGTCGGCTCCGCTGAGCGAAGCGTAGCAGGGAACAAGGAGCTGGGAGTTTCGGGAGAAGGCGGCGTCCGGGATCACGTGGATCGGTGAGCGGTGGCGGCGATGCGGTGCCCCTGTCAGCTGTCAGATATCAGATGATCTGAGCTGCAGGCAGCTCTAAAAGCTCCCGGTGCTCTGCATCGCTCCAGTTTATCATCTCAGCTGGTTCTGTTAACAAAAAGAAACTTAAGCCCGTGTTTACGTTCATTTTCAATATAGTTCCCGGCCGGAGCTCGGCATTATTTCATCACGTGATCATGACACCACCCGCTGTTGCGCCAATAGGCTTAATGTGCATTTATAAGACACACGTAATATTACCCTAAAAGGTTCTTCGATAGTCTGGGAGGCGGACCTCCACCCAGCCGCGGGGGGTGGGGGGGGCTGAAGCACTCATGCTTGGCTGTTGCTGGTTGAGCTCGATGAGGAGGTTCTGAAGGGAAACGAAGGAGACACGACTACTATCGAGGCTAATGCTTAGTAGTAAATTAGGCTTAGCTTCATCATTTTGTTTGGAGTTGTCGGATAGTAACGGTTGCTACGATGTGTGATTGGACAATAGCCGTTCTGGGGGCGGGGCCAGTAAAAGGCTAATTTGGGGATGTTGAAGTTTAGCAGCAAAATATATGCCCTAAATATCAATCTAGTCAAGCTGCACCTCTAAAGAAAGCTCAGAACCTTGGCTACAAGACCATGTAAACCATTTCTATGTGCTCCAAACACAACTAAAACAATCAATCAAATGAGTGATCAGAAATCCCTCTTCATGTGTTTTTGCTTTCATTTCTGTCTCTAATGATGCTAAATCAAATCAAATTGCACACACATTCTATCAACCCATTATTATTATTATTATTATTATTATTATTATTATTATTATTATTATTATGTGACAAGTGAATTTCCCCACTGTGGGATCAATAAAGTCTATTCTATTATTATTATTTTTTTTAAAGACAATACCATTATCATCTTTTTTTTCTCCTGTTTTGAATTGAAATACAATTTAAAAGCATTTTTTTTTTAGATATTAAAAGAGCTTGTGTTTACAATAATAATGTCAATGACTATTGTTTGATTCTCTGTCTCATTATTTTTAATTTTAAAAAATTGCTTTCAGGGCAAATTTTCTTGAACGATTAAAATGCGATTAATCAAGATTAATTAATTACAAAGCCTCTACTTAACTAGATTCATTTTTTAATCGAGTCCCACCCCTAATATTTTCTAATTGATATGTTTAAAAGCTTTAACAGCAGATTTTGAAGATTCAGCTCAGACACTTTTCTTTTTTTTTTTCATTTAGAAGAGAACAAACATCATCTGAATCTCGGTTAGATGTAATGCATTTTCAAGATGATCCCGACAGGACCACCGTGACTTTGACTTTTCCATCTGAAAATTATTCTGGGTACCAGCGCTGAACCCCGGCTCTGCCTCTCCTTAACACACCAATATAAAAGCACTATGAATTTTCAGATAAGAAAACATCACAAAAGGCCGAATCAAATATTTATCACGTGTTCCCCCGGTGATTAGTAATCTCCTGTTTTCATTTTGACACTGTCGCTCTTCCCACCTCCTACTCCCCTGCTCCCCGCTTCCATCTGCTTCCAATGTAATCTTAATGTGAAAAGAAAAAAAAAAGATGATACCTTAACAAAGACACAAAGCTATCTGCTTCGCTGCTGATTTTTATCTCTCCATGTTTGCAGGAGGTTTGTGTGCATGCATGCATGTTTCCGTGTCTGACTTTATACGCCGTGCACACAAACTGTCTCCTTTATCTAATAGATTTCAATCAGCACAAATGTGAATGTTGCAGGGACATTTCAGAGTTGAGGAGAAAAAAAAGGGTAGCCATAAACGATTTTCCAAAGCAGCGGCTCTACTGGGAGCTTACTGTAACTTTGCAGTTCCTGAAATCGAAAGTGTGTTTGTTTCTCTTTATGGAAATAATTATTCAGATCAGAAACCAACTCATGAAAATACTCCCCAACATTTCTACTCCAACATTTATGCTCCAACCTGCACGACACATAAGATAAATCTGTAAGATGTCATCTCTTTAAAGCACGAAGAGTTCCTTTAAATTATTGATTATGCATTGCAGATACAGAGAAAATAGGATGTTTTGAAACACTTTGAAGTTGTGTTTTCAGACTCATCTTGAAAGTTGATTTATTTTTATGCCTACTCACTTTTTTCTACACAGTTTTGAATAACGAAGCAATGAAAAATACCATTTCATCAAATGTAGAAGGTATTTATTGGTAACCGTGAGGATAGCCGCAAGTGTTCTAGAAAATTACCCTTAAAGGCACACTTGGCAGTTTTGGTTTGCTTTTAGCACCCTCTAGTGTCCGTTAGTGAAAGAAAAAGGGAAACTTATCTCCTCGCTGTGCATTCATCTTTTTAACACCTTAATCTAACTGCTGAAACGTCTCCTCAGCCTTCATTAGTGTCTACAGGAGCGGTTCATCACTAAATCAAACAAATCAGCTGTGTTCATGATCTAAAACATGCAGGAAACATGCTGGAAGCAGACTGCAGCACCAGGCATGTCAACTCCACTTTACTAAGTCCAGCAGGGACAGAACCGCCACTCTGAAGTTGCAAGTGTGGTATTCTGGCCACGGAGGGCGGTGGGGGTCTGAATGACATTTCCCTGTAAAGGAGGAGCGTATCGCTGCAGACCCGGAGACCCCAGATTCAGGCTTCTACTGTTTAACTGTTAAAATCGTATTACAGAAATGATTTCATTGTTTATGAAGCTGATCAAAAATTGTTTGTTATTAAAGCTTCAATTAATTTGTTTTTCAAATTATTTATCAAATGTAACTCGACGATTAAAATTTGTTTAGAAAATTTAGGTAGAAAACTCTGTTCCAGGGAGAATAGCGAGTCTTCCGTTGTTTTGATTGGTCGTCAGATTGGAGGGAATTTTGGGTTATTAAAGCAGTTCAGAGTTGGAAAATCAGTGGATATGAAGGATAAGTGAAGTCTTACTTCTGACTTTACCGTATAAACCTACTATATTATTAACTTTTCCTCCATGTTTGCCCGAAGATGGACTGAGAAGCATCCTGTCCGCTCATTGGTCAGTCAATGAAACCTCCACTGATTGGTCCTTGTCCGATCGACGGCGATCAACTTTCTGGGATCGCGTCGCTGGCTCGCCTGTGCATGACACATGTACAACCGCAAAATTTCACATGCACGTTTTTTGTGTTTCGCTTAGCAGGAGGGAGACCTGTGATTATCGCTTTGTCGCGCATGTCTCATTGAAAATGAATGGAGGAGAGGCGATGTCGCCTCCTGTGTGTCGAGCCTATTACTCTCCGCTCGTGATCAATCTTGGATTGCTATGAAACCAAATCGGGTGAATCTGGTGTCTCCGGGTCTGCAGCCTTATACTATTGCTGTTAAGGGTCATTTTAGCACATACTGGCTCAAGAAAATTATTTAAAAATATGAAAAAGTTGCACAGTATGGCTTTAAACTGCTTAAGTCATGCTTTTTTATTTGTACTTCTGTCTCACTCTTGACTGAAGTGTTCACTTCTAACTGTCTGAAGTGTCCCAGTGTGTTCAGACAGGTTTTACAGCTGTTTGCTTTGTGTCTTACTGTCTGGTTAAAGTGCAAACTTCCACCTTAGCTTTTGATCTGAAGAACTCAGCAAAAAGTGATTAAAAAATAATAAAACATTAAATCTGAAAAACACATAAAGCATAAAAAACCTACACAAGCAAAAAAAAAATCTATTTTTCTTACAATCATGGCCTATTTTCCAGGCAGTTTTATTTTCGATCAGATTTCCAAACCTGAAAGTCAACTAGGTGCTTTTAGAAATCCCAGTTGGCTTTCTGGTGCATTTTGGTGAGGAATGGCTTCAATTCATAAAGTCTTTATGGCTAGAGTGCTGCAAAGATTGCTGTCCTTTTGTAGGATTATCCTATTCCTAGAGAGAAACTCTGTACTTCACCTCTCAAAGCAAAGACCTTTGCTAACAATTACCCAGTTTGGGCAGGTCAGGTAATTCAGTTGAGCGTTACACCAATTTAAAAGCTGCAGAGGTTTCCTCCAAACATCTGCAAAAACAGAATACTTCGCTCCATCCCATGGCTTGGTTTTCACTCTTGCACATCCCATCAACACACCTCATATTTGCACGTTTATGGTTACTTCATTGGATCTAATGAGCTGAATTTGTCACTTATGGACTTATGGGGCTCTTGAAGCATCTCATCATTGATACAAAGATTCACCAGACCAGAACTTAATGTGTCATAATAAGGTCCTAAAGCTTATATAAATTACACCACTTAGTCATATAGCTAAAACACTCCTAAAGCTGACTTTATTTAGTATTTAAAGAGCATTGTGTGTAGAATGAAGCAGAATAATTGAATCCATTTCAAGGTGAGTGATTTATTAACGCAGTATTCAAGTTCTTCCTTGAAACAATGAAGTCAGGTTAAGTGATTTTTAAAATATTATCTGACACTTCTGAAGTGGAGTCACTCACTCAGGTTTTCTTGCACTTAACGTGACAATGGTGCATAATGAGCAGCTTCTGATGGCTCTGTCTGAACATCAGACCAATGAACCCGTCTCATCTTTAAAAAACTGATGGTGTTTCTCAGCGCCAAGCACCGGGTCTTACACCCAGATATTATTAGTACTCCACGCTTTCTGCCTTCATTGCCCATGCTCCCAAAGGTGATTTTATGAGGAGTTTCAGAACGTGGTTCTGGAGACCTGGGATTCTCCAGATCAGTTGCTGCATGTGGTCTGAACTAATCACACTCTCTCAGAAGCACAGAGTAATTAAAAGTCAATGCAGAGAAAATTCACGTATGCACAGAACTACAGATAAATTACCCATGCAGCATGAATAAGGCTTAAAGACCCACTCCAATGAAAATGGTGCTTTTTTCTGTTTCTAACAGGTTCTTGAGGCATTTTTCTTATGCTACAGGACATATCTAAAGAAATTTAAGCTCAAAATTGCATTTCTGAGTATTTCTGCATTCAAATCGCTGTGCATCAGTAGCAGATGAAAAAATGCAGCCTAAAACTGACTGTGATGTCACAAACCCACTGGGTGGAGCACAAACTCCTAATTCAACCATCGGCCTGTATTTATGGAGCTGATGTAATGCTAGCAGCCAGTGCTGCATGCTAGCACAGAGAGCTAGCATGCAGCACTGGCTGCTAGCATTACATTAGCTATTTATGGAGCTGATGTAATGCTAGCAGCCAATGCTGCATACTAGCACAGAGAGCTAGCATAAACAGAAAGCTCTCAACAGCCGTGAAAAGAGGGGCGGGGGAAAACTCCACGCCAATGGCTCCGCCCACAACTCAGAGGCAAATTTTTAATGAGCTACTGCCACTATGTAGAAACTAAGTACTAGAAAACGGCATAATCATAGTTTAAAGACCACTAAGAACTATTTAAAACAGCTAAAAAAATGATCGGAGTGGGTCTTTAAATGACCACATATGAGCAGATGCGTGCACTAGTAGGCTTATATTCAAAGAGGAAGACTCAAATTCTGCAAGTGATCACAAAAACTATACATGATGTACAAATAAGCAGAGGGTGACTCCACAGAGCTTAAAGAAAATCTGCTGCTAAAGGGAAGAGGAGGACGAGAAATGGAATTTGATATTCGCTTCAAAACAGCTTGGTAGCAGGAAGGCCCCATGGAGCCACATGGGGCGACAGCACCAAACAAACCTTTGCTCTGAGCACAACAAATATTTTCATGTTTTCCCTTCAAAGGATCACAGAGCAACGCGCTCTACAGTCGGCCATATCAAAGCTCCCAAACTCTGCGTGCATGTGTACATGAACGTATGTGTGTTTAGATGGGTGTTTCTGTCCCGTGAGCTCTACAGACTCAACCCAGAGACACATGATATGAAAATAAAATTAACTTTAACAACAAGAGCAGTTTAAGTCTGTTTCTAAACATGCTTTTCTTTCATGCATGCAAAGACACACGTAGTGCATTTCCACAGAGGCATGCAGACAGCGCCGGTGAGCTTCACATGTTGGCGACTGAATGCCTGAAACACTGTAATGTGCTGCTGAACCTTGTGTGTGCACAGTTGGATGCTGGGAACAGTCTCTTACGCGAATCTAAATATAGGACCTCTCCTCCGTCTGTGTGTGGACGCTCACTTAGTCTCTCTTTATGTCTCACCGAGTCAAATATGCACACTCACATCTCACTAAACACTCAAGGTTATCACAACTTTTTGTCTCACACCACACACACATCAACTTGTGTGTGTGTGTGTGTGTGTGTGTGTGTGTGTGTGTGTGTGTGTGTGTGTGTGTGTGTGTGTGTGTCTCATGAGGACTCTGTTGAAGTAGGGCAGGCAGGAGGAAAGTGGGGCGACATGAGGGCGGGAAGTGAGCCCAGTCAGAATATCAATAATGGATAAACACGTTGCCATCAGGAGGGACTGAAGGAGATGTGGAGCGAGTCGGAGGACCTGGAAGGAAGGGTAAAGAGTTTGGACAGAGGCAACGGAGGAGATGGAATCTGGGCGCAGAGAACAAATACAGATACGGTAGCCTCTTATTTACTAATGTCTCTTTTTAGTGACACTAGCATCACAGACAATTACAAAAAGGCTCCAAACAATCCGAAATATATCCATATAGTCCTGAGAATGTGATGTGTGTGTCCATGTGCACATTCACCAAAATGCCTGTTTATATTCATTTCAACAGAGATCTTATAAGGTATTTGACTGACTGATTAAAGGTCAACTTTACCTATATTTTAAAACATCTGCAGTGGTCTCTAGTAGGAATGAATGCCTTGTAAGTTGTTCTCTGTGGAAAAAAGCTCTGGTACGCCTGTTTGAGGATGGAGAATTCAGCGGAGGAGAAAGTAGCTTCAGACGACAAGATTTGGAGTCTTATTTCCTGATATGTGGACATCTCGCCTCTGATTGGCTAACAGCAACACGACTCTACCACTGACTGTGTTTGCTCTGCAACGTTCATGTTTTATCTCCACAAATAACACAAGCCTGGAGGAGTTCTGCTGTGTGGTGGAGTTGCTAATGCTAACGGTTAGCTTCTACTAGCCGAGACGTTTTCTGCTGTTTCCTGGACGCTAAACCAACAACAGCCTTCCCTGTCGCAAACCAATTCAAGCATTGGAGGTACCTGGGCTCAGGGTGTGCTGCTGCCTTTAAAGGGATATTCCACCCCTAAGTGAAATTTGGTCTATATCCGTGTTCCCCACAGTTAGATAAGTGAGAAAAAAAGCATTTTGTAACCAGCGCAGTAATTCTCCTGATCTGGCAGCAGTCCGTCTGCTTTAGCTTAGCATAAACAATGGAAGTGAATGGCGGGTACTAGCATTTTGTGTGCTGTGTTATATCCATGCGCCATGCAGCAGCGGGTTACAGCGGTGCTTTGTTGTACCGTAGTCCCAAGTCTAAATCGGCTCCTGCAAATCCTTCATGTTACTTCTTACCTTTTATTTGCAGTCGACATGATTATTGAGCTCACCAGGAATAATTGGTATCATTATTGAGTCATTTTAATCACTTTTGCACACAAAATGCTAGTACTTGCCATTCACTTCCATTGTTTATGCTAAGCTAAAGCAGATGGACTGCTGCCAGATCAGGATATTTACTCCGCTAGTTACAGAATTCTGTATTCTCACTTATCTAACTATAGGGATGGGTGGAATATCCCTTTAAAGCCTGCTGGCTTTTGGTTTGCTGCAGGTCTGTCTTGTGCAGTGCAGAGTCCTCATTGGCCATTATTTATGTTTCTTTAAGAATAAGATACTATCTTTTATATAGCGCATCTCAAGCAAAATCACGAGGTGCTTCACAAGGACAAAATAATTAAATTAAAACATATTAAATAAATAAATTCTAAATGATTAAAACATAAAATGGGAAGAGTAAAAATTTTGATTACAAAATAACACGAAATCAGCCGTTCTACAATGTCAGATTCCCGTCGGTCACGGGTGTTTTAGCACCAATAATGTGACACAGCTGTTTATCCACCGAAATAAATATTTATTGGGTAAAATAATTAGTGGATGAAGAACACACGTGGATCACTGAGACGGTCAGAATTGCGGTTCCCCTGTTCTGCCACTAGATGCTGTTCCTACGCATGGTCAGAGCTGTTCTTATATTTAGGAACGTTTTCACGCACAGGTACAAATTGGTAAATACCACACAATGCGTAAAATCGTTCCCACGCACGAAATACGCACAGATCTGTTCGTAAGTACGGTTGATAAATGAGGCCCCTGGTGTGTAGACCATAGTACATACAACTCAGTTTGGTATACTATGGCGTTTGGATTGAAAATTTATTACAAACATGGTAATAACAGCTAAATGAATGAAGAAGATCCTTTTATTAGAGATTAGAAAATTCTAAAATTTTCCATAACCAATGGTTTGAAAAACAGTTTATCCAAAAAAGAAACGGTGTTAATCTTAAACATTTGGAAGAAGCAGCAATGTTAGCAAGTCTGAATAGAAGCAACTCCCAGTCCAAGCTTTTATGCTAATGATGCAACAGGAACAAATAAAAAGTTAAACACTTTTAGGCCGGCGGATCCTTTTAGAACAGCCCAAAATGCAAAAAATCAAGCTACTTAGAAACAATAGGAGAGATTTAATTGCTGTTTGCTAATTAAGGTTTCGACAGTGATTACTGTGAAACTGAGTGATTAAATCTACGGGTGGCTTTTTTTTTGTGTGAAAAAGTGACTTAAAAACAAATAGTTTAATTTTAATAACATCATTCACATGATGCCCTAAAATAATTTGTTACTTGTTTAATTAATTTTCAAATAGAAAAACAAAACAAAACAACTGTTTAATTATGAAATGTCTATGAATCAAGATTTGGCAAAGATTTGAATAATCTAGGGTGAAATGTAAATGTAAATCACTGAATAAATCTGCAAAATTGAAAAGCGTTCCTGTTGTTTCCTCTTCATTTGCAAGTAAAATGCTTGCAGTTGAACAGCTTCCATCAGCGAGAACGCATCTTGTTGTGGCGATAATACCTCTTGGTCCACTTTTCATAAAAGACACTTTGAGTCAGTGACGGGGAGTGCTGGAGCGGAGACGCGAGGGAGAACGAGATGAAGAGAGGAAGCATGGCCGAGCTTTGAGCTGTAGCTTTTTTCATATTCGAGCTGGCAAACCGGTGTGAAAGGTGAGCCATCCAGCAGTGTTCCAAATCCATTTAGCCTGAGGTAAATGATGAAAATAGGATGCACAGGGCTCCACTCTGCACGCCATTGTCACCCCTGATTCATATTTATGCAGCCTCTAGCATAAAATCAGGTAGGTGTGTGTGAGTGAGTGTGTGAGAACTTGTGTTTTCCTGTGTGAGCAGGAGGGAAAGGAAATAGACTCGAGTGTTCTGAGGTTTTCTTCTAAAGGCCTCACTTTTCTGTAAATCTCCTGTAACTCGAGCCAGGCTGGTTGCATTCCCATGTCAACTTGGGAACGTGCATTCTTGAACAAGCACGACTTCACATTTGCATCCGTGTGTGAACCAATTACTGATTGGCTGCCTTGTTCGCGAATCCACCAGGGGCATTTTTCGAGCAATTGAAAAACTCCAGGTTATCACGAAGGGCTTGTTGCTCGGGGCAACTCAGCTGTGTCCACTTTCCTCTGCTCCTGCCTCCTGCACGACTTGAAAAGGCATGATCACAGACAAAGAACCAAATATTGCATTCCTTGTAACACGGTGAAATATTGATTCAGCACAGTTTTAGCCTCCTGAACAAAGTGGAACACTATTTATTCGTGAGGACATCGATAACAAACTTGTTGAGTCGCGGGAGGGGGAGTGTATCTGAGCACGTCGGTGTGTGTGTAAACACACTGACAGCTTGCTTCAGTTTTTATCCCCGTGAACAAGCCTCTCTATTATTCCTTCCTTAATGACGCTAATTAGACTGTTCGCTTTAATTAATCTGTCCTTGATTAAGCGACTGTTTGTCTGTGTGGGATTTCACGGTGGCTTGTGTACTCGCACGTGTGTTTGCAGGCGCGCACAAACACAACCGCCAGTGCAAATCAGCGTCGCGGCGTGAGTGAGTGAATGACAGGAGAAGCCAAATGTCTGGCCGAGTTTGATGGAGCGTGTGGAGTTCTCATCGCTGACCTCCAAATTACACATCTACACCCATCAAGGTGGCAAGAGAACAAGTGGAGTCCATTACACTCCTCTAATTACTCAAAAAGCCTGCAATTATCAAAAGCAGTGCACGATGAAAAATGAAGAGGAAAAATTGGATTGAAAGTTGCACCATTTGCTTCCTCCATTAGAGCTAATCAGGCACATTCTGCCTCTTCTTTGTTTTCTCCACTTGGTTTTTAAGGTTTGCTGTTGCAGGAAAGGAAAGCAAAACAACACTTCTGTTGATTTTCTGTTTTCTTTTCATAATTGTTGCCATAAACTTCATTGTTCATTTCTCCATCCTCTGTTTCTCTGCCTCTGCTCTTCATGAATTAGAAAGTAATTATATCTCAGCGTGCCTGCAAGACAGTGTGCTCCACTGATGAGAGCAGGCTGGGAGGTTGGATATAATGAAGTGGGATATATTCTGGGATGCCAGTGCTTCACAGGCCAGAAGACCTGCTGTTCTCATATTAAATACTCAGAGCTTCATGTGATGTTATTATTACTATTCTTTTACTCCTAGGAGGAGCTTTGGTGATTTTTTACTGACAGCTACAAAACCCCAGATCATTAATAAAAAAAGATTTTCACCAATCAAACTTTGAACTAAAGCTACATTTACTCAAAAATTTGCATTCCGCGCTTTGTTTTCCTTTTCATGTAAGAAAAGCAATTAAGGTAGAAGATCCAAAACAGTGACAAGACTTTCAAAGTAAAAGAACCCCCTGGAGAGTGCATGTTGTGTTGTTTACCTTGTTTGCCGGGAAAACGTGTGGAAATCCCTGCTGATGTCTGGAAGCACTGAAAACAGGCTCTTGGTGGAATCTTGTTTTTATTGGTTTACCAGGAAGAAGTTGCAGATATAAAGTATTCAAAAAGGAGCGCTATGGTTGCTTTTATTTGTGCATTAAAGATAGCATTTTAACAAAATAAACAAAAAAAAAAAACCCTTGAGGATTTTTCATACTTGTTACTGTTCATGTGAATGATACCTGATGCCTTAGTTTTATATTTTTTAAAGGTCAACTTTACTCATGCTTAATACATTTGCAGTGGTTTCTAGTAGGAATGAATGCCTTATAAGCTTAAAAGCTCCGGTGCACTTGTTTGAGGATGTAGAATTCAGTTAGAGGAGAGAATGTCAGAACAAGCCAGGATATCAAATCTGATTTTTCCCCCACATGCGACCCATATCTGATTTTATTGTGACAGTCTGAACAGCACAGATCCGATTTTTTCAAATCTGATCCAGGTCATTTTCATATGTGGTACTGAATCCAAAACATATCCGAAGTTTTTGAAAGCAGTTTCCACGGTGGCCCCAGAGGGTTTGATTCAAACGTCGGCAAACCCTTGTGGGGCCACCATGAAAACCCCTGACAAACCCTGTTGGGACCCATACGGCTTGCCCATATAGATCCCATATGGGGCCCGCTTATGTGTGCTGGCTGGGGAGGTAGCTTTTCAGGAGTTATTCCAAAATGACACCCACAGAGTTGATTAGGAAACATTCCTTTTTAACACTCGGGTGTAACTCTCATGTCAGTGTTACATATCAACTATATAACTCTTTTTAGTGTTAAATGAACTATTCTTAGTGTTAAATTGGACCAACACCCTAAAATTAACACTTTTAAATTTGCTGTGTAGCCTTATTTCCTGATATCTGGACACCTCACCTCTGACTGGATAACAGCAACGCTACTCTACTGACTCTGTTTGCTTTGCAACGTTGATGTTTTATCTCCACAAATAACACGAGGAACTAGGTGTAGGGCACAATTTTCACATTCAGCCAGCATGTTAAACTCAGAGTGACCCATCATTTTAAAAAATAATAAGTAAAAAATGGTTTCTTAGTGAAGCTCCTCTTTAAATTATTTTCTCAAATCCCTTTTTTGTTAAATGGCCCCCTGAGAGTTTTACCCTTCAAAGGGCCAGGCAGCAGAAGCACTTCACCCTAAGGAATCGGACCAACGCAACCCTCGACATGAACATGCAACATGTACAAAATAAAAGGTTACGCGAAAGAGGAGAATTTGGATTTGCCAAAAGTGTCTTTGTGTGTAAAGCTCAAGTATCCTCTCTCCTTGACCGTCCAAGTGCATTAGACATAATGATGAAGGCATCTGCAAAGGCACAAGTGCATCATCAGAAGCAGTGTGCTGCTGGAGATGAGGTGTTACAATTTAGAGCAAATAGAAGGAGAAAAAACTCTAAAGAGCAAATGAATAACAAACATTTGCAATTGCTTAGGGAGGTGCCACCTCTGCAGCCACTGCTCTGTCACGAAGCGAAGGAACCAGCATCACAGCATCAGCATACAAACGCAGCTGTAATGAAGCCTCGGCAGTCCTGGACTCTAACCACACAGACCTATCCATCTCCCCCATGCATTATTCACCGCGCACAGCCATTTTACCGCCCAGCGCAGCCGGCAGAGATTGGTTCCACTTTTTATTTATCTGTTTTCATCCCCTCCCTCCTTTCCCTCCTCCTTCCTTTCTGCAGCTTTTCAATTAAATTAAGGCAAGCGGGACACTAAATCCATGCAGCAGAGGCTGCCCACATGACAATTAGACTGTCAGCCAGAAAGAGAAAGAGGCAGGGACGAGATAGTGAAGACAGCTAAGGTAAGCTGGCAGAGCTGGGACGCTCATTTGGGGACGAAGCGCAGACAAAACGCCCAACACAGAGCTGTGTAATTCTTAGAGAATTACACCCCAGTGATTCTCAATAAAGGTCAAATTTTAGTATTCAATTACAATTAAATTCATGGAACCTCACTGAATCAATAGAACATCACCTGCATTAATATCAGTCAGAAGTCTCATTAGTACTAATAGAACAACATTGATATTATCATGATTTCATTGATTTGGCAGGAGCTGCATCGGATTAATGTCTTTAATTTCAGAGGGATTTCATAATTAACCAGTAGCGTTACAGCTCAGGTTCTAGAGGAAGCTGCAGCTTCTGCGTTGGCTTCAGCGGCCAGGAGCTGGAGGCAGAATGCTGCAGGTGCACCTAATAAAGTTAATAAAGTGCAAGTTGATTAGTTACTGACTCCCATGTGGGCGACAAGAGAAGAGTGGTGGTTTTAGACTCACTTTATGAGATCATGGGAATGAGGAAGTACTTGGCAGCTCAGTGTGAAAGCAGAGGGATAATTGATGAGAACAACTAGCAGCCAAAGGCGGGAACGAGAGAGAAGCTGGAGAATTAAGAGTATAGCATTCGCACTTTTTCTGATTGATTGATTGAAACGTTTATTTGAACACAAGACATCATTTTTAAAAAATGAACACAGTAAAAAAGAAAAGATATATTCAAATAAAAGAAAAAACGTCTTAGCCCAAAAGGAATGGGAAGGAGCCAGTGCTTATTCAATCCCACCCCCTTGCCACTGAAAACTAAACTACCTCAAAATAAACAATGTGCATATTTAATGTACACCTCAGGATCATTACATACATCTAATAATTACTATATATATATTAGGGCTGGACGATATGACGAAATATTTCGTCTGTACGATAGAAAATGTTTACATGAAGCTCTATCGTTTACACCACGATTCGGCGTTTTTTACGGCTGTATTTTACATCATGATGCACCTTACGGCATGTCCATGCACGCCAAGCTAGCCATGCATTAACAAACATGGAGGAGGACGGTAGCGGACGCGGTTCAGACCAGGGTAATTTTCAGCAGGATGACCTGCCAACCCAAACGGAGGAGCTTGTACCTAAAAGAGGGGCAACGTCTGTTGTATGGATGTGGTTTGGGTATAAGAAGGCCGACGCGAACCAGAAAGCAGTTGTTTGTAAAGTTTGCCCTAATCCTCTTCTGTAGATGTGTTCTCCATGATCTGATCTCTACTCTGCAAGTTTGTTTTAACTCTTTTTTCCATGTAAGAGTTGAGAGAGAAAATACTGCTTGCTTCTTCAAAAAATAACAAATTTAGAAAAAGCGTCCCCCAAAGGGTCACAGCATGTCAGGCTAAAAAACAAAAAAACAAATTCAACTCAAATAAGTTGTTTTTTTCCCTACATTGTTAATTTATTGCAACCTGATTTAAGAACCTGTATCAAACATGTTTCTGTTCCTTGGGAGATAAAAAAAAGACTTTTTGATAAAAAGTAAACTTTTATTTCACCATCTGATTGACCACATGGAACAGAACGCACAGTGAAAACTAATCAAAGCCACATTCTGGAGATTTCTGACTTGAAATCAGCTTTTGATATTTATTATTTCACATATGTTCAGCTTTAAGCCAGATGCTTGAAGCTGCCACATCTGGACTTAGAGTGTGTTAAAAGCCATAGTCCTTCCTGTAAAATGGATTTCCAGTTTAGATTTATAGACCTAAAGGAGACTTGTGCAAATCCTATACAACTTACACAAATAAAGATTTTGAGGGTTTTTTTTATTGGTGGGGTCACCTCAATCATTACAGCCACCTAGTTTAACTATTTATAACAGAAAATGGGAACTAATTAGAAATGGTGGATATTATCTGACTAATATCAACTGATATTAGCATTAAAATGCAATATTGGACATGATCAGTATTGTTTTTTACGTTTTTTATGACACAACTTTTACATATCATACACATAATATACATCAAACTCTTTAGCTACTTCTCCTCTCAATCAGAATAGCTGAATATAACAGCTCCAATGTATAGCTTTTGAGATATTTTTGTTTGGTTGGCACAACTTATATTGAAGCAGTTGTCATATTTCAAATTTAAATGGTAAATGGTAATTGGCCTGTATTTGTATAGCGCCTTCTTAGGCGTCCACTTTTCTAAAACCTAATTTATACTTCTCCGTCTGCGTCGGTACGGAGACACGCAGCACCATTTTGCGTCGGCGCAAGGGCTCTCCAACAGGCTCGCAGAGGCTGACGGAGACATGCCCTCTTTTTTAACTGTCCGTTGAGGGCAGAGTGACGGAGAGCGCTGGCTTGTGATTGGTCAGGACGCCGCTTCCTTGAAATACGTGAACAGCACCGCCACTGCCGACTCAAAAAATAAAGAGAGCTGAAGATATCTAGCGGCAGACATGGAGCAGATTGAAGAACGCCTTGTGGAAAAAGTCAGAAAATATGAAAGTTTATTCATCCGTGACTGAAGGAGTACAAAGATACAGAGCAAGCATTTACGTGTTTAGAGGTGCCGACCGCATGAAGGAGTGGAGGAGAATGAGGAACAAGTTCGTCCGTGTTAAAAAAGTCTCTAAAACACATTAAAACAATATAAACACAAATACACTATTGTGGACCGGATACATGACCGTAATGGTAGCAGGATACCCCCAGAAAAGCGCTACGCCCTCTGTTGTCTAGGTGGGGAATTGCATTCATCGAACGAGGCAGAGAATGCATGCTTCTGATTGATTGATTTTGTTTTGTTCCCAGAGACTGCTCACTAACACAGCGCACTGCTCTGTGATTGGTTTGTTATCCACCTGCTTATTCATGATTGGCTGGATATAGATGGAAAC
This sequence comes from Aphyosemion australe, assembly GCA_006937985.1. Taxonomy (NCBI): domain Eukaryota; kingdom Metazoa; phylum Chordata; class Actinopteri; order Cyprinodontiformes; family Nothobranchiidae; genus Aphyosemion; species Aphyosemion australe. The sequence continues at coordinate 102,293 of SSNS01000167.1, read as the reverse complement.
CTATTATACTGACTCATGGAGGACTGTCGCAGCAGCTAGTGGATTTGTAACCCTCTTACTCCTGTAATTATACAAGTCCGCCTGGTCATTTTTGTCATTTTCTTTCAATAAATGACAAAAAAAGGTCCTAAATATGTCAAAAAAGGTGTTATCTACACTAATATTAATATGAACAAACATAATGTACAATATTAACAGAAAAAAATGATTATTTTCACCAGTAAATGAGAAACAAATTTCAAATATGCGTCCAAAACGGCAAGCCATCCTAGATTCTAGGCTAGTGACCTATTATACTGTCCATGTTTTCAGTACAAATTCAACTGCTCTACAATGTTTGTTGTACAATTATTCAGTTCAAAAATAAGCATTAAAGAATATGCTCAAAGTTAAATGTGCAAAAAAATTAAATAAAATTCTCGATTACATTGCACTGACCAGTGTACTTTTGTCTTTAAGCACAGTATACCCACTACAAAAATGATGACTACACCACTGCTATTATCATATTTCATGTCTGTTTGAATTCAACTTGAACAAGCAAACAGCAAAAGCTTTCAGACTATTTCACAGTTCCTCTAAGTTACCACAGGCTCAGGCTCTTTGGACCTAATACAGTGGTGGCTCTGAATAACTTTAGCTAAAATGATTTTAAACCATCAACTCATTTAAAAAAATTTAAATAAAATAAAATAAAAATACAGGTTTAAGCAGCTTTTCAGATTTTTCATTGAATAATTTATCTGAATTTCCACAACAAAGTACCAGTAATATTTTAGGTCCATTTATGTATATTTTAAATGAATTTTCCTCTAATATCAACATCCCATTTAAAAATAACCATACACTTTTGCAAATTTTCTTCTTCATAATTTAGAAACAAAATATTTATTCTAAAATGTCAACAAATCTCTAATAGTAAATTTTTAGGGAAGAGAAAAAAACATTATTGACTTTAATCTCTGAAAAAAGTCAGACCTAATCTTAGAATTCTGACTTTTTTCTCAAAATATTGAGACTAAGTCATCAAATTAAATCCTCTCAGCATTTCTGTGATGTTAGCTTGAGACAACACAACCCCAGCACCTCGTCTGTGTTA
>SSNS01000167.1:79895-101128 GCA_006937985.1 Aphyosemion australe | reverse complement strand
TATTCGTGGACAGAAATGATGGGAAACGTGTGTTTAGAGGTGCCGACCGCATGAAGGAGTGGAGGAGAATGAGGAACAAGTTCGTCCGTGTTAAAAAAGTCTCTAAAACACATTAAAACAATATAAACACAAATACACTATTGTGGACCGGATACATACCATACCATACCACTTTATTTGTAGAGCGCTTTCAACACGGCATTACAACCGACCAAAGCGCTGCACATAAAAACAGGTAACACAAGCTAAAATAGTCATAAATATCATAAGAAAATCTAAAAAGTTAAAAGAGTTAAAAGAACAACAAACTAAAACCAATAGAACGATTAAAACCAAAGTATAAAAACACAAATTTAAAATCAACAAGGTCGAAGAACTTAAGGATGAGTTAATGCTTTGTGGTTTGGGAGTTGAAGGCCAGGGAGAAGTAGTGGGTTTTCAGGCGTGATTTAAAAACGGCGATAGAGGGTGCTTGCCTAACCTGAAGAGGTAATGAGTTCCAGAGTTTTGGGGCACAGACAGAAAAAGCCCTTTCCCCACGGGTCTTCAAACGTGCCTTAGGGACCGTTAGAAGGAGCTGATCTTCAGACCTAAGAGCACGAGGAGGGTGGTAGAAATGGAGGAGTTTGCTCAGATAGGGAGGGGCCTGACTGTTCAACGATTTGAATGCAAGAAGCAGAATTTTGAAATTGATCCTAAACTGAACGGGCAACCAGTGAAGTGATTTAAGGATGGGTGTAATGTGCTGTCTTCTGTCAGCTCCAGTCAGGAACCTTGCTGCTGAATTCTGAACGAGCTGAAGTCTGGACAGAGCAGCTTTACTAATGCCGTACAAGCAGGAGTTGGAATAATCTAGCCGGGAAGTGATGAAGGCGTGAATCACCGACTGCAGAAGACGGGCACTCAGGATGGGCCTCAACTTAGAAATTTGCCTGAGGTGGTAAAAGCAGGACCTGACTGTGCTATTTACCTGAGCTTCCATCTTCAGAACCGGGTCCATTTTTATTCCAAGGTTGGAAACAGTAGAAGTGACATTAGGAGACAAATAGTGAAGGTCGAGTTGCTGAGTTGCTCTAACATTGGCGGGACTAAAAACAATTACCTCTGTTTTAGAGTCATTCAAATGAAGGAAGTTCTCAGCCAGCCATTGCTTGATATCATGAAGACAATCAAACAGAGGTTTAGTGGAGTCAGTGGGTTTAAATGAACAATAGATTTGGCAGTCGTCTGCGTATAAATGGTATGAAACAGCATGCTGTCTGAGAATGGCTCCCAAGGGCAGAATATAAAGGCAGAACAGTAACGGGCCGAGAATGGAACCTTGAGGGACCCCCCAGGGAAGGGAGACTGACTGGGATGAGTAGTCATCCAGCATGACCCTGAGGGACCTGTTAGAAAAGTAAGACTTAAACCAGTCTAGGGCCGAACCTGAAATGCCAGCCCAAGTGTGTAGTCTAGAGATCAAGATGTTATGATCGATCGTGTCAAAGGCTGCTGATAGATCCAGAAGTACCAGAACCACATGGAACCCTGAATCCAAAGCCAGAAAGATGTCATTAAACACACGAACATGAGCAGTTTCAGTGCTGTGCTGTTGTCTAAACCCAGACTGAAAAGTGTCCATTACTTGATGGTCATTTAGATGTAGTAGTAACTGTTCATGAACGACTTTCTCGAGTACCTTAGATAAAAATGGTAATTTGGAAATTGGTCGGAGATTGGAGAAATTAGTGGAATCAAGACCAGGTTTTTTCAAGATTGGCTGCACAACAGCGTGTTTGAAGACACGAGGAACTTCAGCCAAGGTCAAGCTCCCATTAATAATGTCCAGCACATTTTGGCCAATCAACGGAAACACATCTTTCAGCAGACGAGGTGGAAGCACATCATCTGGAGAGCCCGAGGGTTTCATAGTAGAGATAGTTTTTTCCAGACAGGACAGCGAGATGGGTTGAAAACTGTTGAATAGCCCAAGGGTGGGAATGACAGGAACAGGAACNCATCTTTGGGTTTTAGCATGAACCTGAACAATTACTGGGACACCTGCTTTTGACTAACATGTTTTATGACTCTCAGACTTTCTGCACCGTTTCATATCGGACTCGTCCCCCTGACACGTAGAAATGACCCTGAGAAACATCACAGACTCTTTCAGAGTGTCTCTGAACAGCCACAAGTCTTTTTTCTAACAGCATGTTCTCCACCACGCTCGCTGCCATGCTCACTCACGCTTCTTTTTGTTCGGGTGGTTCATGACCGTACTCCATGTGCTACGGACCTGCGTTAAAGCCCCGCCTCCTGATTTGACAGCCACGGCTTTCTCCACAGTTTATGCAAGATTTAAACTCGAAACGTGAGACTGTCAGTATTGCGGAACAGAGTCTCAATTTGCGGGACGAGTGAAAATTTTCCCTCACAAAGCAGAACAACTGGTCACCGACCCTACCCTCCGGCGTCCGTCGGCGCGGACCGGAGCGCCGGGGGCGTGATTTGGAATCGTAAGATGGCCAAGGAAGGTCCCGCCTTTCTCGCCTCCGTCTTCCCTCGCTACAGGGTTTTTATGTCTGCAGCCAGATCTTGAGTTCTTTTGAAGAACATGCGACTAAGCTCTGTAATAACCATTCTGTCCTGTTTTACAACAAACCAGCTTCAGTTTCTTTTATAACAGAACCTGAAAAACGTCAAATGTGAACTTGTAATAAATCTTGTTGCATTATCACACTGTAGGATTGATTTTATCTATTGGTTCTCAAGCATGGGGTTATCTTATTACTAGGGGTGGGAATTTAACGCGTTAATTATGATTCATTAATTGGAAAAAAATACCGCGTTAAAAGAAATTAACGCATTTAACCCTTTAAGCCCGAGGGTCCCCCAAATGGGGGACGTTGAAGTTTAGCAGCAAAATCCATGCCCTAAATATCAATCTAGTCAAGCTGCACCTCTAAAGTAAGCTCAGAACCTTGGCTACAAGACCATGTAAACCTTTTATATGTGCTCCAAACACAACTAAAACCATAAATAAATAGATGAGTGATCAGAAATCCCTCTTCATGTGTTTTTGCCTTCATTTCTTTCTCTAATGATGATAAATCAAATCAAATTGCACACACATTCTATCAACCCATTATTATTATTATTATTTTAAAGACAATACCATTATCAAAATGTACTTAAAATAGTATTTACTTTTAGGTCTGTCCTATTTTTGCCAGTGATATACATATATATATTTTCTCCTGTTTTGAATTGAAATACAATTTAAAAGCATTTTTTTAGAAATTAAAAGAGCTTGTGTTTACAATAATGATGTCAATGACTATTGTTTGATTCTCTGTCTCATTATTTTTTATTTTAAAAAATTGCTTTTGGGGCAAATTTTCTTGAACGATTAAAATGAGATTAATCAAGATTAATTAATTACAAAGCCTCTAATTAATTAGATTAATTTTTTTTATCGAGTCCCACCCCTATCATTATTATTATTATTATTATTATTATTATTATTATTATTTTAAAGACAATACCATTATCAAAATGTACTTAAAATAGTATTGTACTTTTAGGTCTGTCCTATATTTGCCAGTGATATACATACATATTTTTTCTCCTGTTTTGAATTGAAATACAATTTAAAAGCTTTTTTTTTCTTTTTAGAAATTTAAAGATTAGAAAGTACAATAATAATGTCAATGACTATTGTTTGATTGTCTCGTTATTTTTCTTTTTAAAAAATTGCTTTCGGGGCAAATTTTCTTGAACGATTAAAATGCGATTAATCAAGATTAATTAATTACAAAGCCTCTAATTAATTAGATAAATTTTTTTTATCGAGTCCCACCCCTATCATTATTATTATTATTATTATTATTATTATTATTATTATTATTATTATTATTATTATTATTTTAAAGACAATACCATTATCAAAATGTACTTAAAATAGTATTGTACTTTTAGGTCTGTCCTATATTTGCCAGTGATATACATACATATTTTTTCTCCTGTTTTGAATTGAAATACAATTTAAAAGCTTTTTTTTTTTTTTAGAAATTTAAAGATTAGAAAGTACAATAATAATGTCAATGACTATTGTTTGATTGTCTCGTTATTTTTCTTTTTAAAAAATTGCTTTCGGGGCAAATTTTCTTGAACGATTAAAATGCGATTAATCAAGATTAATTAATTACAAAGCCTCTAATTAATTAGATTAATTTTTTTTAATCGAGTCCCACCCCTACATTACTATAGGCTTATGTTTTCACTTTCATAGGTTAAGGCTGTTTGCAAGTTAGAACACGTCTCTCATCATCTGTTTAAATGTGTATCATTTAATTGAAATTTAATCAAAGCTGATTATGATTTAGACCTATTTTTCACCAGTTTTCATTATTCTAAGGCACACATAGCCTATGTACTCCGCTAACCTCAATGCTTGACAGCCAAAGTAAATCCAACATTGTGATAAATGCAACAAGATATAAGTTTACATTTTACGTATTTCAGTTTTTTTTTTATAAAAGGAACAGAAAAAAAAACTATTTCAAAACATAACAAAAAGGTTATTATATTGCTAAATTTGCATTTTTTTTTTTTTACAAAACTCCCCAAAACAGCTGTTCTGTTGGTGGCAGGAGGACAGTCTGCACTTAGCGAGGGAAGACGGTTTGCTGCTAAATGAAATAGCCAATCATAGGAGAGCCCTTCTAGCCAATCAGAGGCGAGAAAGGCGGGATCTTCCTTGGCCATCCTACGATTCCAAATCATGTGCGCCAGGGAGGGAGGGGGGTTCAAGAGTTGGGGTTGCTAAGCCGTTGCTGGGCCCAATCTTGCCGTTGCTATAGCAACCCCTAGCCACCGCCCATGACACAAATATTAGTTGAAATTTGTTAAATGAGTCCGACAGAAAGACAGCAGTCCTCTTTAAAGTATTTATATTCTATCTACACTCAGTGGCCGTTTCTCAATATGCGTACTTGTCTGTACTTGTGTACTCCCATCCTTGTGAAATGTTATCAATGATGGTCCAAGTACTGTTCCAAACCTAAGTACATAAGTTCCCGGATATGTTCTTGCTCCGCCCATTGTATCGAGGATGCACTGATGCGTCCTTCTGCGGACTTAGGACAGCAAAGTTTCCCATAATGCATTGCGCTGCTAACCATTATACTCCGAATGGCAGAAAACTTAAAAGGGATCTGACAAACAGGAGAAAACTTATAACTGTTGTGTTTTATATCAGAAATACAATTGTGTATAACCTGTAAAATTTACTGTGCATTTGTTTTTCTTTCTTTCAGACTTTTCACGATCCCTCAAAATGCTAATTAGCTAACCCGCTATCTAAATAAAAGTGTTGTTGCTTTGTTTTGATGAAAAATAAACTTTTTTCTTCATTTAACTGTGGGAAATGCTGGTATTTTATCAGTTTTGATCAAATGTGGACCAAATATAATACAAATAATACGTTTTCATTGTTTTTTTGTTATTTAAGGAACGTTTTTTTCTACCGTAGCAACAAGCAGTGCTTGTTGCCGTGAGGCAAAGGAGTACGTTTGTTCCAAATGCCGTCCTCGTCCTCAGCAGAACGGACTTTCTGGTGTCCTAGCCAAGAAAATACTTGTCAAGTACACAAGAACGTACTAGTGTCCTTGAGTATTGAGAAACGGCCAGTGACTGGCATCACTATTGCTGCAGCTTTGATTTGATTTAAATCTCAAATGTACACAACTGCTTATTATGTTATGAGATATTTCACAGTATTTTATAAACGTGACCATTTGGGAGATATAGTGGTGAATAAACAGAACAACATTTTCCTGTTGTTCTAAAGCCTGGGACACACAGGAGACAGACGCGCTGCGCCACGGAAGCGCCGCGGTTAAATGGTCACACAGGAAGCGCCGCACCGCTGAACCAAAGACTGTATAGCGCTGAACGCTTCTTGGAAAGTCACGTGATAGTCACATCTTGAGAACAGGAACAGCCGCTCCACGGCGCTCCACGGCGCGCCACGGCGCTTGAAATAGAACTGGCGCCTATCTTCAGCGCCTCTGCGCGGACCGGCGCTTCTGGGACGCGACGCTGCACTCCCCGTGTAGCCACTCTCATGGCTTCTAATGGCTTCTTTTTAAAATGCGGGCGTGACGCAGCGTGTCTGTCTCCTGTGTGTCCCAGGCTTAACTTTTATGTTTTCTTTAATTGAGTGAGTGCATTTCTGGCTTCTACGTGCTTCATGTGTTAACACTGATTGTTGGGAAGCTCAGGTAAGGTTACGTGGACGCACACAGGCATCTGCTTTGTGCATATTGTAAACTAACCCTTAATCAGCTCTAACTTTTCCTCACATGACCCTCAATCAATAGTTTAAGGCTCTTTCACCCTGAAGCTGAGAACCAAGCTCCCCTGTGGTATCACCTGAAAACTTCTGTGTTTTAGGTGCTTGTTGATTTCTGTATCTGAGGGGAGATGTTTAGACGTCTTTTTTAGTGTCTCTGTTGTTGGCTGCTGCTTAATTATTTCTTTGTCGCCATTCTTACTGACAATTTGCACTGGAAGATGATTTTTTGGTCTTTCCGTGGTTTTTTTAAGCACTAACATTAGTTTAGGCTCTTTAAACAAATTCTCATTATGTTTCTCTAAATCTTCAACATTAGTTTGCAGTTTTAACTTATTTGGGGTACAATCCTCCAGTTGTGTTACCAGAGTACCCCCGTTTCTGACATTCTTTTTAGTTTTCTTTATGGGTCTCTCTAAATCAAGCGACCCCCTGGGGTCAGCTGAAAATTCCTGTTCATTGTTCCCCTTTTGTTTTAGAGTCTTTTTGCTTTTAACTGCTGTTTTCTCCTCTGGAGCAACAGGTTTTAACGTTTTGTTGCTTTTATCGAGTTCCTCCACTGTTCCCTGGAGTTTCACGATGTCTTTGTCCCGATTCTCAATTATATTTTGTTGCTGAATAATGTAAGCTTGCTTTACGTGAATTTCCTTAAGCCATAACTCTAATTTCGACTCGCAAATCTTTGCTTCATTCAGTTCTTTAAACAAGTCTTCGTGTTTGTTACCTAAATCTGGCAGATTAGATGGCAGTTTTATCTTATTTGTAGAACAAACCTCTAATTCCTCTTCCAAAGGGACTTCCTTTTTCAGATTCCTTTTAATTTTCTTTATGGGTCTTTCTTCATTTATTTTCCCTCTGGTACCCGTTAAAGATTCCTCTCCATCGTCCATCTTACGTTTTAAGTTCCTGTTTTTGTCAAAATTCCTGATTTTATTTTGTAGTTGAATAATATTATTTTGTTTCTCCTCAATTTCTTTAAGCTGTGACTCGAATTTAAACTCTTGAATCATTGCTTGATTCAGTTTTTTAAACTCTTCATGTTGTTGATCAAGATCCAGATTTGACTGCAGTTTTATCTCAGTTAATGGACAATCCTCTAATTTCTCTCCCAGAGGGACTTCCTTTTTCAGATCCCTTTTAATTTTCTTTTTGGGTCGTTCTACATTTATTTCCCCTCTGATACCTGCTGAAGATTCCTCTCCATCGTCCATCTTACGTTTAAGGTTCTTGTTGCTTTTAGCTGGAGTCCTGTTTTCTGAACCAACACGTTTTGAAGTTTCCATACTTTTGTCACGTTCCTCCACGGTTGGTGGTGGTTTAACAACAGCTTTGTCTTTGACTTTATTTTGCATATTTTTTTGTTTTTCCTGTGTTTCCGTAAGCCGCAACTGTAATTTAGACTCCCTCATTTTAGTATCTTTTACTTCTTTAAACAACTTATCTAGTTTTTTATCAAATGCCATAAGATTAGGGAGCTGTTTACGCGCATTTATATTACAATCTGCCAATTGAGCCACTAAAGTTTTGCATTTGTCTTGAAATTCTATAAGTTGGCCACACATTTTCTCTTCTTTCATGCTAAACTGTTCCAGTTTATGTAATAAACTGTTTTTGTCTGATGGAGGTCGAGTGTTTGGCTCCATAGGGAGTCTCAGATAATCTTCCAGGGGAATTCTTTGATTTTCTGGAAGGAAATTCTTTGTATTCTTCATAATGGGTTGATTCAGTAACTTTCTAAGTTCCTTCATCACATCGTTGTTTACACCCCTTTGAGCAGATAGACTTTGCTTTAAAAACCGAATTTCTGCTTTTAATTCCAGTTTCTCACACAACGAATCAGGCTTTTTCGCTTTGAAAGACTCCTTGAGAATGGGTTTCTGAAGCGTTTTCATGTTTCCAGTATTTTCCTGACTGGTAGAAGCTGCTTCGGTCTGTTGTTTAGTTTTCATAGTGAATTGATGTGAAAATTCAGCTGTATTGAAAACTGTTCGATCTCACAGACAGAGGCGTACTCACTGTTGCGTTTAGACGAAACTGAAGTAATTTGACTCAAAGTGTCACCTATTAAAGGAATGTGATGATGTCATCAAAGGGGGTGGGGCTTAGCTGTGATCCTGAGCGTTGTGTTCTATGACCACAGTTATGTTATTTGACCATAGTAGGGACAGACCTTGGATCTAGTCCATCCTCCATTAGTCTTTGGGCGCAGGTCTGTGGTCCCTCACACTCACTATTGGACATTCCTATAGAGAAACCTTACACACACAAACGCGTGTACGTTCACAGGTGTTCACAGGGTGCTCTTTCAACTATGGGCTTGGGCTTTTTTTTTTTTTTTTGACAAATAACCTAAGGCTGTGGTTGGCACTATAAGCACAATGATTTATTACCATGAGCTTTTCAGCAAAAAAATGCTACTGTTATACAGGGCGGGCCATTTATATGGATACACCTTAATAAAATGGGAATGGTTGGTGATATTAACGTCCTGTTTGTGGCACATTAGTATATGTGAGGGGACAAACTTTTCAAGGTGGTGACCATGGTGGCCATTTTGAAGTCGGCCATCTTGGATCCAAATTTTGTTTTTCAATAGGAAGAGGGTCATGTGACACATCAAACGTATTGGTAATTTCACAAGAAAAACAATGGTGTGCTTGGTTTTAACGTAACTTTATTCTTTCATGAGTTATTTACAAGTTTCTGACCACTTATAAAATGTGTTCAATGTGCTGCCCATTGTGTTGGATTCAGGGTTTCCCCCAGCGCTATATTGGCTTGGCGGGTCGTCAGGCTTGGCCTACCAAGCCCCCCCCCAGCAGGCTAAGCGTCACTTATTTATTTATTTTAAAGTTTTTTTAATGCACCAAGCTAACATTTAAAATTTTAAATTCAGCGCGCGCTGAAACAAATACTCAAATGTTTCGATTTTAAAAAACTCCACAAATCATTATTATTTACTGATTCGAGGCATTGTATACCCACTACAAATAGGTAGACTACACCACTGCTACTACTCTATCTGGATGAATTGCAGCCTGAAGTGGTTTGATGCAATTTTTTAACGTATGATTTCTTAAAGCAGTGCACATTATAGAAACAAGCTTATAAGAAAATAAATGAAATTCCACTTTTATGCCTGTAATTGTAGATATGAACTATCTAACTAGCTAAGTATAAAGCCCTGAAGGACAAGGCTTACCATGAAAGTAAAAGTACACAAACAAGGTTGTTTTTAGGATTTTTTATTATTGTATGTTTAAATGATCATAACGGTATAAAACACCAGTGTGTTAATGACGTTTACAAGTAAAGATGGAGAGCCAAAGAAATCAGTGAATAACCGCTAAAGCATACATGTTAGAACAAAAGCCATTGTAAAGGTGCAAACACGTATTTCTGGCATGAATGAATTTTTCAGCTGTTGCATTTATTTTTGATATTATTCCGTAGAGAATTCCACACACCAGTGAAGACACACGGGAGCATGTTAGTAGTCAGGAGCTATTCAAATGGGATGAATGGTTTAATAAACTGAACACCCCACAGATAATTTCCATCAGCAGAAGGACACAGAGGCAACATCAAACTCTGCAAACACACATATGTGTGTAGTTTAATATAACCTTGATGTCACGCTGCAAAAAGAAAAAAAAAGGAATTGCTTTAATTTTTTGGTTTCCTAGGTAACAGCTGCTGTAATACATGTGTGCATGTGTTTCTGGACCTCTATTTAAATGTGCATTTCACAAATGTGGATCTGTGCATTGTTTTGCTTGGATGGAGTAAAGCTTTTTCTTTTTAACCACCAAAAAAATAGCTGGGAGTCAGCAGTCATGTCAGGGGGAGAATTGTTCCTGAAATGAGTGCAGAAAACACCCAGACCAAGCAATTAGAGAAAAGGTCAGACTGGATAGATAGCATCTTATTTCAAGGAAACAGAAACACACATTTTTATGTAATAAGTCATTTTAGTGTTCTCATAAAAGTGTGTGAAGAGCGCCACTCCCTAGAATGCAAGAGCGTCGATATAATGACACACATGAGTGCACACTTAAATGCAAAAAGAAATTAATAACTCTCGATTTTAGAGCCAGTGTCCCATGTCGGAGGGTATTTAGGATAGGGACATTTCACCATATAGGACCTTTTATGACGTGTGCGTGGTAAAACCAGAGTAGAGGAGGGGGATCTGCTGCATGATGTGATATCAGTTAACAAAAAAGGACAAGATGAACTAAAACCTGCACACTATAAAGGAAATACATGCATTAGATAGATAAATAGATGTTTAATCGAGGAGAAAGTGGGTTAGTTAGAGGGAGGATATGAAAGTAGGATTCATAATGGAAAAAAGGAAGGAAAGCAGAGGGACAGAGAGGGAAAGTCGGAGAGACACTCCGCTGAGCAAGAACACAGAAAAGTCATAACCCAGATTCAATTAACGTCTGATTGCTGTTCTATTGCTGTAATATTACACAGCTGAGAGCAGTTTCATATTTCAAACAAAGGCCACTTGTCAGACTCATTTATGATCCACCTCACACACATGGACATATCCTCTCACACACACACACACACACACACACACACACACAGAAAAGGGAAAAGCAGAATGGCATCAGAAACAAAAACTAATAAGGGTATAGATTAAATAGAATTTTTTTTACAGTGAGTGTGTGCAGACGTGTGTGTGCGTGCGTGCATACGTGTGTGTGTGTATGTGTGTTTGTGCGCGCGTTCCTGTGTGTTGTGTGTGTGTATGTGTGTGCATGCGTGTGTGTATTTGTGTGTGTGCGTGCATGCATGTGTGTGCGTGCATGTAAGCGTGCGTGCGTGTATACGTGTGTGTGAGTGCATGTGTGTGTTATGTGTGTGAGTGCATGTGTGTGTTATGTGTGTGAGTGCATGTGTATACATATGTGTGTGAGTGTGTATTCGTGTGTATGCATGTGTGTGTGAACGTGCGTGCATGCGTGTGTGTTTGTGTGCGTGCGTGCATGTTTGTGTGTGTGTGAGTGCATGCATGCATGTGTGCATGTATAAGTGTGTGTGAGTGCATGCATGCGTGTGTGCATGCGTGAGTGCATGCATGCGTGTGTGCATGCGTGCATACGTGTGCGTGCGTGCGTGTGTGTGGTGTGTGCGCGTGTGTGAATGTATACGTGCGTGTATATATATGTATGTATGTATGTGTGTGTGTGTGTGTGTGTGTATGCGTGTAATAAAGACACAAAGGGATGACAAAACTGTCAGCAGGAGTTTCAGAGGACTGACTGACAACCTATTTGTTTGGGGATGATGAAGACATTTCCATCCAGGCAGCCATTTGTAGTGTTAGAGCCTAGGACAGCCTGTCAAATCTACTTTAGCTCACTGTCCTGTCTCCATCGCACACACACACATCACAACACACTACCGTTTCCACACAGACCTCAACAGGTGTGAGAAATTGGTTATTGGTGCTTTTTTTGTTCTAAACCACAGAAAGGCAGCTCATTGTTGGAGCACCATTACCAGCACAATGATTTATTTCAGCTCAGTACGCACAGACACGCATGCACATGGTGTAATTGGATTACATTCATATTTTTTCTGTGTCACAGTGATAAAGCATGAAACATACATGAAGAGGGTGATTTCTGCGTGGTGAGCAGGTTGAATGTTGCTGCAGTAGAACAGAAAAAAAAGCTTATGTAGTTTATCAAACATAATATATTTGTCAGCAGGAAATAGAGCTGTAACCACAGCGTGATGTTGGGCTGTAAAACACACACTCTGATGCAGAAACATCACTAAAAAGGTCATCAGAGGGTGGATTTCTGTCACAGAGAAACACAATGAAACATTAATGCACATGCAAACGGACATGAACACACTGATCGTCTCTTTTTACACAGTTATCACTTTATGAGCATGTAAGAGGCTTTTGGGGAAAATGGAGTCTGAGAGCTGAACACACACACACACACACACACATGCACACACACATGCACATTACTGTAAGTGACGTGGGGGAGACTATGAACTCTGTGTGAACTCAAGGTTGAGGAGAGGTAAGAGACGGTACAATTCATGCAGCCAGATGGACACACACAAACACATGAACAACAATAAGGAATATCACAACAAATATGGTAAGAGATAAATGATTTGTTTGGAAGCAACACACAGATGGCGTTGGACAAATTTAATCCTCAAATATGTGATTTTAGTTTCAACACAGTGTGCATTTAGTGAAAAACACACTCAGTTTGAACTTGTATGTTTGTGTGTGTGCGTGTGTGCGAGCATGTGTGTGCATGTGTGTGTGTGTGCATGTGTGTGTGCATGTGTGTGTGTGTATTCAGGCATAATTGCATTAACCTTTTCTGACCTCTTTTCCTTAAACACTGTTTGACTGATCGGGTAATGACGTCCTATAAAATATTCAACATGGCATTCTCCTTGAACAACAAATAAGAAACATTAAAAACAAGGAATATTTTTTTTGTTTTGGACATGACGTGAAGAATTCTCCCAGTATGTGCTGTAAAACTGTGGCACGCTGTGGTTAACCATGATAGCTGTGGCACAGTTTCCTCTGAAAGATTAATGTGTAACTTTGTATGACCCTGGCTCACTGGCTCATTGGCAACCTTGGCCCTGGAGTGTTCACCCAGAGCTGTTAGCTATGGCTCATCACACACATGTGCACACATGCAGCATGAAGACCCAAGCATCCATGGAGCTCTAAGCAGACATGGACACACACAACGTGCACAGACCGCACTAAAGCACACCCAGAGACATGCACAAACACAATGTGGAGGCATGTGCTTTCAAATATGTACAGAAGCGCACACACTTTAGATGCCTACACACCTGCATGGACATATATTTTCTAACTGGTGGCTGATCAACCCAATCTAAATGCTAAACAAGAGTCTGTCTCCGGAGTAAACTACCAGCTTGCTGCACACAATCTGTTCTCTGCAGGTCCTCAACAATAGGGTTTAAAATTGATGCACACGTGTGCGTGTGTGTGTGCGTGTGTGTGTACGTCAGATGTTAAAGGTGAGAGGAATTTGGTTTATTGCTGCGTGACCAGTAGAATGCAAACAAATGCACGACTTGTGAGGATGCACAAAAACTTAAAGCACTTCTACTAAACACTAAAAACTGTGATCAGCCATCAGAACAAAACCACAGGAAGAAACACTACAATATTTTCACTTGCAGTCAGTGTGATTATTTAGGTCACCAAGCAGAATTGGGGTCACTACTGAGTGATTTTGAGGACTTTTTTTTACTCACAATGCTAGTTGGAACCATTCAGTTACTGTGTTTTATGCTAAGCTAGAGCTAAAGGAGCCGGGTCAGGACAAGGACTGGGCTGGTTAAAATTTGTTTTTTCCCACTTATTTAACTCTGGCAAATATATCAACAGACAAAATTTCAATTTTGGGTGGAATATCCCTTTAAACATACATTTAAATGAATGCTGGTTTGACAACTTCTGTTCATTTTCTTTGATTTATTAAACTCCACCATACACAGGGTCTTATGGAACACAAGTCCAATCCCTGAAGACAATCTCCCTACTACTACAAGGTGCTTGAGAAGAGGAATGCGACTGATTCATAAAGTCATAGCAGATAAGAGTGTGTAGGCGTGGCTAACAAGTGAACTTGGTCTTTAAAAGTGATTAAATGCAAACTTTATACAGACATACGAGTTATAACTCGTATACAGAGTTGTTTTCATACTTTGTTTTAGTTGTTTTATAGAAGTATTTTCACTAATGTAATCTCAATAACCTCATAACCTCAGCACAGAATAAATTTTAAGGACCCCCTTGGGGGGTTGCGGGGTTAGGGTTAGGCCCTTGAACAAATTTAGTTGAGGACCCCTGCTCTACACTGACCAAAAAGCTTATTTACTATGCAAGGACCATGTAATTTCTACCCTATATAAAGTACAAAAATGTGACGTTTAATGTTATTTTCTAAAAATCTAGAGCTCAAATCAGAAGAATGTGATAAACTCACTGTTATAAAGTCACAATACCACCACATATCTTATTCAGTTCCATTCTCACAGATTGTTAAAATATTTATTTCCTTCAGGGGCATGCCGGTGTTCATTGTTTCTGCTGGTGACATTTCTTTGCAGCTATTTGAGCTCATTTTATGAAGGGGAAAAAGGGCGAGTAGCTTTCAACTAGATGTTTGCCGAGGTGTCCTTTTTCTTAAGACGTTATTTTTACCATCAGGGTTGTGTTTACTATTCATGATAGCTACCATGGATGGTACGACTCTTCCGTGGTCAATTCATAAATAATAGTGTAGTCTAGTTATTTCAGGAAATCATATTTACCAGAACCGGTGGTAAAACACATCTTGCAGAATCCAGTGTATTATTTGCAGCAGACATGTCCTCTGGGAAGTGATGGTGGTTACTGGATGTAAAACCAGTTATGTGGAAATGTTTTAGCTCAAAACACTGAGGGTAAACAATAAACTACTGGGAATGGGAACAAATTTGTTTGGCTTATTACCCATCTTGGAAGGAAATAGGGATTGTTTTTGGAGCAGAAACTAGAAAACAAGAACTGACACTCCTGTTCTCAACTAAATAGATTAAATCATAAATCTGAGTGTGAGTTATGCAAAGTTGGAAGAGTCTGGGCCAAAAATATTCTACAAGGCTGAGCTGAGGGACGCTCTGGTCTTTAGCATTTTTACAGAACAACCAGCATGCACAGCTGCAAGAATGGAATGCAGCGCACAGTAATACATCTGTGCTCTCCTTGTTCTCGCAAGTTAAAATGTGTTTTGTGAAATAAGCCCATCTGAAAAATGCTCGGCACAGGCTGATGCACAGAAAAAGAAAATGTAAGTAAATAAAAAAGCACCAGGTTTAAAGCCTCATTCCTTAACTTTGTGGATATATGCTCTCTGTCGCCCTCTTAAGGCTTGCTGCGTAACGTCACTGTCGTAAAATCAAATTTCTCTCTCGGGCTTCAGAGGCATGTTTACATTCCTAATGTCAGGCAAAACAACGAAAACAAACCTTTCCACCACCACACATTGAATAGATAGTTTTATCAGGACTGTATAACAACTTTATGCCCGACCAAACACAATAACCCTGGTGAAATAATTTATTACTTACCTAGCCATTAGCAGCACAGCTAGGTCAGAGTCCGTCGTTCATGCTGTTCTTTCTAAAAGAGCTCTCCAGCGAGGAAAAGACGGCCAAATAATAACTCTGGTCTTTGCTCTTGCTCTATCACGTTCTCTTTTTCTTTTCCTAGATTCCTCTGATAAGGGATTTCTAGCTTTCTTTAGTGGATCTGCCATTGCTAAACCACGGATCTACCTTATACCTCTACGATAAGTCAAAGGGTTCAAAAAAGCATGCGTTCTGAACTCACGTTATGTCTTCTGAACGCACGCGCGTTTAGAAGGCGTGATTATAGAACACGCATTATTTTTCCCCCTTTGGCGTCAAAACGCGTGTTCAAGATGCGCGTTTTGGCGTACATAAAGCGCGTTTAGAAGGCGTGATTATAGAACGCACGTTTTTTTGCCCCCTTTGGCATCAAAACACGTTCAAGATGCGCGTTTTGGCGTACATAATGCGCGTTTAGAAGGCGTGATTATAGAACGCGTGTTTTTTTGCCCCCTTTGGCGTCAAAACGCGCATCTTGAACGCTCGTTTTGACGGACATAACACACGTTTAGAAGGCATGATTATAGGACGCGTGTTTTTTTGCTCCCTTTGGCATCAAAACGCACGTTCAAGATGTGCAATTTGGCGGTCATAACGTGCATTTAGAATGCGCACTTCTTTTACCTCTTTGGCTTGTCATATAGTGCCGTAAAGCAACATGGAGTCAGTGCTTCTTGCGGCGTGTCGCAGGTCAAAAACTGTACAGTGCGGTAAAGAGACGTGGGACCCCCTAACACCATCCCAGCTCTGAAAATGAACATACTAGATGATAGTATGCCACCAAAACTTTACAAAAAACATTATTTTAAGGTGTAAAAGTTGCGGAATGTGGCTCTAATAGAAAAACTAAAAGAAAAAGTGAAGTCGAGATGATGGAAAAGCTATTCCTCCTTCTTGGGATGTTTAAATTGCAATGCCCATTTTTTTTCTAGCTGAATCGCACCTGTATGCATGTGTATGTGTGTATTTGCTTCAATAAGAGCACACAGAGGACAGCGTAATGAAGACTGACTTGTAGAGTAATGAAAACCCACTGTAGCCCTCCTCTGAGAGACAGGGAGAGGGAGAGGAACGAGAGAGTGAAGTAATGAAGTAATGAAGGAGCAAACAGCTTGCTGTGTAGAGAAAGAAGAGTCTCTGGAGGACAGAGGAAAAGAGGAATGCAGACAGAGCTAAAGAACGTCAGGAGTGTGGGTTAGTGAACCAAGGAGGAGACACATGAAAGACAAGCGCCATGATGGATGGAAGGGCATTTGCATGAAATACACATTTAAGGTGAAGTTGAAGAGAGCCGAGGGAAACAAATCTGGCGTTTGGAAGCCAAAGCGTGTGGTCATCTGAACAGTTTGTTGTAAAACAGGTCGTCTTCTTGCTTGGAAATAGACAAGTGGGCTCAGGTGTGGGACTGGCTGACTCCTCAGCCTGTATCATAAATCCCATGGCAACCTTGATTTATAATTCATACTGACAAATGGAGGCAACACCAGAAGGAACATAGATCCACATCTACAAGCACACACACACACATTCAGAACACTTCAAAACCCATCGCCACACACACAATCTCATTTTTTGTCAGGCAATCTGTGGAATGACTTGCTCCCTTGGGGTATAGGCTAAAGACCTATTGCTATGGTGATGGAGTTTGGGCTCTATCCAAAGAGACAGACATGATATATCGAGAGGTTCATCCTTGGTGGATGGCCATGAGGGGAAAGCAGCAGCCAAATAACACTAGTGCCTAAAGGGCCTTGGGGCCTTTCAATTTTGGGGAAATTGTTGCTCGCAGCCGCCTAACAGGATATTTGTCACGTCACTGGACAATCCAAAGCAACAGAGCAAAATCGATTGGATTGGTTTTACGTGACATGGCTCATAGGGAGGTACTCCTGTGTGAAATCTCTCTGTCAGCTCAATGTTGTGTGTGAGGAAGAAACTGGTATATTCACCCACAAGTTGATAATAATACGTCTTAGCTGTCAACATTATCTACCTTCATTCCATGAGACACACACTACAAGATAAATCCGTCCTGTTGGTTAGGGTTAGTATGTGGGTGTTTTTACCCTCTGTGTAATACTATTTATTCCTAAAGTTGTTCCAGTACAGATGGTAGATCTCTTTTATATTTTAAACTAAATTAATTCTTCATTTTATATTTGAAAATTTTCAGAACTAAGGAGAAAAGCCCCTCCAGCAGTTCATACATATGCAGCACCTGCAGTAAGGGTTGTGAACTTTTTGTACAAAACTAATTGGAAGTCTGCTTATTATTTTTTAGACGGCTTCAAAAGTTTAATTCCTAGAGATTTTTGCATCAACTTACAGTTGTGGCCAAAAGTTTTGAGAGAATTTTGTTTGTCCACCCGCCTCTTGAGGATTGACCACAAGTTCTCAATGGGATTAAGATCTGGGGAGTTTCCAGACCATGGACCCAAAATTTCAATGTTTTGGTCCCCGAGCCACTGAGTTATCACTTTTGCCTGGTGGCACGGTGCTCCATCGTGCTGGAAAATGCATTGTTCTTCACCAAACTGTTGTTGGATTGTTGGAAGAAGTTGCTGTCGGAGGGTGTTTTGGTACCATTCTTTATTCATGGCTGTGTTTTTGGGCAAAATTGTGAGTGAACCCACTCCCTTGGATGAGAAGCAACCCCACACATGAATGGTCTCAGGGTGCTTTACTGTTGGCATGACACAGGACTGATGGTAGCGCTCACCTTTTCTTCTCCGGACAAGCCTTTTTACAGATGCCCCAAACAATCAGAAAGGGGCTTCATCGGAGAATGTGACTTTGCCCCAGTCCTCAGCAGTCCATTCGCCATACTTTAGCAGAAGATCAATCTGTCCCTGATGTTTTTGTTGGAGAGAAGTGGCTTCTTTGCTGCCCTTCTTGACACCAGACCATCTTCCAAAAGTCTTCGCCTCACTGTGCGTGCAGATGCGCCCACACCTGCCTGCTGCCATTCCTGAGCAAGCTCTGCAATGGTGGCACTCCGATCCCGCAGCTGAATCCTCGTTAGGAGACGATCCTGGCTGGACTTTCTTGGACGCCCTGAAGCCTTCTTAACAAACAAAAACCCACTAATTCTGACAAAGTCCAAGAAGTGATGATGAAAGAATGGGTTGCTATCAGTCAGGATTTGGCCCGGAAGTTGATTAAGAGCATGCCCAGTTGAATTGCAGAGGTCCTGAAAAAGAAGGGCCGACACTGCAAATACTGACTCTTTGCATAAATGTCATGTAATTGTTGATAAAAGCCTTTGAAACATATGAAGTGCTTGTATTTATATTTCAGTCCATTACAGAAACAACTGGAACAAAGATCTAAAAGCAGTTTTGCAGCAAACTTTGTGAAAACTAATATTTGTGTCATTCTCAAAACTTTTGGCCATGACTGTATATTTTGAGGTCTACTGGTGTTCCTATAGATTGGGGTCATGAAGCGCCATATAAGGTAGTACTCCTCATTTCTCTGAGGATAATTGTACTGTTGAAGAGTCTATCCTCTTTGGAAAACATATTTTTAAATATATTTCTGAGCTTTCGATGGCTGAGAAGTTTTAACATCATCTGTCAACAGGGTGTGTGTCCATGCCTCTGGCTAGGTTAAACGTGGAACTGCAAACTTGTGTGATGAGGACACAGAACAGTGTTTCTATCAATGATGCGCCCACTGAGCTCATATTTGATCTGGGCAGTTAATTTCTGCTCAGATAAATAGTCCACCACCACACAGGAGGAAACCATTCACACCTAAGAGAAGTTTGAGGTTTCCTTGATGCTCCAGTGATTTCCATCAACCACCAGTTCACGTGTGTCATAAAAACTGATGATAACAGTTCATATATGGATAACCTCAAGGGTTAAAGGGATATTATGCAGTTTTGGTTTGCTTTTAGCACCCCCTAGTGTCTATTAGTGAAACCAAAGTTGAAACTTATCTCCTCGCTGTGCGAGAGACGTCTTTTTAACACCTTAATCTAACTGCTGAAATGTCTCCTCAGCCTTCATTAATTTCTACAGGAGCGGTTCATCACTAAATCAAACAAATCAGCTGTGTTCATGATCTAAAACATGCAGAAAACATGCTGGAAGCAGACTGCAGCACCAGGTATGTCAGCTCCTTTTTCTAAGTCCAACAAGGACTGGGCCGGCACTCTGAAGGTGCAAGTGCGATATTCTGGCCACATAGGCTGGTGGGAGTGACATTTCTGGCGCTTACACATCTGGGCCAGTACGGACCGGTTCGGGACCGGAATTTGGTTTCACATCTGCGTTTTTCCTTTATAAGCTAACGTTTCTTCTTGGGAGTTCCCTTCATAAAATCCAACATTGGAAATTCAATTGGGATGTGACCTGCCTAAGATGTTGATTTATTACTATTTTATAATCTATTTAAATCTTGTAATAATGGGGTCAGATTCGATTTAAGTCTTGGTTCTTTTAATGTAATCTGGAATCTTTGGTGTTTTTCTTCATTTATATATTGTCATGTTGTTGTTGTATTAAACTTGTCAATAAACTTGTCAAACTTGTTGTCCATTCTGAGGGGACTCTTTTTTTCAGACCTCTTCCCTCTGAGGTCTGGCTGGGACCGAGGTGACACTATGGACTGATTGGCCGGCTGAAATTCACACCTACCGCCTCCGATTGGCGAGTAGAATCAGCCAGTGGGGGCCAGTGGGGGCTTCCCGCATGTGCAATTCATTTTAATTCTGGTTGCTGTTGAGTCCACTCCAATCACGGAGCTCCTGTCTCCAAACAAAAACCGCCCGTACTAACCCAAACTGATGCGGCCGAGCCCCGATCATACTGGCCCAGATGTGTAAGCGGCTTTCATTAACCCTGTAAAGGGTTATTTTAGCAAATACTGGCTCAAGAAAATGATTTAAAATATGAAAAAGTTGCATAGTATGCCTTTAACGGGAAGTTTTAAAAATCTGAAGTGTGCATTAGATTTGTCGAGTGAAACCTTTCCTTTATATGCTCAAGGCTTGTGTGCCACAGCTGTTTTTAGACATTTGCTGTGTCATCCTACTCCACACGAGGCTCCCATTTTCATGAAAGAATCCAGTCTTTGTGTGTGTGGGGGGTCTTTCCAACATGAGCTTCTTAAATTAGGACAAGCTTGTCCCCCCCTGCCGCTGTAATCAATCACATCCAACTCTGCCTTAGCATTGTCTTTTAACGTATACACATAGTACATTTGAGGTATTCAAAACAACCTTCTCCTGCAATGTGAACGTCACTTATTTTAATTCCCAGAAGCTTAAACAGCTGCTTAGAATAGTCGGTGGTTGCTAATGGGACGATTTTTGTGGAGTCAGAGTACTTGTAAAGCTTTAATATATCACTGTGGATTTCTAAATAACGATTCTGAACACAAGCCATCTCCCCAGGAAGCTAATTAGGATGTAAATACAGAGATTCTGTGCAAGTATGGCCACTGGTTCCTAAACAATCTCTATCTACCCAACCAGATGGGAACACATATTTTGGTGCATCTTTTCAGGGCCTGGCCTATTGTAAGGTTTGCCTCTGCTACCGTGAATCAGATGTTACAGGTGACAGAACAAGGATTCAAACATGCATCGCCTTGTGTAAAAATATATATCACATTTGCACAGGCAACATGCAAGTTGCTAGCAGCCCAAAAATGTGTAAAAATGCCTGAAACG
>SSNS01000167.1:59350-73001 GCA_006937985.1 Aphyosemion australe | reverse complement strand
TTGTATGACCCTGCGTCCCAGAGTGCTTTGCGACGTTACGTCACAATCTATTTTTAGCTACTGTAGAAAGCTCTATTCTGCTCTGCACAGAAGACCGCACTCCTATGTCCGGTTGTCATAGTCGTCGGCGAAGCTGTGACATGGCTGAGAGTTTGGAGTTCACCCGGTGCTTACTGGAGGTTAGTTGCTTATGGATTTTTGGTTGGACGTGTTATTGGTGGAGGTTTTTTAGAAAAATTCGAGAGAACCACTTTATTCTTTTTTTTTATCTAAACAAAGAGAAAATTTGTCGTACATCGATGATCTGAGCTGCAGATCTAACGGAGAAAAACTCCCGGAGCACCACATCGCTCTGGTTTATCATCTTAGCTGATTCTGTTTACAAAACGAAACTTATGCCCGTGTTTACTTTCATTTTCAATATAGTTCCCGGCCGGAGCTCTGCATTAATTCATCACGTGGTCATGACGCCACCCTCTGTTCCGCCAAGGCTTAATGTGTGTTTATAAGACCGGTGAAGCCGCAATATTACTATAAAGCGTGGCGGCACGAATGCTGCAAAATTCCCGCAACATGATGCCACCCTGGTGCGTTCATAAAACACACGTTGCGGTAATATTACGCTGATTTGCCAGCACGGTGTGTCTTATAAAAAAGGCTTTAAAGTGACAGAGCCCTGAAATGGCTCACTCTGGAGGGTACTGAAAATTTGAGAGCGGTTTTACGCCAAGAACTTTTGTATCGACCATTTAACTAATATATTTTTAAGTCTCCTTTAAAATTAGAATTTTGCTAGTTAAAACACGTTTAATGCTAAATTATCTGGTATTTACCTAACTTAACTACAAAGAATCACACTAAATGCATAAAACAAGGAAAAAAATAAAACTGATTCAACATGCTAATGTCTCATAATGCTCAGGTAATATTTCACTACAGCACAACCATTGTCAAGCATCAAGCAAAGGTCTTCTTTGGAGGTGAGCTCTAATAAGTTATCATGGCCGCAGTAGAGAGACACTTACCACTCAGACACTTTCACTGAGCTCTACTTATGAGCCCTGATCAGGCCAGGTGTCTCCAGAGAAGGACATTTATATTCAAGCCTACCTCCAGACCTCTGCTCCCATCCGTTATTCATGACTCTTCCCTCCTGCTCGCTTTATTCTGGCCTCTGGGTCTGTCCTTCTCCACCTCCTAAACTGTATCACACCTGAACGAGGCAGGAAAAAATGTTTTCACTTAGGATTATTCTGCAGGGATTGGACGGGGAAAGAACAGGAGATGCGTTTAAAGGTATTAAATATGGAGCTCTGATTTGATGACTTTAGCTCACGAGTCATCTGGAGCCAAGGGCTCCAAGAGGAGGATGACCCTGATTATCTGTCCCTTTTTCTGTTATTCTCTTTGAATGGCAACAGTGAAATTATTCCAGCTCATAAACAAACTCTAATTCTTTCAAACCCTTTAAGGATGGGGGAAAAAAAGTATTAATTTTTTCTTTTAAAAGACTGACCTTTCATTACACTTTGGTATTCTAACAAGCAGGTTACTGTTAAACTCGTCTAAAGCCTCTTTCACACACCGATTTCAAGCCAGGCCTGAGGTGAGCTCTCCCTGCGCTGGTGCCAAATGACCGAGGCAGCGTGTGAGGGGTGATGTTGATCCACTCTCTGAGGAAGTTGCAGAGCTTTTTTTTTTTTGACGCAGCATTTTGTGGCAAACAGTCTGAGTTATGAAGTGGTTTGGGGAGCAATATGTTTATTTAGCAATTGGAACAAAGAATCTCTGAAACCTCATGATTTAAACATGAAGTAGCTGTCCTCGGTGTGTGTGTGTGTGTGTGTGTGCGCTTCTGTGGTTTGTGTGACTGTTTCGGCAATTTTCGTTTTGTGCCAAGAAAAGAAGCGTGTTAAACCTTTTACAACAGTCTAGTGTGCCCCTAAGAGATCCATCTCCATCACTCCCTCCCTAACTGGGTCAGTCGTAGACTTCATTTTTCTCAATTGCTAGGTCCAATTGTAAACAGACAGACAACCTAACAGCCACCTGTGTAATTCTCTCCGACTCGCTACAGCGGTAATAGCAGGAAAATGCTCCAGGGCTGCCCGTCACTGAACCAACTTTATCAGTCCAACAGGAGACCCGCTGCGTTTGACCAAAATAGCACACATATTGAGTTGGTATAGACTCATTGGTAATGGTTTTGCTGCGTTCTCAAACTGAGAGAAATGCCAATAGCTTGTTTGTAAAGATAAATAGTGATAGTCATCATTGTCTCTTTTACTAATCAGACACAACACAGGTGACCGGTAAAGGAAGTAAAACTGGTCATCTTGTCACAATGTGAGATTCCCAGGAGAAAACTTTATTCTTGACATCGACACTTGCCAGGAAACAGGACAGCAATAAGGGAAGATTTCACAAACATGACAAGAAGTGAAAGCAGGGGTGTGTCCAGGCCTTTTAAGATGGGGTGGCCCACATGGAGCACTTGTTTACACGTGGGTGGCGCCAATGGTTACGCTTTTTTTTTTTTGCCTTTTTAGTGAATTTGTGAGTTCCACATTGTGCCATGACCACCATCAACACCACCTTCTTCTTCTTGTTTTTATGAGCTGTTTTATTCGTAGTTAGCAAGCCACTTCTTGGTGCATTACTGCCACGCAATGGCGGTACAAAGTGGGTATGGGGGCGGCCTATGCGCTGCCGCGGACTTCTGTGTATCTTGGGCATATTTATTGCGATCACAGCCACGTTCCTTAAGTTTGACAATCCGCTCCTAAAGGTGTCTGTCCTCATGAGCTGTCAGATGATCTGAGTTTCAGATCTAACGGAGAGAAGTTCCTGGAGCTCTGCGTCAGTCCAGTTTATCATTTCAGCTGATTCTGTTTACAAACGTGAAACTTATGCCCGTGTTTACTTTCAATTTCAATGTAATTGCCATCCAGAGCTCGACAGTAACTCCCTCTGTTGTGCCAAGGTGTATGCATTCACATGTCTGGCGTTGCCCCAACTTTACTACCAAGCGTGGCGGCACGAATGTCGCATTAGGAACAAACTTCCCACTCTTACCAGTAGCCATGTTGTCACTTGCTGTTGTTTCATGTGTGCTATGACGTTGTCGCTTGCCATACTGCTATGTGAAACTACCGTTACGGAAGCTCTGGGGAGCCAAAAAGGCGTCATTACAAAAAAACTCGAATTACTTATTTTTTAAATTGCCCGCAACAAATAACTCGAATTAATTCAATAAATCGATTTTTCGCCCAGGCCTACCTGAGGCTAGAAACCAATGCTAAAGGTGCATGCTGCCATCTACTGGTTTGGGGGTTGTAAGCCCAAGAGTTTTGTGGACAAGTTAAAGTCCATTTAAATGGAACTAAGTGGCGTGGTACCTGGGGTGGCCAATCAGATTCCCAGGGTGGCATGTGCTACCCCAGACCACTTCCTGGACACGCCCCTGAGTGCAAGTAATTTTTAATGTATCAAACAACATCTGTAAGTAGATATCAGATCGGTTCCATGACCCTAAAACTCACTGCACTAAAACAATGCTAAAATCCCAGCACCAGACCTTGATGGACACCCACGCATGTTCTTTGTCTTATCCATAATTTATTTAAACTGTTTCAGTAGCAAAAATGAACCTACTCAGTGTTAGACTTATTATGTCTGATCATGAGCCTATGTTTAAACATGTTTCTGTCTTTCCCACGTTACACATCCAGGTGAGAAATTTAGAACGGGTGACTGAAAAAATACAGACCTTGTGGATCAGTGTAATTTAGCATGGGTTTTGTGGGTTAGTATGGCAGAGGGGACAAATTGCATTCTGTATGGACTTTGTTTTTGGTTTCGGGGTCTTGTTTTATAAAGTCATCAATGCAAGTTCTCTCATACTGTTCATGCTGTCCATTATGAGGTTTTTTAAAAAGGTATATGGTTGATACATAACATGTTTAGGAAGTTTTTTGCAAAAATTCCTTTTCACATCAAATGATTTCAGCAGTTTTAGTCTCGACAGTTTCAGTACCTTCCAGAACGAGCCGTTTCAGGGTTGTCACTTTAAGAAAACAAGCTGGAAGCGGCCACACCCATCCCCCACTCAGGCTGCTTTAAGATGAGAAGCTCCGATACCTGAGAGGGGCCGATGCTCCTACAGGTGGTGGTAGGGTTCTACGCAAATTTTGTGTGACGTCAAAAACAAGAACCTTTTTGAAATGGCTCATTTTTAGGCAGATAATTTCTAGACCAAACACTGAGAGAAAACAGATGGAAGTGTTTTATTCACGTTTGGAGTAAAAGGAAGTAAAGACACACATGGCAGCACAAAAGGACGCAAAAGATTAGTTTTGCATAATATCTCCCCTTTAAACTCATTTTAGACAGCACACGTGTCCCACAGCATATATGTGCACTGTAAACTAACCCCTTTTCTGTTGGTGTCAGCTGTCAGTCAGCTGTGTCAAAAAAGGGGAAGCTCTTGAACGTTTGCCCTTACTGAAAAAAAAAGTTAACTTTGGGGTTGGAGACCAACGTTGACAGTTTTGAGCTGGTTACCAAGGAAGATTATAGGAATCTTCTTCTACAGTTCCACCAATGATTAGTCATTTTAAAGTCCTAACAGACAGATGATTGTCAGTGAAATTAGCCTGCTGGACGTTTGCTACTGACAAATAAAATACCTAACAGCAATTTTCTGAGCTTCTAATAGTCCTTCACAAAGTGAAAAACAAAAAAGGCACCACAGTCTTTGTTACCAATCTAGAAAAAAGTGCAGCATGATGGAGAACAAACGATACAGCATAGAAATGATGCTAGTACTCAGGAATCTTAAAGCAAGCCATTCTCAAGCATCCTGCAAGGTGTTCTCTGTGCTGAGCGAGTCACCGAAGGAGGCTAAGGAGTCGTATGTCAGGCTGGAAGATACAATGAACTCAGAGGTAAACATTACTGAGGTCTGTACATCTTGGATGGACTAAACGGGATCAATATGGAGTCTTGTACTAATAACGTACATTATATTACTGAGACTGACATTGATTATTATGATGATATGAGTTTTGAAGCACTCAGAATTAAAGTGTGTCATTTTTAGAAATACATAAACAATTCAGAATAACAGTGATTTTAGAGACCTGGCTTATACGGTGTGGATTTTGAAAACAGCTAGGGTTATCCCACTATAGATTAAATTATGGGCCAGTATCAATATCAGAACAGTTCTGAACATTTTTAGATAAAACTAGTTGGATAAATTCATTGTAACCCAAAATCTGTTTTCAGGCAGTATGGTTTTTAAACAAATAGATCTATCTCTGTGGCTCTTATGAAATTAGATGAAGAACTTTTTCCAGATAACAGGAAGAATGCAACTGGAATGATTATAGATTTTTAAAATACATTTGATACAATAAACCAAACAATATTAACAATAAACTAAGAAATTGAAACAATAGAGATTAATTTGTGCTGCTTATCCAAAGAAATCTGGCATTTCAAGCCAATAGGAGACCTCTGTCATTACCCAGCAGTTTGTATTGACTGTTTGTCCTCCAACAAAACAAAGACTTTACCGGCTGCATCAAATGAAAACATCCCATTAAAGCCACATTCTGCAACTTTTACACCTTAAAATAATGTTTTTTGTAAAGTTTTGGTGGCATACTATCATCTATTATGTTTATTTTTGGGGCTGTGATGATGTTAGGGGGTCCCACGTTTGTTTACCACACTATACAGTTTTTCACCCACGACCCAACACCGGAAGTACAGACTGCGTGTTGCTTTACGGCAATTTATGGCAAGCCAAAGGGGTGAAAAAAGCGCGCGTTCTAAACGCACGTTTAGAATGTGTGATTTTAGAACGTGCTGTTTTTATCCCCCTTTGGCGTTAAAACACGCGTTCAAGATGCGCGTTCTGGTGGACATAACGCGCATTTAATGCATGATTTTAAAACGCGTTTTTTTAAACCCCCTTTGGCATTAAAACGGGCATTTGGCGGACATAATGTGCTTTTAGAACGCGTGCTTTTTTTCACCCCTTTGGCTTGCCATAGTAGTATAATGTAGATCCACGGTTTAGCAATGGCAGATCTACCAAAGAAAGCTAGAAATCCCTTATCAGAGGAATCTAGGAAAAGAAAAAGAGAACGTGATAGAGCAAGAGCAAAGACCAGCATTATTATTGGGCCATCTTTTCCTCGCTGGAGAGCTCTTTTAGAAAGAACAGCATGAACTACAGACTCTGACCTAGCCGTGCTGCTAATGGATAGGTAAGTAATAAATGATTTCACCAGGGTTATTGTGCTTTGTCGGGCATAAAGTTGTTATACAGTCCTGATAAAACTATTTATTCAATGTGTGGAGGTGGAAACGTTTGTTTTCGTTGTTTTGCCTGACATTAGGAATGTAAACATGCCTCTTATGCCCGAGAGAGAGATTTAATGTTACGACAGTGACGTTACGCAGCAAGCCTTGAGAGGGCAACAGAGAGCATATATCTCCAAAGTTCAGGAATGTGGCTTTAACAAACTTTGCTGGCTTTTATTATTATTTTTTTTATTAAATCTTACACTGTTGTGCACATCTGTTCAAAATAATAGCATTTTAATAAGGTCTGCTAGCTATTTTTGTTGTATTGACTGTCAAAGAAGATAAAGCAAATCAGAACGGTTTGTGCAAAAAAAAACTCAGTCTGACCCATGTTTAATACTGTATATAATTATGTACTTTATGTGTAACGATATTGTCTGACTTTGCCATTTTTGTTGTGACAGCTTTTCTGTTGGCACTTATGGCCTGAGTTAAAACACATTCACACCAGCATGCACAGACAAACTCACACAGGATTGTCTGTCAACACAATCCAGTGACCCTTAGTTAAGCCTGTGCACATGGGAGTCCTTTGCAACACTGGCTGAAAGGGCAGCATGGATAACACAGCACTATCATTCTCCCCGTCCTCTTTCAGATGCACAGGGAGCTTAAATCTTCTCAGCCAACAGCACAGATGAAATTATGGTTCACTCAGAGGAGTAGATTCTGTGCCCTACATGCATTTTTATTTGACTTTATTTCAAATATAAGCAGAATAGTTTAGCACAAGCTTTTGAATTTGCAGCCTTCATCTTTGCGCAATTATTAAATGTGACAGGTGACATTTTCTATCTCTGAGCAAATATCTTTGTGCCAATTCAAATGTAGACACAAAAAAGAACACGTTTTGCAAAGTATAAAATGTGGAAATATTTTGATGATCTCAGAATTTGATGCTCATTTGCATTTTTCAAATGTGTAATAATAAAAGGCAAATTTCTTTAAACTTTGAATGAAGTTATAATAAACACCTTTAAAAGCTGCACCTTTTCATCTAACATGACATCATAGCAGTGAGACTGCATTATGATGCTATTTATATGCGATTTAGAAGCTTCTGTGTAAAATTTCACATCATCAGAAAAACTAGAAAAATGTCGAGGGTCAAAGTAAAGAGCAGGGCGTCTCACTGTCACATCACATACTGTTCAGTGTTGGGGTAAAAGCAGAGGGCAGGGTGTCAAACTGTCACTTTGCATAGTGTTAAATGACAAAAAACATAAACAAAAAGATGCAGAGAGCTAACATGTCCTCCTAATGCTCTTTTATAACACCACTCTGCTGAGTTTGATCATATCATGTTGTGTAATGAATCTCTGGAACCTGAACTTTTTTACATTTTCTGCAGACACTGATGATTGTTTTGTTGTTTTGTTTGACGATATTTCCAAAACGGGTCATTGTGAAAACACACTACATCAGCCAAATCAGTAGATAAATGCTTTAAAGGAACACTAGTCAGTTTTGGCTTGTTTTTAGCACCCCCTAGTGTTCTTTGGCGAAAGTAAAACTTATCTCCTTTTCTGTGTGTTCCTCTTTTTAACACCTTAATCTAACTGCTTAAATGTCTCCTCAGCCTTCATTAGTTTCTACAGGAGCGGTTCATCACTAAATCAAACAAATCAGCTGTGTTCATGATCTAAATGATCTGTTAAAATGGAGCGTGGCTAGACCGACCTGCACAGCTAAATCACTTTGCTATAGCTACAGTTGGTCTAGATTTCTAGGCCAGTATTCCACNTGTGTGTGTGTGTGTGTGTGTGTGTGTGTACTTATTTGTGCTCCTACTGGGAGAGGGTGATCAGCTAGCTGCTTTATTTCTTCATTCCACATGAATGTCATGTAATAAACAATAGAAAGGATAAAAAATTCAGTATGAGTCATGTTGACGGATCTAAATTATTAGTAAATGTTCAACTGACAACAGGTCAAAGAGGAGTTGAATAAATAGGTCATCCTGCTCATTTTTGTTGATGCTGATGATGTGACACGCATGTTTTTCTTGATCTAATTAATGCATCAAGTCTGGCCTGCAGCTGAGTATCCTCTAATCATGAATGACTGAATGTGGAGGCAAACATCAAATAACATGAATTTCAAATGTAGTTATTCACAGTTCAGCAAACAAACAAATAAGTTCTTAGTTTGGATGACGTGAGATGAAAGCAGTCATGTTTTCTTGTGACTCTTTTACTCAAATTCATGTAACCTGGAGATTGTTTTAAGCTTTTTAGGACATTTGTAGAAAAGAAAAATTAACAATGCTGACCAATAGGATATTCTACAGTTGACGTCACCACGCAAAGGCTTCTAGGTAGGGTCATACTCACAAGCCGCATTTGACAATAGAAAATATACAGTTTCAGAGCGCTTTGACACCGATATGAAGGCATAAAATGGAGGAAGTTGTTTTGACGGAGAAAAACATACCAGAGAGCTTTTCTTGATGGCGACCCTGATAATTATCGATCACCAGAACTGAAGCACTAGCTCAAATGAAAGTAAAAACTAGCAGCTAGCAGCGCTGTTGTTTTAAACGCCATTATTCCACGGCTCCTTCTTGAGTAATATAAAAATAAGTTCATTACTCACAGTGCTCAAGTAACGTTTTCTCAAGGTAGTTTTTTAACTGTCAGATTATCATTTGTGTCCCTACTTTTTATATTCCACTCACCTCTGGTCAAAAGCCTTTTTCGTGGATGTTCAGCTGGACCGCTCCGTTAACAACGCTGCCTCCACTCTCCGTTAACAACGCTGCGTCCTGCATTAATTGTCCTCCGCTGCTGCTCTTTCTGGATAACTCCATGACAGAGAGCGTCGCTAGGACCGGCGGCTGGTCATTCTCGGATGTAGGACTTTTCCCTCCGGTAAGATGTAAGTAACAAATATACGTGATTTTCTTGGTCTGCTCCACACAGTTAAAATCCGCTCGTCCACATAAAAACTACCACCGCTTTGCTTTTTCTGTCTTTAGCTTAGCCCGTGTCGCTTTCCAGCTGTTTCATGTGGTAGCGGACTTTACCAGCTTTGGAAAAGGGATAAAAAGTCCTCTCCGACATCCAATCTGGGCATCTAGAGTCCGATTAGCCCCTCCCCCAGCAGCAGCGCTTAGTTCCTTGCCGTTTGAAAATCTTTAGGACACGAAAAAATAACTTTAGTCAGATCTGAGCAACTCAGACCCATAGGAATCCATTATAACTGCTAGCTTACTTGTATGACCCTGCGTCCCAGAGTGCTTTGCGACGTTACGTCACAATCTATTTTTAGCTACTGTAGAAAGCTCTATTCTGCTCTACACATAGGACCGCACTCCTATGTCCGGTTGTCATAGTCGTCGGCGAAGCTGTGACATGGCTGAGAGTTTGGAGTTCACCCGGTGCTTACTGGAGGTTAGTTGCTTATGGATTTTTGGTCGGACGTGTTATTGGTGGAGGTTTTTTAGAAAAATTTATTCTTTTTTTTTCATCTAAACAAAGAGAAAATTTGTCGTACATCGATTGCAACTCTTGGTAACTCCAGTAAGCACCGGGTGAACTCCACACTCTCAGCCATGTCACAGCTTCGCCGACGACTATGACAACCGGACATAGGAGTGCGGTCTTATGTGGAATGTGGACGTTGGAGTGCGCATAGCGCCCATAGCAGCCTGAGTGGGGGATGAGTGGGCGTGGTCAGCTTAAGCTTGTTTTTCTTAAGCCCTTTTTATAAAACAATGCCGCCAATTTGCCGCAACACCGATGCGGCATCTGGGAGCCTAAGGTTGTTTATAAGAGCTCAGACCGTGGTGGTAATATTGCGCAATCATGTCTTCCGTTTATCTTGGACATAACTTGCTTTTTATTGCGATCAAAGCCGCGCTCCTTAAGTTGTTTTGTCACAAGCAGCTACAGGTGTCTGTCCTCCACAGTCCCTGTGAGCTGTCAGATGATCTGAGATGCAGATCTTACGGAGAGAAACTCCCAGAGCACCGCATTGCTCCAGTTTATCATCTTAGCTGATTCTGTTTACAAAACGAAACTTATGCCCGTGTTTACTTTCATTTTCAATATAGTTCCCGGCTGGAGCTCGGCATTAATTCATCACGTGGTCATGACGCCTCCCTCTGTTCCGCCAAGGCTTAATGTGCATTTATAAGACCGGCGAAGCCGCAATATTACTATAAAGCGTGGCGGCACGAATGCTGCAAAATTCCCGCAACATGATCCCGCCATGGCACGTTCATAAGACACACGTTGCGGTAATATTACGCTGATTTGCCAGCACGGTGTGTCTTATAAAAAAGGCTTTAAAGTGACAGAGCCCTGAAACGGTCACTCTGGAGGGTACTGAAAATTTGAGAGAGGTTTTACGCCAAGAACTTTTGTATCGACCATTTAACTAATATCTATTTAAGTCTCCTTTAAAATTAGAATTTTGCTAGAGGTTAAAACACGTTTAATGCTAAATTATCTGGTATTTACCTAACTTAACTACAAAGAATCACATTAAATGCATAAAACAAGGAAAAAAATAAAACTGATTCAAAATGCTAATGTCTCATAATGCTCAGGTAATATTTCACTAAAGCACAACCATTGGCAAGCATCAAGCAAAGGTCTTCTTTGGAGGTGAGCTCTAATAAGTTATCATGGCCGCAGTAGAGAGACACTTACCACTCAGACACTTTCACTGAGCTCTACTTATGAGCCCTGATCAGGCCAGGTGTCTCCAGAGAAGGACATTTATATTCAAGCCTACCTCCAGACCTCTGCTCCCATCCGTTATTCATGACTCTTCCCTCCTGCTCGCTTTATTCTGGCCTCTGGGTCTGTCCTTCTCCACCTCCTAAACTGTATCACACCTGAACGAGGCAGGAAAAAATGTTTTCACTTAGGATTATTCTGCAGGGATTGGACGGGGAAAGAACAGGAGATGTGTTTAAAGGTATTAAATATGGAGCTCTGATTTGATGACTTTAGCTCACGAGTCATCCGGAGCCAAGGGCTCCAAGAGGAGGATGACCCTGATTATCTGTCCCTTTTTCTGTTATTCTCTTTGAATGGCAACAGTGAAATTATTCCAGCTCATAAACAAACTCTAATTCTTTCAAACCCTTTAAGCATGGTAAAAAAAAAAAGTATTAATTTTTTCTTTTAAAAGACTGACCTTTCGTTACACTTTGGTATTCTAACAAGCAGGTTACTGTTAAACTCGTCTAAAGCCTCTTTCACACACCGATTTCAAGCCAGGCCTGAGGTGAGCTCTCCCTGCGCTGGTGCCAAATGACCGAGGCAGCGTGTGAGGGGTGATGTTGATCCACTCTCTGAGGAAGTTGCAGAGCTTTTTTTTTTTTTGACGCAGCATTTTGTGGCAAACAGTTTGAGTTATGAAGTGGTTTGGGGAGCAATATGTTTATTTAGCAATTGGAACAAAGAATCTCTGAAACCTCATGATTTAAACATGAAGTAGCTGTCCTCGGTGTGTGTGTGTGTGTGCGCTTCTGTGGTTTGTGTGAATGTTTCGGCAATTTTCGTTTTGTGCCAAGAAAAGAAGCGTGTTAAACCTTTTACAACAGTCTAGTGTGCCCCTAAGAGATCCGTCTCCATCACTCCCTCCCTAACTGGGTCAGTCGTAGACTTCATTTTTCTCAATTGCTAGGTCCAATTGTAAACAGACAGACAACCTAACAGCCACCTGTGTAATTCTCTCCGACTCGCTACAGCGGTAATAGCAGGAAAATGCTCCAGGGCTGCCCGTCACTGAACCAACTTTATCAGTCCAACAGGAGACCCGCTGCGTTTGACCAAAATAGCACACATATTGAGTTGGTATAGACTCATTGGTAATGGTTTTGCTGCGTTCTCAAACTGAGAGAAATGCCAATAGCTTGTTTGTAAAGATAAATAGTGATAGTCATCATTGTCTCTTTTACTAATCAGACACAACACAGGTGACAGGTAAAGGAAGTAAAACTGGTCATCTTGTCACAATGTGAGATTCCCAGGAGAAAACTTTATTCTTGACATCGACACTTGCCAGGAAACAGGACAGCAATAAGGGAAGATTTCACAAACATGACAAGAAGTGAAAGCAGGGGTGTGTCCAGGCCTTTTAAGATGGGGTGGCCCACATGGAGCACTTGTTTACACGTGGGTGGCGCCAATGGTTACGCTTTTTTTTTTTTGCCTTTTTAGTGAATTTGTGAGTTCCACATTGTGCCATGACCACCATCAACACCACCTTCTTCTTCTTGTTTTTATGAGCTGTTTTATTCGTAGTTAGCAAGCCACTTCTTGGTGCATTACTGCCACGCAATGGCGGTACAAAGGGGGTATGGGGGCGGCCTATGCGCTGCCGCGGAATTCCGTGTATCTTGGGCATATTTATTGCGATCACAGCCATGTTCCTTAAGTTTGACAATCCGCTCCTGAAGGTGTCTGTCCTCGTGAGCTGTCAGATGATCTGAGCTTCAGATCTAACGGAGAGAAGCTCCTGGAGCTCTGCATCACTCCAGTTTATCATCTCAGCTGATTCTGTTTACAAACGTGAAACTTATGCCCGTGTTTACTTTCAATTCCAATGTAATTGCCATCCAGAGCTCGACAGTAACTCCCCATGTGATCATGACACCACCCTCTGTTGTGCCAAGGCGTATGCATTCACATGTCTGGCGTTGCCCCAATTTTACTACCAAGTGTGGCGGCACGAATGCCGCATTAGGAACAAACTTCCCACTCTTACCAGTAGCCATGTTGTCACTTGCTGTTGTTTCATGTGTGCTATAACGTTGTCGCTTGCCATACTGCTATGTGAAACTACCGTTACGGAAGCTCCGGGGAGCCAAAAAGGCATCATTACAAAAAAACTCGAATTACTTGTTTTTTAAATCGCCCGCAACAAAAAACTCGAATTAATTCAATAAATCTATTTTTCGCCCAGGCCTACCTGAGGCTAGAAACCAATGCTAAAGGTGCATGCTGCCATCTACTGGTTTGGGGGTTGTAAGCCCAAGAGTTTTGTGGACAAGTTAAAGTCCATTTAAATGAAACTAAGTGGGGTGGTACCTGGGGTGGCCAATCAGATTCCCAGGGTGGCATGTGCTACCCCAGACCACTTCCTGGACACGCCCCTGAGTGCAAGTAATTTTTAATGTATCAAACAACATCTGTAAGTAGATATCAGATCGGTTCCATGACCCTAAAACTCACTGCACTAAAACAATGCTGAAATCCCAGCACCAGACCTTGATGGACACCCACGCATGTTCTTTGTCTTATCCATAATTTATTTA
>SSNS01000167.1:20755-54877 GCA_006937985.1 Aphyosemion australe | reverse complement strand
GAAGCTTCTGTGTAAAATTTCACATCATCAGAAAAACTAGAAAAATGTCGAGGGTCAAAGTAAAGAGCAGGGCGTCTCACTGTCACATCACATACTGTTCAGTGTTGGGGTAAAAGCAGAGGGCAGGGTGTCAAACTGTCACTTTGCATAGTGTTAAATGACAAAAAACATAAACAAAAAGATGCAGAGAGCTAACATGTCCTCCTAATGCTCTTTTATAACACCACTCTGCTGAGTTTGATCATATCATGTTGTGTAATGAATCTCTGGAACCTGAACTTTTTTACATTTTCTGCAGACACTGATGATTGTTTTGTTGTTTTGTTTGACGATATTTCCAAAACGGGTCATTGTGAAAACACACTACATCAGCCAAATCAGTAGATAAATGCTTTAAAGGAACACTAGTCAGTTTTGGCTTGTTTTTAGCACCCCCTAGTGTTCGTTGGCGAAAGTAAACCTTATCTCCTTTTCTGTGTGTTCCTCTTTTTAACACCTTAATCTAACTGCTGAGATGTCTCCTCGGCCTTCATTAGTTTCTACAGGAGCGGTTCATCACTAAATCAAACTAATCAGCTGTGTTCATGATCTAAATGATCTGATAAAATGGAGCGTGGCTAGACCGACCTGCACAGCTAAATCAATTTGCTATAGCTACAGTTGGTCTAGATGTCTAGGCCAGTATTCCACGTTACTAAACTGCGCAAATTCAAATTTGCACATATTTTCTCGATTTTAATTTATATTTTATTGAACCAATCTGCCATATGCAGGGATCCAACAAAGATAAGAGCAAATTATTGTTTTATGTCCTGTTGCACCTAATCTGAAGTATATGTCCCGTCACCTAGTGGTAAATATAAGTACTGCAGGAAGGAAATGCCGATTTTATTCATTTTTAATTATTTCTGTATTTACAAAATGAAACATAATAAAATATAGAATTGTTGTGTTAACCTCAGCTGACCAATAATTTCAGTTTTTCTGTTATTATTTCATTTGTCACACAATAAAGGGTTAAAAATGTGTCGTTTAAGTCTGCTCAACTAAAATTCCAGAATTACAACGTTGATTACTTTTCAGGAAGAATTCTTTGCACAGCTGTGTGTGCATTCTAGATAAAATAAATACCCCGTTCATCTCAGCTACGAGTCACAAAATCATCAGTCATCTGCTGAGTGACTTAGTTAAAAATCCACTATGGTTTACAAAGACACCTGACAAGACAAAGCACTCAGCGGCTGATAGGTGAAGGTCACATGGTTTCTGTTCACATTAACACAGAGGTCACCTCCACACACACAAACACACACGATTAATGAAACAAGATCAGGAGCAAGAGGAGGGGACAGCATGGGAGAGCAGCGCTCAGAGAGCAGAAGGATGGTATTGATGAGAAATGACTACGGTTAGGAAGGTCTCAGAACAAGAAAAAACCCTCATTACTGCATGATCTTTTAAACAAAGTGAAAAGAGAACGACGACCCGGAATTGAAGGCTGGAGAAGATTCAATTTACACCAGCGAGATGTCAGAGGCACCGGAGGGCTCATTTTTGAACCTGTGCAGATTTGAATGGCAGAGAAACAGACGGATAAGGAGCTAAGGTGAGAGGAGAAGAAACGGGAGACAGACAAGAGCGGAATGAAAAAGGCCAAGAGGTCTTAAAAACAGTGGTCATTAGCAGGCGGCGCACAAGCCCAGAGACCGACACCACATGCTCACACGTAAGCCTCTCAGCAGGCAAGGCACATATTCTTGATAGTGCATCGTAATTAATATTTCATGGGCTGCCTCCTGCAGGTGAAGGCAAATGAAGACTATCAGATACAGTGTTTGGATTGTTTTTCTGTGTTCACACGGACATAACAGGATTTTATTCAAGATTTGAGTTTGTGGTTAAATCCTGCACGTTTTTAACCCTCATATAACCCTTTAATTTTCTAGCATTTCTACTCCTTGTGCACAAAAAATGCTGAAACTAAATTTCCTATAGAAATATTATATGTTTCATAAAACTCAATTTTTTACATGAATTTCATAGCTTCAGCCCTCACAAAATATAATAAAAAATGTGTGTGTTTCTGAGATTTAATAAAGCTGCTAAAACTCTAGAAATAAGTCAAATAATTTGTTTATGTGTTGCATTAAAACGTTCAGATACTGACATTTTGCAGCAAATTAGATCCTGATGAGGACAGCAACACAACCACTAATTTGTTTTACCTTGCTTATTCTGCAACATGTTTAGCCTCGAGCATTTTGTGTCAATCAGCCACTGAAGTGAAAAAGAGCAATGCAAATAGGCACATAATGGGAAAACAGGTTGGTCACACAGCCACAAAAGGGCCGGGCCATTCCACCGGTGGCTCTGGCAGCTTTCCAGACTTTTGTTTTAGGCGGACTGTCTGCAGCAACTCCCCAGCGGCCACTCTCCTCCGCCAGCATTTATGAGAGACAGACACGGTTGAAAGTGGCTGAGAGGCATGGGGTCTCAGGAGCTGCTCAGATCAATGGGTGTCCTCTGAGCTTCCCTCCATTTCGGGAAGCACGGCGTCCAGAGGAGGGGGGAAAAACAGATTACCATAGCATTAATAAAACAAACTGTAATCTGAAGCAAGAGCAAAAACAAAAGCCTGTATCCGTGTTTTCCCGGAGGATAAGTCTGTGTGCTTATACGACCGCTCTTAAGCCGCACACAAGCTTCCATACTGTAACAAACAGGAACATGCTTGCATGCATAGTGGGATGCACCCATGCTTGTAATGGCTTTGTTCCTCGGAAAGGTTAATTCATCCCAGTTGAGCGTGCTGTGATGGAAGCAGGGAGAAACGGGAGTGGAACGGGGATGAGAAAAGCCGGAGGAAAGCACGAGTCATTCACAAGGTGGGAAAGGAATACATGCAGTCCCCTGATAAGGAGGAATGATTGCAGGGTGCTGCTCAACATGAATGAAGCAAATGACTGATTTCATAAAAATGTCCTATTGTTTCCCAAGTAACACAGTGCTGCCTAAACAATACATCTTCACACAATTACCAATTATTTTTTGTTCTCAGAACACCAAACCAATTAGTTTAAGTTTGGAATTTAAACAAACATAACTGCAGAGTTAAAACCTGAGTGCAGCAAAACCTAAGATGTTTTTTTTCTTTTTAATTTCCCCATCCCCCAAAATAGACACATTCCTCTTCACACTTTCTCAAACTGAGCGCCATCACAGGAAATTTTGGAGTTACTGTACCTCTCTGTGAAAGAGACTAATCAGGCTTTCAATTGATGGAAAACATCAGTTATTAAAGGCAGAAAATGTTGACTTAAATAGCATTTTTAGACTATTTTGTACGTTTGTTGCATATTGCTAAAAATAATCTCTGTGTCCATCATTATACAGGTGAAACTCTAAAAGTTAAAATGTCTTGCAAAAGTTCATTTATATCAGTAATTTGGCTTAATTCATCCAAAACACCTGCAAAGGGTTCCTGAGCCTTTAGATGGTCTCTCAGTCTAAGTGGAATTACTGAAATTAACAAACTTTTGCACAACGTTCTAATTTGTCAAGTTTCACCTGTCAATAAAAGCTTGTGTCCATAAAAACCCATCCAATACTTATTCTGCATTGGAGCCAACATGTAACTTCAACACAACCCCCACTACTTGTGCTTTTGTAGCACCATGGGTCAGTGGTCATCTTATAATTGGAAAATAAGAGGGTTGTTGCTGCTGTGAGTGGAAGCAAGGCTCTAAACTCCCTCGTTGTCCTTGATGTGTTCACTTGTGTGTGATTTAAGAGAGCAAAGCTCCAGATACAAAGTATATAAACAATGTAGCTTCTGTGTGAAAACATGTTTTTAATTCATTTGTAGAATAAAAAGATGCAACAGGATCTATGGATCTCTGCAGACTTCTCTTATATTATTCATCTAAGGTCAAACAAACATTGGAATCTTGTGTATTAAAAGCTATTAACTAGGGATGTTCGATATTGACTTTTTTAGTCCTGATATCCGATATACCGATATTGTCTAACTCATAATTACTGATGCCGATATAAACTGCTATGAATATATATATGTGAGGACCCCCCTCATAATAAAAAAGAAAAACTAAATAATTTTAGGTAACTATCGCTGCATATCTCCTACCATGCATACTTAAACTTTAAACATTATGTGTTATTCTTAATTTTAAAGGAGCTGTATCCTGCTATTTTACACCTTCCAGAGCAACGGTAGGAACAATATAACAAATATAATATAACAAAATGTTACCGTTGCCGTTATTCACATGTAGTTTTTTATGAAATAGAAATTATTTTCTTGATCCATTACTTCTACCCAGAAATAGATCAAACCCCATCTCCCCTTATGTGACTTCCACAATAGTACACAGCTGCAGACCCGGAGACTGCAGATTCACACTTGCTGCACATTCACTGTCATGTTCCACTCAGCGTGAAGCCAAAAACTGCTTTGGGAGTGTTTTCTATGAGGGAATAACAATATAACATAGTCATAAGCTCCAAAAAGGGGATTTTGCCTGATATAGTACCTTTAAAGGTATTGCAGACATTCTTTACTTCCGGGTGGATCATCTACCATTGGTCCGCATAACTGTCAATAGTTGCGGTGAAGCCAATCCTGGACTAGTTGTCACTTCCTGCGCAAAATATTTTCACATTTACAATTATTTGAATTAAATAAAGTTATGAGGAGTAAATTGCAAATTGCTAACAGGACAACCATACACGCACATCATGTGTCTGGAATCAAACAGTTTCCTCTTCTTTAAGCTGAAGCTTCATTTCCAATTGCCAGCTTCCACGTTTGTCACTAAAAAGAGACATTTTTGTGGCTCTGCAGCTTTTAACTCTTTCCTCTGATATATTTACAGTTTATCACATCAGAAGCTTTTAGGTCTTTTTTTTCCTGGAAGCTTTTTTTGAGTGTTAAAGAGGTAAAATCAGACCATATAACAGAGAAACACAGTTGTTCTTTTTTAACTAGGTTTTCTTTCCCTCTATTTGAAATCTTAATGTTTTGTTTTATTTTACTTATTTTGGTTTATTGTGACTGCGCTTTGATCATGCAGGAAAATCTGTTATCAATTTCAACGGGTTTGATTCAGTTCTTATCGTTATGCAATAAACTGATCTTTGTTGTCATTTATTTGTTACTTGGATGGTGCAAAATTGAGAAACCTTCCAATTTTCCAGAGACAAAACGTAACACTCTGTAACAAAATATATTTGTCAAATCCGTTACCATTCGCGAATGACACCGTTCAACATATTTGCATTTTGTGCGGTGGCCTTTTGACTTGCTTCAAATGGGCATCCAGCAATCAGCAAAGAGACATAATTCACTTTGACAAAGATATTGCAGAAAGCCGCTGGCACCACCTCTGGAACCTCCAGAGCTTCCAAATTCAAGTGTTTTTGTTGATTTGTAAAAATAGAAGAACAACAAAAAGAAAAGCTCTGCCTTGCCTCAAGTAAATATTACCTTGCCAGCATAAAACTGCATTTTGAACTTCACCTCAGAACAAAAAGCGCCTGAACACAAACGCAGAGTCAGAAGGAGACAGATCGCGTGTGGCCCTGAGCATTCTTCAGTGAGCCGAAGGTGAACGAGCGTGACTTCATTGTGATTCTGTGTTGCTTTTATGAGCTTTCTGTTGTCGCTGGAACAAATTCTCCTCTTCATTCAGTCTAATGGATCAAGAAAGGACTTTTTATTTCTCACATACTTGTAAAAACAACAATTTCAAT
Source organism: Aphyosemion australe (assembly GCA_006937985.1). Classification (NCBI taxonomy): domain Eukaryota; kingdom Metazoa; phylum Chordata; class Actinopteri; order Cyprinodontiformes; family Nothobranchiidae; genus Aphyosemion; species Aphyosemion australe. The sequence continues at coordinate 49,108 of SSNS01000167.1, read as the reverse complement.
AATTGCTAAATAATCCCAAAAAAACCAGCAAGTGGTGGCATTTACTTTAACCTTTCACTTTACTTGGCTGGTATTTACTCCCATCACATGGGGGGCTGTTGGATGGCGAAGCAGATGGTGCAGCTAATTGTTTGAACCCAACTCGTAGCCAAATCTCCCGTAATTTTATTTAAGAACTGCGAGTGTGACAGTCATTTTCCAGTGGAAATATGCATGTGACAAAAATGAAAAGATCTCCTGAACACATGTAAATTACAGCCACTGTGTCGCCACCCTCTATGTCTTTGTCTCCTTTTTATGATGGAAATGATGTGCAAATGGATTCGTGCAAAGCCAAGACAACCAATTGGTTTCCAAACAATCACTCTCTCCTTTCCAATTTTCTTCTTTTTCTTTTTATCTGTGTTTTATTTTCCACACCGCCCATGCTGGTTGGTGGATGATGGGTGTGTCTGGCACATGCTAAATTACTGGGATAGATGCATCTCAGTTAGGCATAGCAACCTCTAAGGAGATGGAATTTAAAAACTGTTTCTTCCTCGTGTTGTTAGACAGAGGAGATTGGAAGACCAGGTAAAAAGGGAAGGAGACGAGGAGAAATGAAGGAGAAATGAAGGAGAAATGAAGGAGAAATGCGTTGGTCAGGGTTGCGGCCGAGCATTTGAAACGAGAGGGAAATTAATTTAGTGAGGAGTGGACTGTCAGAAGTGTTGATAATAGCAAGAGGTGAGATGATGTTAGCTTTGATGTGGGAGGGGCTTACCGTGGGACGACACACACCCTAAACAGGGCTGGATTATTGGAAAACGACTCACAAACACACCCAGACAGCCTCACATGAAAACACACCCTTTAATGCATCCGTCTCCACAGATAAGAGAGCCTTGCTGCGATGTCTTTTTGAAAATGGGATTTTCCACCATTTCCCCCATTTCACAGATGTTACATCTAGTGGCAGAGAGAAGGAACATTAAAGCGAGATCCAGCAGATAGCGAGCTAACTCTTCCCGTTGCTCACAAAGCCGCTATGGGAGGCTCCCTGACAGTGGTGGATTTTGATTGAGGAGGATGGAGGAAAAGATCACAAAGTAAGAGCTTAAGGCAAACACATTGCCAGATAAAATGAAAAAGACTCCACACTAAATGTTTCCTTGGATATTGGAAAGCCTACATTTTTTTTCTTCTGTGCAAAACTCTTCTGTCACTGTTTTCACGCACGTGGTGCACTATTTTCCTCCGGAGGATTCGCTGAGTGAAGGGTGACAAGAGGAGAGATGGTGTCTAGTTTTCCACGTCATTAGTAATAGGCATGGTGTGATGTAATGTTGCGTCTCTAATGCCAGCAGCCAGTCATGTTCACAAATGATGTTGAATCACCACCGTGGGGTGTCTGGAACTCCCTCCAGGGATGGTGGTGGTGTTTGTCATGGGCACACTTAAGGAAAAACACTTAGATGGTAATTATAGCACTGGTTGTTCAGGCGGTGGTTCGCTATCACCTAACACTCAGAAAATGCCACATTCCTCCCCGATTTATCTGTTTAGTTTCTACTTCTGTCTTCCAGCTCAGGATATTTTGATGTCAGCCTTTAACCTCCCATTTTTATCTTGTCCTTATCCGTCCTTGTTCACTGAAGCTTGACAAGTTGGTTATTATCTTGTCAGCTCCTCTCAGTGTATCATCTGACCTTTCTCCTGCTTCTTTATGTTTTCAGGTTTGCTGATTTATCTGTTTCCTCAAGGACTCTGTGTTTTTTTTAAACCAGTTTGTGTTATTTCAACTGTCACTCATTCACTTTCCTTATCCACTTTATTGAGTTAAGAGTCATAAGGTTATTAGAAAGTTCTGGTACATCATGAACCGGTCCCTCTGTCCATCACTGGATACAAAAAACTACACAAACCTTGCATCCTTGTTTTCTGGCATTAGGATGAATGCAGAGCCAATGATGAGAACATTCAAATTCTCAAATTCTAAGAAATAAAGTTTAACAGCTAATACAAGTATAGAAATTTAAAACTGATTCCTCATACATTCTCCTGCAATGCCCTGGTCCTGTAGAATGAGCCCTGGCATGTTTACTGTGATTGCCTCTGTAGGCCTGTAAACTCACAGAAAAGATTGTGTTCGGGTCGAACAAGCAGGCTTCCCCAGTGTCCTCCAGAGGCAGCGTAATGCGTGATGACATCATGCGCGCTCACGCGCCTGCAGCGTTTGTTTGCTAGCTGTGGCTTAGCGGTAGAGCGAGAGGTGGTTTTGGTAGCTCTGATTCAGCCAAAAACAAGAACAGAGCTGCTTCAAGCACCAGCGAAACTCCAGCCCAGACCCCAAACAAGACAAAGAACCCAAGAGTTTATTCCAGCGCGACAAAAAGGGCAAAACTCGAGTCTGGTCGCCGAAGACAAAGAACGAGGATAAACATCGGTCCTGCCGGCATTTGAAAAGTGGAAAATGCTGAGACAAAAGACCCGCGTCAGATGTGCCGACAGACAGGTGGATATATGCAGGTGGAGAGGCACAATAGATCAGGAGCACAAGAAAGAAAAATTCATAACCAGAGGAGTGTGTTGTTGGAGTCAAAAAGAAAAACTTTGTGGGCATAAACATCCCAGCTTCTGTTCATGAGACAGAAGATAGGATAATTGTGTCTGGATGTGGAGAATAAATTATACAGCAGCCCTGGTTATCATGTATGAGAAGTCTTGGTAAATGCAGAAACATGCAGAGCTTTTATCATTTGATTCATAACCTGTGTTTTTGTAATTGATGTATTCTGTTTGTTTTTGTAGCATCAAATCATGGAGCTGAAAGAACTCTTTAGATGAGGAACAAGCCAATAGTTTGGAAACAGTGTGTAAGTAACAAATTATTCTCATAAAAATGCAATGGCTATATGTCAGTATATATAATCAATTTTTGCTGCTGTTTTAACTTCCAGATTAGAGCTGGAAAGAGAAGGAAGGAGCTTTAGACCCGTATGATTCAGATTATGTATCTCCAGTATCAATAAGGTATGTTTTATTATTGTTTTTTTAATACCGTAGTAACATCCCCACTCTCACTTTCTATTCACTGATTATATAAAATGTATTTGTCTTGTGCAATAGGTGTGCATCACAGGATGAGGTTGACCAACTTCCTTGCATTGGCCTGGGCGAAGCTGACAATTATAACAATTATAATTATATAACAATTATAATTATTATATAGGCTAACAATTATATGTGCTATTTGAGTTTCACTCAAAATGCTAAAATTCTGCTTACAATAGTGGCCTGCACAGAACCCAACTAATGCTGCTACTCTGTGTGTATATTTGCACATATTATTGTTGATTTTATATTTATATTATTTCTGCATTATTTTTTGTATTCTTTTACATTTTGCACCAAAGGGAGTGGCACTCCAATGTCGCTGTACCCTGTACAAAATCAATAAAGGCTATTTTATTCTATTCTATTCTATTATACTATATTATATTATATTATATTATATTATATTATATTATATTATATTATATTATATATTATATTATATTATATTATATTATATTATATTATATTATATTATATTATATTCTGTATTGGACATTGCTGATTGTGTGGAGGCAGATTTGAACGACAATTTAGAAGAGCCATCAGCAGCAGGACTGACTCAGCTGTTATCATTCAGGAGTACAGCATGCATGCCTCGTGCACGAGCTTACTATTGAAGCTGCAGTTACACGTTTGGCCTGAGGGGGCAACCGCGAGCATAAAAATTTCGAAGTCCACATAGTCCCTTTAAAGACCAAGTTCACTTATTTTTTCCAACACATTTGCAGTGGTCTCTAGTATAAATTAACGTCTTGTGAGTCGATCTCTGCTCTGGCGCTCCTGTTTCAGGAATTAGAATTGAGCCAGAGCAGAGGTGGGCAGCAGATGCCAGAGTTTGGAGTCTTATTTCCTGATATTTGGACATCTCTCCTCTGATTGGCTAACAGCAAAGCTACTCTACTGACTCTGTTTGCTCTGCAACTTTGATGTTTTATCTCCACAAATAACACAGGCCTGAAGGAGTTCTGCTGTGTGGTGGAGTTGCTAATGCTAACGGTTAGCTTCTGCTAGCCGAAACGTTCTCTGGATGCTAAATCAACAGCCTTCCCCGGTCGCTAGCCAAGATGGGTGAGTCCATTTTACAATGTGACGTGCAATTGACTGGCTTTTCTAATCCTCGTCTATTTTCTATTGACGGCTAAGGACATAGGGGTAGACTATTTTCACGTTTAGCCTGCATGTTGAACTCAAATTTTAAAATGAATAAATAAAAAAAATGTTTCTCAGTGAACTTGCTCTTTAACCAAGTTATACCAACTGGTTCTACTAAACCTAGTTCCTTTACATGTAAAGAATAATATACATTGTTATACGTTATGTTAAAAGTAAAAGTATATTACTCTTTACATTTAAGTAACTAGGTCTAGTGGAACCAGTTGATATAACTTGATTAAAGGATGAGTCCCACCATGGATAGAGACTTACTTCACCCACATGTACTGTTAGAAAAATGCTTCTAAAGGAGGCGTCACCTGGCGGACTGAGAGAGCAGCACTGAGGCAGCACCCCCATCAACCAACCCCCACCCCCCTGCGCGCTCTCGGAGTTTCTTGGTTGGAAAAATGTGCCGTTAACAAGCGCGCACACTCGTGCGTGCACACAAGCACACACACACACAGCAGACTCACCGCTCAGGAGAACGACCAAACAGAATCTGCAGCCGGCTGGAGGATTTCCTGGCCACCGCCATCACTAGAAGAAAGGGGGGAGGAGGACGTTTTTTTAAGGAGACGAGCGGCTCCGAGCCGTAACATGTCATATCATCAGGTGAGTGGCTGAGACTCAGTTGGAATCCAGTCCAGTGCAGCCATGTAGTATGGTACAGACGTTACCTCGTACATCTTAGCCATCAGCTGTGGCTGATTCTAAATCAGTGTGGAGCAGAGTTTTAACCTAAAGATGGAGATATAATTACAGTTTTGAGCTGAAATATAAAATTTTAAATAAGTTGCACTAAAAAAATAATGACTACAGCACTATTAGACACTCATCTATACAGGTTATCAGCAAAAAAGTTGATTTCGGAGTTACTCGCTCTTTCAGTAAACTACACTCATTTCTTTGTGTAAACTCAAATATTTCCCCTCTCTCCTCCTTTTTTCTGGTTTCATGTAGTTTGTTTCTTAGCTGCTTCTAAATTTTGCGAGCCAGAAACGAACTTGGTTGACTTTGAAGCGACAACAGTTTGGGAGCTGAAAGTGATCTACATTTTAAATCTGCTGCTGTTCACTTCCATGCTACCTGAATAGAGGGAACCTTTCAACATGTGTTTTTTTTCCTTTTACTTAAATCTATCATTTTTTATCACACGAAAAAATCTGATACTAAGCCCGAGGAAAGAGCCTTTTAACAGAGGAAAGCCTTTCATGGCTTCTACAAAACGTGCAGCAACCTCCGTTATTAATAGAAACAGCTCACATTAAAACATACAGAGTTGACTTTATATGATTGAAACATTTTAGAGTTTAAGCTAAGGCGATGTGGAACATGCAGGTTTCCTTCCCTTTTCCAATAACTTTCCTTTTGTTTTTTATTGAGAATCATACTTTTATTGTTTGGGGTTATTGTTTCCCAGTAAAATGGGATTGGCTTCTTTTCAGCATCTCAGAGTCTTTATTAGTTTTTAAAAGTAGCAATTACCCTTTAAAGGTCACACAGGCAATCAGGCCACTTCCCTGCACAGACACGTTTTAATGACCGTGCTGTGGCACATACTGATGACCCTGAATATGTGTGGGACCCTGGTGAGACATACTTAATGCTGCATTTACATTCATCCTACATGTTTCTACTTATAGAACACAGTGTGCATTTTTCCTGTAATAAATTGACCTGTTTGACTTATTAGGTGACCAGCTGACTGCAATTATTTTCTATTTATGGGTGCTTTCTTTTCTGCTATGGTTTAGTGATATCACTTGAATATTTTGTGTAGTAATTTTTCTTTGTCGCTCATCTAAATCAGATGTTGGAGGTAGCAGGTCCAAAATGGGAATCTAGACATCCCTCGCTCCAGTTATACCCAACAGCTGCTTCTGTGATCTCAAGGAGGATTTAATGCCTCCCACAGGTTCTGAGTCTTCCCAGTGTCTCCTAATGGGATGTGCTTGGAGAACCTCCACAGGGAGGAAACTGGGAGGCAGCCTATTAAATCTTTTTGATGAGAAGGAGTGGAGGCTCTTATCAGAGCTGCCACCAGATGATGAAGCTCCTCATCTTATCATTGAGGTTGATTCCAGCCACCGTACAGAGGAGGTCTTGGATGTCATGATCCAAGATTGGAGCTGGTACATAGACAGACCAGTAAGTCAAAAGCTTCACCGTTTGGCTCAGCTAACTCTTCATCAAGACAAGTCAGAGCAGCATTGTCATTGCTGCAGATGAAGCCCCAATTTGTTGGTCCATTTTACATCATAACGTCATTGTCCACTGCTCAAGGCAGAGACTCACTCCTAAACCTGGAAGGAACTTTGCCCACCTCCCCAGAGCTTTACTACACAATCTGTCATTCATACACTGATGACAATGAGCTACAATGTAGGGTGAAGTGTCTTGCCCATGGACACGACGACTGTGACAGACTGAGTGGGGCTGTTACAACCCAGCTCATGGGACTGCAACATAAGGAGGAGGTCTGGACACATGGTGTAAGTTTAAGAGTATTTTTATTTTAAAATCAGCCTCAAAAAGGCCTCGCTAAAAATTGCCACACAGGCAGAAGCTCCTAAAAGTGCTGTCTGATCAGTCTGGTCTCCCTCCAAGTTGCACCAAGCAGCCTTTTATGCTGCACCCAAAGGTGCAGCCACTCAGAGCAATTACTGGTTGAACACAGCCAGACCAATGATGAAGCAGAGGGGCGTCAGCAGAAACATCCGAAGCACCAATCAGCTGGTTGCACTGGCACAACAACATTTGTTTGCTCATAAGAGGGATGCTTTGTTTCTCCCATTGGCAGGGCCGTAACAGGGGCTGTTACGGCCCTGCCTGATTGTCTGGAGTATTTTTTATCTCACGCCACCATCTAGTCGCTGACTAATGTATTGCACCTTAAAGACACATTCCGCAACTTTTACACCTCAAAATGATGTTTTTTGTAAATTTTTGGTGGCATACTATCATCTATTATGTTCATTTTCGGAGCTATAACAGTGTTATGGGGTCCCACGTCTGTTTACCGCATTATACAGTTTTTTGACCCATGGTCCGCCGCCGGAATTACTGACTGCGTGTTGATTTACGGCAATATATGGCATGCCAAAGGGGTAAAAAAAGTGCACATTTTAAATGTGCATTATGTCCGCCAAAACGTTGTGTGTGTATGNGCATGAACTACGGACTCTAACCTAGCTGTGCTGCTAATGGATAGGTAAGTAATAAATGATTTCACCAGGGTTATTGTGTTTGGTCGTGCATAAAGTTGTTATACAGTCCTGATAAATCTATTTATTCAATGTGTGGAGGTGGAAAAGTTTGTTTTCGTTGTTTTGCCTGACATTAGGAATGTAAACATGCCTCTTATGCCCAAGAGAGAGATTTGTTTTTACGACAGTGACGTTACGCAGCAAGCCTTGAGAGGGCAACAGAGAGCAAATATCCGCAAAGTTAAAAAATGTGGCTTTAAAATAATGTTTTTTGTAAAGTTTTAGCAGCATACTATCATCTATTACGTTCATTTTCGGAGCTGTGGTAGTGTTATGGGGTTCCATGTCTGTTTACCGCACTATACAGTTTGCAATAGAGAATACACCAGATGCCAACAAGTCAAAAATACATAAATAAGCTGATGTTGATCCGTCATCCTCAATAATCAGCACATGTCAAGCTGCATAAACAAGTGTACAGTAATCAATCTGCAGGGCAGCTCATTTATAATTTATGGACTACAGAAGAGGAAAACGTATATAAATAGAAAAAGAACAAAAGCTTCTACTAAGATCTACTGGTTTTTCCTGCACTTGCACCAAAGTGACTCCCTGCTGCAATCATAATCAGAGGAAGGGATAGATGCACACATCCATACAGGTGGTCGTACAGGTGGGTGAGCACATGGACAAGAACGCAAAGGGGGAATTCCACGTATGAGCAAATGAAATGAGCATAGATGCCCACACTCACTCCAATCAGCAGGCTTGTCAGGAAAGACAGGTCTGTAATCAGAAAGTAATAATGGGATGGGAAGGGAAGCAACTGTCCCTGGCCTCTTCAAAGCATCATGGGAGGAGGGGGGGGGTTCTGAATCTGAATTGGATCTAAGAGTTTAAATGAGAGCCTGTCAGCACCAGGTGCTTGCTGAATACCGCCCCCACCCCACCTCCCAAAACACTTTGACTCGTCTTCTTCTGCACTCGCTCACACCACCTGGCCCATGCCATCCTAAGCACAGTGGGGTTTCTCCCACTCAGTTTCTCTTCTCCTGAAGATGAGGAGGACTCCTTTTTTTGAACGTGTTAAAGATCTGTCTACGTTGAAATCCTACTCTGATTGGAGCGAGGACCCATGCTGAGCTGACTCACAGGCCAATGTAGACACCGTCAACAATCGTGAGCAGGAAATGTGAGACGTGGTAATTATGAAATCAGCAGCGTGATGCTGCAGCTGCTTTGCCATAAACTCACACACGCTTACGGAATAACACTTTAAAGTAAATGAAGCACTCAAGGTTTACTGAATCCAACCTGATTTCTACGTGTGTGTGTGTGTGTGTGTGTGTGTGTGTGTGTGTGTGTGTGTGTGTGTGTGTGTGTGTGTGTGTGGGACAGTGAAATTGATTGTGGCTGGACAGGAGGCAGGCAGGCAGGCGTGTGGTGGAGCCCAAGGGGAAGGACAGTGCTGAGTGAGCAATACTTCATCTGCACCACACACACACACACACGCACACACACACTTTGTCACACACTGTCTGAGCATTAAGATTTACTCAAGTCACCCAGGCAATTGATCTGGGGCAGAACAGAGGTAGAGGAAAGAGAGAAACTCGGCCAGGGGAGGAAAATAGAAAAGAAGACAGAAGATTGTTGACGTTAACCTGATAGCACCCGTGTAGATGTGAGATGGAGAAGGTGAAGTCACCTCAGGCTCTGGGTCTCCATCTCCAACTCAAAATACTGAGACAGCAAAAATCTAATGCACATTTATTCCTGGTAGATTATTTAAAGAACTTGAAAAAGAGCTTTTAATGATCTGAGGCTTGACTAAACACTTCTGTAACCTTTGAATCAACAAGGCCAACCAACAGAATACACCATTCTGTCATTTCTACGATTCATGAAATGAAACCACAAACACTGAGACCAGACTGTGATTATGAAGAAAAAGATGGAATCAAAACGTTACAGCTTCAGAATGGTATATTCACTCGGCACACTCTAGAATGAATAAGTAATGAATATAAAGACTCTCTTAGTTTGGCAGCGTTAGCAGCTGAAAGGAAAAGATTTGGGTTGTTTGGTAGCTTAAAGAGTCGACTTACTGACCAACTCTAACCCCTACAGTCATGGTGGGATCTTTGTAAGTATCAAAAAACTAGGAAAACTAAAAAGAAGTAAGATGTGGTCATTCAGCGCTCAACAGGTAGTTGGAGGGCAGGGAGCTTTAGAAACTGGCAACAAAAGCATGAAGTAAAAATGTGAACATCTACAGTGTTAGGAAGTCTAATAGCTGAACAACTTTCAAGCTGCTTAGATGAACTGAGTATTTCTGCTAGAAAAAACATCTACTGTACATCTTTTGTGGTTAATATTTCACAGCCATAAACCATTAATACAGTATCTTGGAACAAAAGCACCAAGTATCTTGTCCTTCTTGCATTTTTTTTGTGTTTTTCCTTTTTCCTTCACTGGTTTTACCTAACCCATGACAATTAGCTGTGATCCTTCCACCCAAAACTTCTCAAAACTGGGTCTTTGAATGTCCAAAGATCCTCCATCAAGGCCCTGAAGCCTGATCCTGCTCATGATGTCTTCTAAAGTCCTGGTAAACAAGGTTGGAGTTGATTGCTTTCTGGGACTTTAACATCCTCAACCAAGATGATAGTTAAAAACTCCATTATCCAAATATGAGAGGAAGAGAGACAGTGGACGGGAGACCAGTATACGTACAGTTAACTGATAAGATTGTGGACTTGAGAATATAAAAGAACAAAAGATGTGACATAAAATAGTAGATTTGATTTTTAAGGTGTATTTGTGGTAGTCAATTAAAGTCATACTGTGCAACGTTTTCATATTTTTAAATAATTTTCTTGAGCCAGTTTGTGCTAAAATGACCCTTTACAGGGTTAATGAAATGTTACTCAAACCCCCACCGCCCTCTGTGGCCAGAATACCACACTTGCAACTTCAGAGTGGCGGTCCGGTCCCTGCTGGACTTGGAAAAGATTCAGCTGACATACCTGGTGCTGCAGTCTGCTTCCAGCATGTTTCCTGCATGTTTTAGATCATGAACACAGCTGATTTGTTTGATTTAGTGATGAACCGCTCCTGTAGACACTAATGAAGGCTGAGGAGACATTTCAGCAGATAGATTAAGGTGTTAAAAACACCAATGAGCACGGGCGCCACCGGTCCCTCCAACCACCACCAGCAGGCGAGACTGGTTAAGGACACAACAGCTGTATTCTCTAACGGGAGAACCTTCCGATTACTGGACAACCTGCTCTACCTCCTAAGCCACTGCTGCCCCAAAAACCAGAAACTGTTTGCTGACTATTTGCTCAGCCTTCCATGAAATTATTATGGGAAATGTAGTCTAAGTGTTATCTGAGCTTTAGGATGTTGTCACTGGGAGCCACTAGAATGCTGACTCAGTAATAAAATGCTGATTTATCTTTTTAATCAGATCTTAACCCAGGATGCTTTCTAAATGTAAAAATACAATCATTTTCTGACTTTTACACACTAACGTCACTGGTTTTATCAGCAAAAGGACTTCTCACTAATGGACTGTGACATTATTTGGTATTTTATGGAGTTGTGAAGACGGTGGACCCAGATGCAGACTGACACAATCATATAACTGTTATTTATTAATGGTTGAACAAAAGTGACCAAAGTTAGGAAAAGTGTTTTCATACAGAAAGTAAAAAGTTCCTATTGACACAACATGTTTAATCATTTGCAGAATATTTCCTTGTCAAACTGATTTACTGAGGCTGCCTAAGCTAAACCACTAAAAGGAGCATGCATCTCTGAGTCGCCATCCAACCCAACCCTAATGCTGTTTAAAAAAATATTAGGTTTCCTTGACTTTAAAAAATCTATTTTTGAAAGTAACTTGGCCACGGATCGTTCTGCATCTTTATGCAGCTAAAAAAGAACAATTCATCCTGGTACAAGTGTGATTTCTAGAGGATGTGGCTGATCAGCAGTGTGTCAATGTCAGACTCTACCTGAATCCTAAATGCATTTTACCTCCAAACGGCCAAAAAAGTTGCTTTATCACTTTTTCCGCATGAAAAACTTACAGTATTTGCATTTTTTTGACATTGTGCTTGTTTCACTAAATCTCAGGAGACCCGTGTGCAGAGTGACAAATTGTCCTTCGCTGCCTCGTAGATGCTTCAGCATCCTTCTGCCAAGAAACGCTGGCACTAATAATAATTTTAATTAACCGAAGTATTGATGGTTATTTATGGGACGTGTCTCACATTAAACCGTCTCATAGATTAGGTGTAAATGTATCCAGTCTAAATGGTGGAATATAGCCTCTCTGCTATATCGCCTTTTCACGTACTCGCTCCTGCCCACGGGGGATAATAATTCATGGGCAGGGAGGGCGTGCGGCTACAGCTGCTTGCTAAGTAGTTGAGCTCTTTATAAATGTCACAGGCATCCTATTTTAATGAACAACAGAGGTTAAATCCAGAGCACCTGTATGCAGAACAAAAGCAGAGAAAGGCATAAATTCGTGCCACAGTTTAGAAATATCCCGAGAGGGCACAAAGGGAGAAACACGCAGGAAAAGAAAAGAGCAGCGAGTCATTTTGTGTCGCTTTTCGTTGGACCTTTGGCTCAGAAATAAAAATCAACAAGTGCTTCATTGTTTCCTTTTCTTGTTCTCCGTAAGCGTTAACAACAGAGTCTAATACGCACGATTGTTCTCTGCAAACGCTGCACAGCATGATGAACTTCAAAGCACTTAGCTTCTGATAGACACACACACACACACACGGTCACAAAGAAAACAGCCTACAGTAAATGTTAAAATGTGCCGTAAACAAAAGCAGCAGACTTGGTGCGTAAAGAGCCAAGTAATGAATCAATATGCTAAGTGAACACTGGTTTACCAATAAAACCCGGGGAAAGCGCTTTAACAGCCGACACATATCTAAATTAAGGAAAACGAGATGTTCTTCTCACAAAAGCAGATTATTGGCGAGAACGAGGCATCGGGTTAATTAGGAAGATTAAAGCGCCGAGGCCTCGCTCGCACCTTAACGCCACCTCAGCGAAACAAAGGAGAAATGTGACAAAACGAGGTAATAAAGGACAAAATGCAAGGATGCATGATGCCGGCAAAGCTGAGCGAGGAGTCAGAGGAGACAAACGGCACATGAACGGATGCAGATGAGATGCAAAGAAGCATGACTTCAGGAGAAGGCGGTGCAATGGGGAGACAAAGGCTTTAAAGGATGAATAATGCTAAATTTATTCCTGTCCTCCGTCTAGTCCATCTAACTTCTCTCCATTCTCCCCGAGTGCAAACAGCACTCCATCAACGTGAGATGAGCTTTCTGCATTCTCCTCCAGTCACTTAAAACAGATATACTGTTATAGCTCTGTCACTGAAAAACAAAACCATGGCTCATTCACATCCGTCTCTATTAGAGAGTTTGACTATTGTTCCTCAAGACATCTCTCCTTCGTGTCGGCGTTGCGGCAGAATTCATCTCTGGACTGACTGACACTGATATGAATTATTAATCTTAGAGGCCAAAGCTCTTCCTTCAGTTTAATCAGAACAAGTGATGGAGATGCTGATGTCCTTCCTGATGCTTTTAAAGACAAGCTGGAGTTGTAGAGAGAAGACAGAAAGACTCACTGGCTGCTTTCATTTATCAAACTTATAGGAAGTCTCGTTCCTTTCATATCCTGACATCATGTGTGGCAGAACTCATTGTGCTCAAGTCAGCTTTCTGCTTCTCTGAGCGCTTTTTTGATTCTTCTCATTAGCGGCACAATGAAGTGTCACAGTGGCATTTGTCAAACCAGCGCACACTTCACAAACGGAACTGTTAGACTGATAAAGGAGTTTGGTTCAAAATCCGGCTTTTTTCCTACCCCTACTGTTTCTTATTTACTTTTTACAGTGTGCAACTTTGGTTTCATCATTTCAGTTTCAGCACAATATTTTTTTATCCCCGTATTTCATTCAAATGCTGACACCTGCCCACTGCAGAATAGTGAAAAAGGAATGACTAAAATATAAATCAGAAAAACAGAATAGAAGCATAAATTATGAAAAAACAAATGAGTTATGTGCCTTATGAATCAAGAAGCAGACTTTAATTTAAAGACACGCATAATTCTGCATGGGGGGTAGGGTTGGGGAGTCGCTGTGTTCACCAGCCAACACCTCCTTTTGGTGTAGTTTCAAACAGGAAGTGCGTCGGGTAATGGTGCGTTCCAGTTGTCCTCGGAACTCGTTTTTCCGTGATAAGTTAACCAGAAATGACGCGATGAGCTCAGAATTCCGAGCTGTGAGCTTGTACGTTTCAGAGGACCCCAAAATCACCATTTTAAAGATGGCCGTGCCCAGTGCTACTTAGTTTTTTCATCATTTATATGTTCTGCTTTCTTTCTTTTTGCTATTTAACAGCACCGAGTTGTTGTTTATTCTTGTTATCAATTGTTACGTTGCCGCCAAAATTGACTGATGTTTATGGTTTTTTAACTGTTCCTGGTGTTTACTAGCCTGGCAAGCCATCCTATATATGTGAATATAGTCTGGCCACGAGCCATTGACGGCTCTCAGTCAATCTACAGTTGTCTGCACGCAATTGGATAGCGCTAGGACCAATCAGAGTAACGAACAACGTGACGTAATCACAGCGACGGAAAAGAGGGAGGCAGCAATGGCGTCTAACATCAATGATTTCTGTCGTTTTTTTGTATGAAAAACATGTGAATATCAGGTGTACTGGGACATTGCACTACTTTGTTTGATAAAAAATCAGAAGCCGCTAAGTATAGCCAACAGACTTACGCACGTTGGAGTCTAAATCGTCCAATGTTGATGACAAAGCTGTTTCAAACGAACGTGTTGTTTTGTGTTCACGGTCGCAGCTCTGACGTTATCGGCTATTCCCGCTCTGTGATTGGCCCACAATATAGAGCGCTGTGATTGGCCCAACCAAAAGTATAACGAGCTGTGATTGGACAGCCACAGCAGTGGATCGGGCTGCGAGGTTTCCAATGAAGCGTGCCTAGACCAAACTCTGCAAAGCAAGACTTTGGTCTAGTTCACTAGGCTAGGTGTTTACATTTTGATGAATTTTGTATGGGTTTTTTTCTGGTTTTATGTGGCAACTGCCGATTGTTGTGTGTGACAGTATCATTTTTAAACTAGTAGATAACAGCTAACAAAACAAAGCTCAGTACTCATACAGAGCAACAACACACGCAGCTTTACTGGCGGCGTCCATTTTTTTCCGAGTTCTGGAACACAAAACGAGCTTGTTACGGTCAGAAATTCTGAGTTCCGAGGACAACTGGAACGCACCATTAGACTGTGGAAGGGGGGTGACTTGCTCTTTAAGCCAATGATTTACCTGTAACTCCTCCTGTATCTCCTCCCTAGATAACTTTAGGAGAAGCTTTAATATTCTTTAAACAATGAATCCAATTAGCCTTTCGCCGGCCCCGCCCCCAGAACGGCTATTGTCCAATCACACATCATAGCAACCGTTACTATCCGACAGCTCCAAACAAAATGATGAAGCTAAGCCTAATTTACTACTAAGCATTAGCCTCAATAGTAGTCGTGTCTCCTTCGTTTCCCTTCAGAACCTCCTCATCGAGCTCAACCAGCAAGCCAGCAAGCATGAGTGCTCCCCCCGCCCACGGCTGGGCGGAGGTCCGCCTCCCAGACTATCCAAGACCCTTTTAGATAAGACACACCGTGCCGGCAAATCAGCGTAATATTACCTCAACCGTGTGTCTTATAAACGCACATTAAGCCTTGGCGCAACAGCGGGTGGTGTCAAGATCACGTGATGAATTAATGCCGAGCTCCGGCCGGGAACTAAAAATGAAAGTAAACACGGGCATAAAAAGTTACATTTTATAAACTCAGCTGAGATGATCAACTGAGCGATGCATAGCGCTGGGAGCTTTTCTCCGTTAGAGCTGCCTGCAGCTCAGATCATCTGACAACTGACATATGACATCTGACAGCTCACAGGGACACCGCGTCGCCGCCACAGCTCCTCGGATCCACCGGTCCCCGGACGCCGGACCTTCTCCCAAACTCCAAGTTCCCTGCTACGCTTCGCTCAGCGGAGCCAACACTATATCCCTCCACTGCATACTGTAAGCATTTTTGGCTCCATTTGGATGATATTGAGGACGAATCGCTCCTAAAAATGTCACTG
This sequence comes from Aphyosemion australe, assembly GCA_006937985.1. Taxonomy (NCBI): domain Eukaryota; kingdom Metazoa; phylum Chordata; class Actinopteri; order Cyprinodontiformes; family Nothobranchiidae; genus Aphyosemion; species Aphyosemion australe. The sequence continues at coordinate 33,423 of SSNS01000167.1, read as the reverse complement.
ACACGCATCTGTGTACTTCTTTCCATCACGGAAATCTGCGGAGCTGCTGTATTTGATCCACTTATTGTCGGCGTTGGCAACAGTAACTAATTCAAATTCAATTCAAATTTTATTTGTCACATACACAGTCATACACAGTATAATATGCAGTGAAATGCTTACACGACCGCCAATGACCTAAAAGAAAATAAAAAACTTGTACGTAAAATAAATAATCAATAAAAGGGAATTACTAAAGAAATAATTTACCTAGTAAAGTTAACTGTACAAGGCATAATAAAATATTGCGAAATATAAAAATATAAGGAGGGGGAGTATATATATATAGCATTAAAAGTAACCGTAGTTGTGCAAATATGCATGAAGGATGACTAAATGAAAGTACCATGTGCATTTGCTAGATGTATAAATATTTAGTGCAAGTGTGTATGAATGTGTCCATGATGATGACCAGTCAGTGTTGTGAGTTTAAAAAGATGTTATTAGTCCTGTATGGAGATGTGATTGTGATTGTGATTGAGATTGAGAGACCTTATCGCCTGCGGGAAGAAACTCCTCCTCAGCCTCTCTGTGTTGGCCTTTAGAGAGCGGAATCGCTTCCCAGACCGCAACAAAGAGAACAGTCCATTACTGGGGTGACTGAGGTCCTTCATGATCTTCCTGGCCTTAGTCCAGCACCGCTTGCTATAGATCGAGTGTAGGTCAGGGAGCTCAATGCGGATGATGCGCTCGGCTGATCGCACCACCCTCTGTAGAGCTCGTCTGTCCTGCATGGTGCTATTCCCGAACCAGGTCGTGATGTTTCCCGTCAGGATGCTCTCTATGGTGCAGGAGTAGAAGTTCCTGAGCACCTTGGAGGGCAGTCTAAAGTCTCTCAAGCGTCTGAGATGGTACAGACGCTGCCGGGCTTTTTTCACCACGGTGCTGATGTGACAGGACCATGACAGGTCCTGAGTGATGTGAACACCAAGATATCTGAAGCTGTCCACTCTCTCCACTGGGCTCCTGTTGATGACGGGGGTCTGGTAGTTCCTCTCCTGCTTTGTGCTAAAGTCCACAATCAGCTCTTTTGTCTTACTGACGTTCAGGAGGAGATTGTTCCTCTGGCACCAGCTCTCCAGATTACCAATCTCCTCTATGTATTCCGACTCATCATTGTTGGTGATCAGTCCGACCACGACGGTGTCATCAGCAAACTTGATGATGGAGGTGGAGTTGGTAGTGGCCACGCAGTCGTGGGTGTACAAAGAGTACAGCAGGGGGCTCAGAACACAACCCTGGGGGGCTCCGGTGCTGAGAGTGAGTGTAGCTGAGACATGATCGCCCATCCTTACTGCCTGTGGTCTGCCAGTCAGAAAATTGGAGGTCCACTGACATATAGATGAGCTAAGTCCCAGGTGCTCCAGTTTGGTGGTGAGTGTAGAGGGAATTATGGTATTAAATGCAGAGCTGTAGTCGATGAAAAGCATTTTGACATAATTCCCTTTCCTAGTGTCCAGGTGGGTGAGTGATGTATGGAGGAGATGAGAGATGGCATCGTCTGTGGAGCGGTTCCGACGATATGCAAACTGTAGTGGGTCCAGTGTGTCAGGTAGTGAAGAAATGATGAAGTCTCTAATAAGGCGTTCAAAGCACTTCATCACTACTGAGGTGAGGGCTACAGGGCGATAATCATTGAGGGAAGCAGGGTGGGGTTTCTTCGGGACAGGAACAATGATGGACTCTTTGAAGCACGTGGGGATCACCGACTGAGATAAGGAGATGTTGAATATCTCAGTGAACACAGGTGCTAGCTGGTCTGCGCAGGATCTGAGAATACGGCCTGAGATGCCGTCTGGTCCTGCTGCTTTCCTGATGTTCACTCTCTTGAAGGTTCTCCTCACGTCGTGCTCGGAGATGATGAGCGCGTTTCTGGTGCCGGCAGTGTCTTCCTGTCTGCAGCCGTTAGCGCCGCCAGCATTAGCACCGCTAGCAATAGCGCCGCTAGCATTAGCGCCGCTAGCATTAGCGCCGCCAGCATTAGCATCACCAGCATCTTTAGCTGCAGCCTCGAAGCGAGCATAGAATGTGTTAAGCTCGTCTGCCAGAGTCGCGTCCGTGCTCATCATACCGGATGTTGGTGCTTTATAATCCGTAATTGTCCTTAATCCCTGTCTCTTATNTGACATGTTTTCGGCATTCGGCAGTGAAACAGCTGACATACGAAGCGCTGTTTAATATCCGCGGAGAGCGGCGCAGGGATACGAATGACAAAAACTAGTCCCGTTGTAATGTGACGTTGTAAATTTTTTCTCTTTGTTTGTGAGATGTAAATTAGCCATACTTTCAGAGGCTAATCCTTTTGTGAGGCTAAACGGCGCAGATAAAGCGCCCCCGAAACTAGCCAGAACTACCTTTCTGAATCACTTCTCCCCTGAAAATCTCTGAGCAGGGGTGTGTGTGAAATGGGTCAAAGTTTACAGAGCACTGGGTGGGTGAAGGAACACATAAAACTTAATGTCTAAAAAAGCTAACTTTTCCTTTAAAGCCATGCTATGCAACTTTTTCATATTTTTAAATCATTTTCTTGAGCCAGTTTGTGCTAAAATGACCCTAAAATGTCACTCAGACCCCCACCGCCCTCTGTGGCCAGAATACCACACTTGCAACTTCAGAGTAGCGGCCCGCTTCCTGTTGGACTTAGAAAAAGGAGCTGACATGCCTGGTGCTGCAGTCTGCTTCCAGCATGTTTCCTGCATGTTTTACATCATGAACACAGCTGATTTGTTTGATTTAGCGATGAACCGCTCCTGTAGACAATAATGAAGGCTGAGGAGACATTTCAGCAGTTAGATTAAGGTGTTAAAAAGATGAACACACAGCGAGGAGTTAAGTTTCGCTTTCTCTAACGAACACTAGGGGGTGCTAATAACAAGCCAAAACTGCAAAGTGTGCCTTTAATTCCATTCATTGTCAGATCCTTTGGTAAATGTTCCTGTTCCTGATCCAGTAATCATAAGTTTATCCATAAAATCCTTGTCAGAACTGGTCTGCATTTGGTTCCTCCCTTCATCCATCCTGTAATTAGCCTTTTGCCGGCCCCGCCCCCAGAACGGCTACTGTCCAATCACACATCATAGCAACCGTTACTATCTGACAACTCCAAACAAGATGATGAAGCTAAGCCTAATTTATAGCATTAGCCTCGATAGTCGTGTCCCCTTCGTTTCCCTTCAGAACCTCCTCAGCGAGCTCAACCAGCAACAGCCAAGCATGAATGCTCCCCCCACCCGCGGCTGGGCGGAGGTCCGCCTCCCAGACTATCCAAGACCCTTTATAAGACACACCGTGCCGGCAAATCAGCGTAATGTTACCTCAACCTTGTGTCTTATAAACGCACATTAAGCCTTGGCGCAAAAAAGGGTGGTGTCATGATCACGTGATGAATTAATGCCGAGCTCCGGCTGGGAACTATATTGAAAATGAAAGTAAACACGGGCTTAAGTTTCTTTTTGTTAACAGAACCAGCTGAGATGATAAACTGGAGCGATGCAGAGCACCGGGAGCTTTTAGAGCTGCCTGCAGCTCAGATCATCTGACAGGTGACATCTGACAGCTCACAGGGACACCGCATCGCCGGCACCGCTCACCGATCCACGTGATCCCGGACGCCGCCTTCTCCAGAAACTCCCAACTTCTTGTTCCCTGCTATGCTTCGCTCAGCGGAGCCGACACTAATATATCCCTCCACTGCATACTGTAACCCTTTTGCCTCGATCTGGATGCTATTGAGGAGGAATTGCTCCAAAAAATGTCGCTGACACACATCTGTCTACTTCTTTCCATCGCAGAAATCTGCAGAGCTGCAGTATTTGATCCACTTATTGTCGGACTTGGCAACAGTAACTAAGGGGGACGAGGCTCGGCGAAAGGTCAATTCCAACAGTGGATCCTATTCAAAACACAAATCTGATCTAATGACAGAATTCTTTACAGGATCTTAAGGAACCACACTAACTTCATCTACCCAAAAGCTGATCACCACCTTACTGTAATTAACCAGTCACAGCATATCAAAGCTTCATACGCTGCTGTGTTCATGTTGTTGATGCTCATGATTCTCCCCTAAATCTGCCCCATTTGGCCCCCGTAGAGCCAACTGATCCAAATTAACCCTACTGTGTTTACAAACCTCAGCCAGACTGCGGTATCTAATAAAGTCCTAATGAAGGGAAACATGGGCGTCTCATTAGGTGGCTGCCAAGGGACAGATGCTCACCGGACTTGAAGTAAATTTCCACTGGCTCTGACCCAGACCTGGATGATGTTCCACCTGGTTTTATATAAGGTTTTTATATATGGAGGGACTCATTTTGTTGTGAAGAAACCTAATGTAGGTGTTTGGGGAATTTTACTAAAAGGGGGAGAGAGGAAGAAAATGTAGCCAGGGAAGCATACAGGCATATACCTCACACATTTCCTTTGGCAAATAGATGAGCACGGCTATTCAAATAGAGACTTGATGACAATGAGCTGTGATTGACAGCAGAAAGAGGGGGCTGGTGGGAGGGTTCTGTCAGCGACTGATAACAGCTGTCGACTCCACTCACGAGAGAGACGGAGACGCACCAAAACAGATGCGCCGTGGTGCATCCTTGCATACATTTTCAATCAGAGTTGTTGGTTGTGTCATTCATAAGTTACATAATGCATATGGAGAAAGGTAGATTACAGAGTCCATCGTTACAAACAACCTGTCTCAGCTTGATGCTGCACTGTGGCTCAGATGACAAACATAAATGCAAAGTCACGCAAACCACACACACACACACACACACACACTTATTAAACATTCACTGGAGTGAGTTTGGGGTAATGAACGGGAGTCAACAATGAATTATGGAACATATTCTAATGGTTGACTTACCCCTCTCATTACTGGCATGCTAATGTGATTGGGAAACAAATTATTATCAACTTTAAAAAGGGGAAAAGCGCCAAAGAGCAGAGCCTCGTGACTTCCCATGACACCCCATGATCGTCTCACAGAGAAATAATGCAGATGAAGCAACAAACAAATGAAAATAAAGCGAGTGACCATTTTATTAACTCGCAAATACTGGATTTGATTTCTCTGATGAAAAATGCAAGAATCACAAAACAAACTGAAACATTTCTGAAGAAATTTTGAAGGGTGTCGGTGCAGCTACAGCAGTAGTCTGGAGGTCTCTATTGGGCCTAATCTAAACTACATTTTGATGTGAATCTGTGTATAAAGTGCACACATTTTGTGACATCAATGTTTCTGATTTTCCCATTGCATCACGGTATTGGATGGCAAGAACGCGCCTATTTTGTCTAATTTTATTGTTTTGCGCATTTGGAGGAGGATTTAGCGAAGCAGATGGTTCACGCTTGCTGTGTGGTTGATCGTTCGGCCCGGGGGAGGTTTGATATAAAGTTTTCTTAGAATTTCCTCCGTAAAGGACCGCGAAATATGAAAGAGTTGATCGTACGTGACCGGACTCTATGAAAAAAGCCTGGATTCCTGCAGCAACGGACAGTTTGTGAGGCTCATTTTGTTCATAAGTTCTTGTGACTAAGTCTTTGGTAACTTTGTTTGGGACACTAGTCAGTTTTGGCTTGTTTTTAGCACCCCCTAGTGTTCGTTGGCGAAAGCAAAAGTGAAACTTATCTCCTCGCTGTGCGTTCGTCTTTTTAACACCTTAATCTAACTGCTGAAATGCTTCCCCAGCTTCCATTAGTGTCTACTAGGGGTGTTCCAAAAAGGGTACCTCACGATTCGATTCGATTTCGATTATGGGAGCTTCGATTCTTCTATTATAATGGTTGTTGGTTCAATTCGATTACTGGTGCCACGATTCTTCGATTATTAACATTTTTAATGCTTTTTTTCATACGAGATTGATTGTCTTCTTCTTTGTCTACATTTGTAAATAAATAACATCAATTAACTCAGTTCCTCTAAAACTACTCTCAGTAAGTAAATACTTTTTTTTTTACATTTAACTATTTTTCAAAGACAAAATCTTATTTTATGACTGTATGGCTTGTGTAAATATTTGCACTTTGACCAACTTAACTTCGATCAGGGAAAGCTTTAAACATTTAAAACCTGCTAGGGAAACATTTTTTCTCTCCTTCCTTTACTTTATTTAACAACAGAACATTATTAGAAAACAGTTCAATAACATGCAAAACAACATGCTGTCACCTCAACTGTCTTACAGCTTCTGAGATATTGAATAACATTTAATTTCTACTGGTAACAATTTAATGGTGGCATGTCTATAATGTACTGGTTGGCAATAATCCAGTTTAAATTACGTTCACAGATAGAAGTGTTTGTGAATTATATACTACAACGGCTTGCCATAGTCCTGGAGCGGTGTGTTGCGCAATCTCGTAGCAACAACAACATCATGAGTCCCGGTAGCTGCTGTGGCTCTGCTCCGTAGCGCTGCAGACAGCTACGAATAAACAGGATGGTGGGACTTTTCTTCCGCTTGTAGAGTTTAGTCATTCTTAATTCCAAGAACATCGTGTTCTTTTGGAACCCACGGCGTGAGTCTGCTATCCGCTAGCTTAGTTAGCATTAGCCAATCTGCCCGTAGCTGCGCGTTTGATCCCAAACTTTGGACCGTTTCTGCTGGTTCCTCTATTTTCCTCCACAGCACCTAGATTACCACATTGTGCGCCAGTAAAAAGCATCTCCCTTACACAAAAACAAATACCTTACATTTGTTAAGGCTCCGGTTATGTGTTTTTTTTTATTACTGGCTTTGCAACAAAGCTTTCACGTTATTTATTTTTTTAAGCATCGGCGTTCATTAATCGATTCCGAATCCTCACGTGAAGCTTTATGATGCATCGCCGCATCGATGAAATGCACCCACCCCTAGTGTCTACAGGAGTGATTCATCACTAAATTAAACAAATCAGCTGTGTTCATGATCTAAAACATGCAGGAAACCTGCTGGAGGCAGACTGTAGAGCCAGGTATGTCAGCTCAATTTTTTTTCTAAATCCCAACAGACCGGACTGGCACTCTGAAGTTGCAAGTGGAATATTCTGGCCACAGGGGACGACAGGGGCTGGGTGACATGTCATTAACCCTGTAAAAGGTCATTTTAGCACATACCGGCTCAAGAAACTTGCAAAGTGTCTCTTTAATTTGTGAAGATGTTTTTTTTTAATCTTCTTGTATTTTTAAATCCACTGAGTCATATTGTTTTCATGTTCTGCTTCAGGTGTCCCAAACCAGACCAACGTTTTTCGTCATCCCAGAGCTCATACGGGCTTTGAACAACTTCAATTTTGTCGTCAATACAGATTTTAACCTTCTCTCTAAACCGCCTCCTGCCTTCAGACATTAAAGTGCTTATATGTTGGGGATTTTGCCCATAAACTTTCTTGAAAGTGTACATTGTGTATTGATAGCAGGTTGTTTTGGGTGTTTGTCCTACCCAAGCACTCGCACAGGCGCACAAAGATCCTTCTAGAGGTGGGAATCGAAAACCAGTTCTTGTTGAGAACTGGTTCCCACTGTTTCAATTCCTAGGAATTGTTCGCCATTTTTGCAAACGATTCTCTTATCATTTCCAGGCGGCGCAAATGACGTCACCACGCACGTTGTGTAGCTTACGCAAGCTACGTTGCGCAGCTTACGCATTTAATTAGCAGGAAACATGGCGCCTAAGCGGCACAAACGCACGAACGTTTGGTTGTACTTTACGAGAAAGTTTGACAACAGGGCAACTTAAAAAGTAGATATTTCATCAGAGAGGAAACACTACAAATATGCAAAAGCATTTGTGCACAAAATACGCGATAAATTGAAGTGAATGTCGTGTTTTTGACGCGCTCTGGACTAGTGAATTTCAGCCCAGCAGCACGTCCTCTCCAGTTAATACTGCAGGTAGCTAATCAGCTAACACTGCCTATCATGTTAGTGTCATTCGCCTTATATACACACCTCCACACTAGCAGACTCCAGAGACAAAAGTCTGACCTGTGGTGAGATTTTTCCCATCTTGCAAAAGCTACAGCAAGAAGATGACTCTGACTTCATAAGGAGCATAAAGGAGAACATTTGGGAAAAATCTTTCAAACAATACCAGGTAAAATTGATTTTCATAAATAAACTGACAGTTATAATGCAGGAAACTGTGCATTTAATTTTTTGCCACCTATTAAACTACTCGGGAATTGGATTGATAGACAGAATGGACAATGCAGTTGATATTGATAAAAACGTATCAATTCCCACCCCTAGATCCTTCTATAGTATCTCACCATTCAGACCAAACCCAAAGCTCCCAACTGATGTAATACTTTGGAGAGCACACATATGCACCTTTAGATATTTATCAAAGCAGTGGTCAAGGTGGAGACATCTCCTGCAATCCATCACTCAGCTTATTGGCACCAAAAGACTTGCTTTTATGCTTTGGCCAGAGATTTATGAGCATACAGACATGAGTGGGCGCGTGTGTATGAATGCATGCATTAGCAGAACGCGGCCACCTCGCAGTCTGAAAGGCATCAGGTTGATGTGCTTATTGACACCACCTCCCTTAGTTCTTCCCGTCGCGTGTCCTCTCTGCCCTCACACCATCCATCTACCCCACAATCCATCACCTTCCTTTAAAAGCCTGTTAGGAAACCCAATACCTTTCATTAGCACAAAAAGATTAGCTTTTTAGCAGGAGGCTTAGAGTATGTGTGTGTTTTGAGATAGAGCAGCAAGATAATCACAGGGTGCCTGTGCCAAAGAGTCTGTTTAACCCAAGGTTATTTAGGCATGTTTAAACGTGCAATTTGTAAGAATGACATCCTGTGGTCAAATGTGGGTACTGCAGTCCATTTTTTTAAGCAAAAATATGACTTTCACACTGCCGTTCCGTGAGTTTCATGGCTGTTGCCAGTTATGGATCAGCAGCAGAAGATTCTAGATGACAAGCGAAGATGAGTCATACATAGTAATTGATAAGTGGATAAATACATTGTCATATCTGGTGTTAGCACTCTTGGGTGTTTTACAGTAGGGAGAACTTGCTACAGTTATTATGGTACTTTGTCTCCGGCTATACAGGAAGTGCTTTTGCTTGCTATCTCATTAAAGGAAGTAAATCAACATAATTGACTCATTTTTCACCTCACACACACACATTTCACTTTAATATTGAGATGTTGGAAATTGAAAAAGTAGCTTGAGATATTTTTAGAGTCGACCATTTGCTTCTAATTCACTGTTAGCATTGTTAGCTCAACGTTAGCCTCTAGCCTGCTTCATATTAGAGTGAAACAAAAATGATAAATGACCCACACTTGCATAGCGTCTTTCAGAGTCAGAAAACTCCAAAGCACTTTACAAAAAGATACCGTGGCTTCTTTGGGTTACAAGTAGGGGTGGGCGATATGGAAAAAAAATAATATCACGATTTATTTTTTGCAAAATCACGATTTTTTCCATTTCGACAATTCATACATTTTGGAAGTTATTTACCAATAAAATAGATACATTTAAAAGCATACCCCTTCACAGAAAATATGATAGAATATTTCAGACAGGGTACTGTTTGAACACTTGTTTTAATTTAGGTAAGAAAAATAGCTAATTTGTTCTATTACAATAAACATGATCAAACAAAAAATACCTTCCATTTAAAAATCCATAATGGGTTCATATATTAGCTTTTAATGTCTTTGGAGTAGCTTTAGAGTTAAATATTTATGCCACAGTTCCAGGGCTTAGTTTATTTATTTGTTTGAACAAATAAGTTCAGAAATGTTGGAGAATGGACCAAGTTCTGTTTAATGGCATGTCTCAAATGTCCCACAGGCACTTTTATTTATTATATTTTTATAATTAATGAAAAATAATTTATCTATTTAGAGGTGGCTCATAGCCTATCATTCAAAATATANAAATGATGAAGTCTCTAATAAGGCGTTCAAAGCACTTCATCACTACTGAGGTGAGGGCTACAGGGCGATAATCATTGAGGGAAGCAGGGTGGGGTTTCTTCGGGACAGGAACAATGATGGACTCTTTGAAGCACGTGGGGATCACCGACTGAGATAAGGAGATGTTGAATATCTCAGTGAACACAGGTGCTAGCTGGTCTGCGCAGGATCTGAGAATACGGCCTGAGATGCCGTCTGGTCCTGCTGCTTTCCTGATGTTCACTCTCTTGAAGGTTCTCCTCACGTCGTGCTCGGAGATGATGAGCGCGTTTCTGGTGCCGGCAGTGTCTTCCTGTCTGCAGCCGTTAGCGCCGCCAGCATTAGCACCGCTAGCAATAGCGCCGCTAGCATTAGCGCCGCTAGCATTAGCGCCGCCAGCATTAGCATCACCAGCATCTTTAGCTGCAGCCTCGAAGCGAGCATAGAATGTGTTAAGCTCGTCTGCCAGAGTCGCGTCCGTGCTCATCATACCGGATGTTGGTGCTTTATAATCCGTAATTGTCCTTAATCCCTGCCACAGGCTCCTAGAGTCTGGGGGGGGGCTCGGCGAAAGGCTAATTCACCTCACCTCACTAATTCACCTCACATGACCTTTATGAAACAGCTCCTCAAACAAATCCTCACACTGGGTTTTTGCTCCCCATCAAACCTATCACCTGAGGAGCTCACCTGCTCTCAGGTTGCTCCTCATCGCTCTTTGTTTGGCTCCTCGGACCCCCAGGACTGTCCATCCTTCCCCAGTATTTGCTAAGAAACAAGATTCAACATGATCTGTGTATTTGTTGAACAGACTTTCACTAACCTTTCCTCTGCTCTGCTCTTCGGATCTCCAGGTCTTAATGTTTGCTGTAAATAATAATAAAAAAAAGCATTTTATTCTGGGTTTTCAGCATTTTTGAGTCCTCTAGGTTCACATGACATAAAAATGTTTTGGTCCAGACTTCATGCGAGGCAGTTTAGCTCATTATTACAGCCAGTGTGCTCCAACACCAAATCCTAGCTCTTATTAGTTTATAATAAAAGACCCAACAGTTGTTCCTCTGTTCAAAATCTAAATATATTTTAGAAGACATCTTTTGTTAGATCTCATATTTTTCTCCATCTGTCCTAAAAATGCTTAATTTAGGAGGAAGTTGGGATGTTCCTGGCCGTATTTTGTTTACTTTGCATTTGTGAGAACAGTAAAAATCGTTCAATCTCTGGTTTTATATGATGCTCCTGAATTTACAAAGTGACCGCTAAGACATTTGAATGCAGTAATGACTCAGAAGTCATACTTACTTTCTATAGTTTTTGGACATCAGATATTTTCATGAAGTCACAATTTTAAAAAATGGTTAAAAAAATGGATCATAGAGCACAATGTTCTGTGACTCTTCAAAAAACAGTAAAAATGCTCAAAAACGCTGGCAGTCAGGGGCTTTCTGATCAGAAAACGGCTGGCAGTTAATGAGTTAATTGTGACAAACTCAACTTTTCTGAGTTTCCTTTTTTTATACTAAATCACGCCACTATGTTTTTATTTATATGATCCATACTTCCTTCTGTATTTTTTCTTTAGAACCATGTGACATTCCCATTGTGTTTTTTACTGAATATAACAAAAACACTATCTAAATACTGTCATAGAAGCCATCCTAACAGGCAGTGAAAGGGATAGTAAAAGATAGAGGGAGAAACCGGAGATCCTGCTGTAAATCAGGTCTGACTGTGTGACCTCTGATCTCCCCAGACAGGAAAGGATGCATGAATGGGGGAGAAAGTGGGTCTTTCTGTCACTTACTAACTAGCTACATAGCTATAAATTGTGCGTGTGTGTGTGAGAGAGAGAGAGAGAGAGAGAGAGAGAGAGAGAGAGAGAGAGAGAGAGAGAGGTGAAAGCCATATTTTCTAATGATTATTGAAATTCTTCTCAATCAAAGAAAACATTTTCCACACTCAGGGTATAAATCAGCTATTTTTTCTGAGGATGCTGCAAAGGAGCCATGAAATCTTGCTTCACCATGCTGTTTAAAATGAACAAAGCTTTTAGTCATGTCTTTGTAAACACCGTCATATAAAGGCTCAGTGGGCGAAGCTCCAGTACCAGCTTGTAAATCATCTGGCACTGTGGACACACGGCCAGAATGTAAACCTCTTTAAATAACCTAGTTGGTAGTTGAGCGTTCGAGCCGACCACCTATTCTGTTCATAACTTTTATGAAAAGAATTTCTAGGTGCAGCCATGGAGTACGTTGACTTCTGCAGATGATGTGGTCCTTTTAGCTTCATCCAACTGTGACCTTCAGCCTTTGCTGGGCAGTTTGGCATCCAAATGTAATGCAGCTGGGATGAGGATCAAGATCTCCAAATCGTAGGATTACAGTTCTCATCAGGAAAAGGATGGACTGACAACTCTTGGTCAGGAGGAATCTCCCCAACAACTCAGACCCAAATAAGCAGATAAAAGGTGATTATGAACACCTTTAGTTGTCTTCTTTGTGTGGTTTTGTGCAATCATCTTGATTTTAGTTGTCACTTGGCTCCAGTTAGATAAACTTTCTGCCTTCTGCTTTCACATGGTCCTTATTTACTAACTAGTTAGTGCATGGTTTCCTCAGTGTAAAACTGCATAGTTAAAGGAAAAGTTAGCTTTTTTAGACATTAAGTTTTATGTCTTCCTTCACCCACCCAGTGCTCTGTAAACTTTGACCCATTTC
>SSNS01000167.1:0-18379 GCA_006937985.1 Aphyosemion australe | reverse complement strand
CACACACACACACACACACACACTTATTAAACATTCACTGGAGTGAGTTTGGGGTAATGAACGGGAGTCAACAATGAATTATGGAACATATTCTAATGGTTGACTTACCCCTCTCATTACTGGCATGCTAATGTGATTGGGAAACAAATTATTATCAACTTTAAAAAGGGGGAAAGCGCCAAAGAGCAGAGCCTCGTGACTTCCCATGACACCCCATGATCGTCTCACAGAGAAATAATGCAGATGATGCAACAAACAAATGAAAATAAAGCGAGTGACCATTTTATTAACTTGCAAATACTGGATTTGATTTCTCTGATGAAAAATGCAAGAATCACAAAACAAACTGAAACATTTCTGAAGAAATTTTGAAGGGTGTCGGTGCAGCTACAGCAGTAGTCTGGAGGTCTCTATTGGGCCTAATCTAAACTACATTTTGATGTGAATCTGTGTATAAAGTGCACACATTTTGTGACATCAATGTTTCTGATTTTCCCATTGCATCACGGTATTGGATGGCAAGAAAGCGCCTTTTTTGTCTAATTTTATTGTTTTGCGCGTTTGGAGGAGGATTTAGCGAAGCAGATGGTTCACTCTTGCTGTGTGGTTGATCGTTCGGCCCGGGGGAGGTTTGATATAAAGTTTTCTTAGAATTTCCTCCGTAAAGGACCACGAAATATGAAAGAGTTGATCGTACGCGACCGGACTCTATGAAAAAAGCCTGGATTCCTGCAGCAACAGACAGTTTGTGAGGCTCATTTTGTTCATAAGTTCTTGTGACTAAGTCTTTGGTAACTTTGTTTGGGACACTAGTCAGTTTTGGCTTGTTTTTAGCACCCCCTAGTGTTCGTTGGCGAAAGCAAAAGTGAAACTTATCTCCTCGCTGTGCGTTCGTCTTTTTAACACCTTAATCTAACTGCTGAAATGCTTCCCCAGCTTTCAGTAGTGTCTACAGGAGTGATTCATCACTAAATTAAACAAATCAGCTGTGTTCATGATCTAAAACATGCAGGAAACCTGCTGGAGGCAGACTGTAGAGCCAGGTATGTCAGCTCAATTTTTTTCTAAGTCCCAACAGACCGGACTGGGACTCTGAAGTTGCAAGTGGAATATTCTGGCCACAGGGGACGACAGGGGCTGGGTGACATGTCATTAACCCTGTAAAAGATCATTTTAGCACATACCGGCTCAAGAAACTTGCAAAGTGTCTCTTTAATTTGTGAAGATGTTTTTTTTTTAAATCTTCTTGTATTTTTAAATCCACTGAGTCATATTGTTTTCATGTTCTGCTTCAGGTGTCCCAAACCAGACCAACGTTTTTCGTCATCCCAGAGCTCATACGGGCTTTGAACAACTTCAATTTTGTCGTCAATACAGATTTTAACCTTCTCTCTAAACCGCCTCCTGCCTTCAGACATTAAAGTGCTTATATGTTGGGGATTTTGCCCATAAACTTTCTTGAAAGTGTACATTGTGTATTGATAGCAGGTTGTTTTGGGTGTTTGTCCTACCCAAGCACTCGCACAGGCGCACAAAGATCCTTCTAGAGGTGGGAATCGAAAACCAGTTCTTGTTGAGAACTGGTTCCCACTGTTTCAATTCCTAGGAATTGTTCGCCATTTTTGCAAACGATTCTCTTATCATTTCCAGGCGGCGCAAATGACGTCACCACGCACGTTGTGTAGCTTACGCAAGCTACGTTGCGCAGCTTACGCATTTAATTAGCAGGAAACATGGCGCCTAAGCGGCACAAACGCACGAACGTTTGGTTGTACTTTACGAGAAAGTTTGACAACAGGGCAACTTAAAAAGTAGATATTTCATCAGAGAGGAAACACTACAAATATGCAAAAGCATTTGTGCACAAAATACGCGATAAATTGAAGTGAATGTCGTGTTTTTGACGCGCTCTGGACTAGTGAATTTCAGCCCAGCAGCACGTCCTCTCCAGTTAATACTGCAGGTAGCTAATCAGCTAACACTGCCTATCATGTTAGTGTCATTCGCCTTATATACACACCTCCACACTAGCAGACTCCAGAGACAAAAGTCTGACCTGTGGTGAGATTTTTCCCATCTTGCAAAAGCTACAGCAAGAAGATGACTCTGACTTCATAAGGAGCATAAAGGAGAACATTTGGGAAAAATCTTTCAAACAATACCAGGTAAAATTGATTTTCATAAATAAACTGACAGTTATAATGCAGGAAACTGTGCATTTAATTTTTTGCCACCTATTAAACTACTCGGGAATTGGATTGATAGACAGAATGGACAATGCAGTTGATATTGATAAAAACGTATCAATTCCCACCCCTAGATCCTTCTATAGTATCTCACCATTCAGACCAAACCCAAAGCTCCCAACTGATGTAATACTTTGGAGAGCACACATATGCACCTTTAGATATTTATCAAAGCAGTGGTCAAGGTGGAGACATCTCCTGCAATCCATCACTCAGCTTATTGGCACCAAAAGACTTGCTTTTATGCTTTGGCCAGAGATTTATGAGCATACAGACATGAGTGGGCGCGTGTGTATGAATGCATGCATTAGCAGAACGCGGCCACCTCGCAGTCTGAAAGGCATCAGGTTGATGTGCTTATTGACACCACCTCCCTTAGTTCTTCCCGTCGCGTGTCCTCTCTGCCCTCACACCATCCATCTACCCCACAATCCATCACCTTCCTTTAAAAGCCTGTTAGGAAACCCAATACCTTTCATTAGCACAAAAAGATTAGCTTTTTAGCAGGAGGCTTAGAGTATGTGTGTGTTTTGAGATAGAGCAGCAAGATAATCACAGGGTGCCTGTGCCAAAGAGTCTGTTTAACCCAAGGTTATTTAGGCATGTTTAAACGTGCAATTTGTAAGAATGACATCCTGTGGTCAAATGTGGGTACTGCAGTCCATTTTTTTAAGCAAAAATATGACTTTCACACTGCCGTTCCGTGAGTTTCATGGCTGTTGCCAGTTATGGATCAGCAGCAGAAGATTCTAGATGACAAGCGAAGATGAGTCATACATAGTAATTGATAAGTGGATAAATACATTGTCATATCTGGTGTTAGCACTCTTGGGTGTTTTACAGTAGGGAGAACTTGCTACAGTTATTATGGTACTTTGTCTCCGGCTATACAGGAAGTGCTTTTGCTTGCTATCTCATTAAAGGAAGTAAATCAACATAATTGACTCATTTTTCACCTCACACACACACATTTCACTTTAATATTGAGATGTTGGAAATTGAAAAAGTAGCTTGAGATATTTTTAGAGTCGACCATTTGCTTCTAATTCACTGTTAGCATTGTTAGCTCAACGTTAGCCTCTAGCCTGCTTCATATTAGAGTGAAACAAAAATGATAAATGACCCACACTTGCATAGCGTCTTTCAGAGTCAGAAAACTCCAAAGCACTTTACAAAAAGATACCGTGGCTTCTTTGGGTTACAAGTAGGGGTGGGCGATATGGAAAAAAAATAATATCACGATTTATTTTTTGCAAAATCACGATTTTTTCCATTTCGACAATTCATACATTTTGGAAGTTATTTACCAATAAAATAGATACATTTAAAAGCATACCCCTTCACAGAAAATATGATAGAATATTTCAGACAGGGTACTGTTTGAACACTTGTTTTAATTTAGGTAAGAAAAATAGCTAATTTGTTCTATTACAATAAACATGATCAAACAAAAAATACCTTCCATTTAAAAATCCATAATGGGTTCATATATTAGCTTTTAATGTCTTTGGAGTAGCTTTAGAGTTAAATATTTATGCCACAGTTCCAGGGCTTAGTTTATTTATTTGTTTGAACAAATAAGTTCAGAAATGTTGGAGAATGGACCAAGTTCTGTTTAATGGCATGTCTCAAATGTCCCACAGGCACTTTTATTTATTATATTTTTATAATTAATGAAAAATAATTTATCTATTTAGAGGTGGCTCATAGCCTATCATTCAAAATATATTAGTAATTATTTCTTGTCCAGAGAAAAAAAATCTATCTAAATTCATGATGTGTTTGCGTTTGCATCCACTACCAGCGGATTACGCTCATTGCCTTTTTGGACTTGCTGCTCTCCGTAGATGTTTCCTACGAGGGAGGGGTTTGGCCCGTCTCTTCACAGGATAAACAAACTCCGGTGGCAGCCACGGTGAAAAGGCTCGCTAAAATACGAACGAACGTCCCCAAATAATAAAAGACACGAAGCCAAATGCAAAGTTTAGAGCAGAACGTTGACCCAGAGGTTTCCTGATTGAGCAGACGCATGAGAATGTGATTAGCGTTTAGAGATGGAGGAAGCTAGTGGCTAGTGCTAGTGGCTAGCGCTACAATCGATTATGGTGTGCTTCTTCAACTATTCATAATTGTGTCATCATCTTAATGCATCGATTAGATTATTCTCCTCATCTCTACCGAGCACCCCAGCTAAACAAACCAACACGCTGCCTAAAGTTATGATTGGTTTATCGGTGTGTCTGTCGTGCCGACACAAGCAGACGACTAGCAAATGGCGTGACTCGGCTGAGAAAAAAAACAAAACAAATGTGTGCCGCGTTCAGAAATAATGGCATAAACGGGTGATAGAATGCAAATACACGGTTCTACGATCTCCGAGCTTTGGTAGATCGTCATTACATTAAAATTCTTAACGATCTTATATCGTGAAATCGCACGGCCCTAGTTACAAGAAATAACTTCTGGGTCGCTCCTGTTTACTAGCTTTGGCTCTGGAGTTTTTGCCTGCAGGTGTTGAATTACAAACGCTAGCGCTGCTGCGTTGGTTCGCTGCAGATTTGGCAACCTTGCAAACAGTAACTACATCCCACTTTAGTTTTTTTTTTAAGGAGAAAAACTGACAGCCCCCCCCCCCCCCCCCCCCCCCCCCCCCCTAGCTGGCTGAGAACGAAATCTGTTTCAGTATAACCTTCCTTCCAATATGAATGAGACATTAGACTGTTTTGTGATTATTTCACAGGAGAATTCTTGCATGTTGCACCTTTAAGATGCACAATTACTCATGACTGCAAATCATTACACACCTCACATCAATGACTTTGAAGATTCTGGGATAGTTTAAAGAGATTTGTTTCAAAATAGAATCCTCACAATAAATGAAAGAAACCCGATAGGCATGACTGATAGGATGAAAGTAAAGTCTATTAGGATTTATAATTAAAGATACGAAGCATCCTAATCTCTTTGCTGGCATTACAGTTTTGGTTTTCATGATACAATCATTAAGGAGTCTGAAAATGTATCTGATGAATTTTGATTGCATGAAATTGCAATGAACTATTCTAAAAAAAATACATGATGAAGTCATTACCATGCAACTATTGATGATTTTGCTCATATCATCTTAGATCACAAAAACAGCAACACAAAAGACAACAACCTGTTGCATATTCATAAAGTTGCAGCCAAAACACTCAGTGATGAGTCAGTGTGCAGCCTCTAACCAACAAACTTTTAGCCTTACTGCTGCTCATCAGCATGTTACATAAAAGGCCACCAAGTTTCAGCTTTCTATGGGGCTCTGATTAAAAAATAACAGCAACATTAAACGTTTTTAGTTTTATTTAGTCACATTTAGCTATAATCACAATAAGAATGTTATTCGCTGTAATTTAATGAATTGCAATATTGTACCTAAATCAGGGCTATTCAAATGGTGGCCCGCGGGCCCTCACCAGGTGGCCTACCTGACCCTATCCCCCAACCACCAACAGAAAAAACCCAGTTAAAAACTGTTTTTGCGTGAGAGTTTCAAAATTCCCACACTGATATTGCACTTGAACGCTACACCATCTTAGCAATCACAGATATATATATACGTAGACACCCCTTGGACTGGCACTGCCTATTGGAGCTGTCCATCTACGTATTCATGTCTATGTCTGCAGTTGACCAATAAAAACACACCTTTGGGACGCCGCAGCAGCAAGACTCTGGTTTCAACTTATGCTTAAAATGCGGATTATAAACTACACACCTGTTTTATTTTTGTTAACAGACCAAATAAAACCAGAGTTAAACTAAAATAATTAAACTAAGAATGGGTTCAGTTCGTTTTGTTGCTCAGGGACAGATGGGCGCTGCGCAATCTGACAGCAGGTGTCAAAAGGTGCGCTGAGGCGCTGTCACGGAGCGGAGAAAACACTGAGACTTCTTTTGTTTTCTGGAGGCTTCCCAAAAAAATCTAAAATCCACTTTTAATCCAGCTTGGATGGAAAAATATGTGTGACAGTGAGCATCCTGTCACTGGATCCCGATTGATCATGCACCTGGGCTGCTTGGCCATGGGGTTATCTGTTTGGCTGACTGGTTAGCTCCCTCACCCGGGGAGTCTGAGGTTCGAGTCCCGCCCGGGCCTTCGTTTGTCCACCTTGCCACACATGTTTATTTTGCATAGCTGCTATGCTATTAATGTTTGTATTACCAGCTCTGCAACTGTTGAATTGATGCAGATCATTAAAACAATAAGAAGACGTGCATTGCTGTTATTTTTCGTTGTATCTGTAGTAGTGGTGGAGGTAATAATATCAGTCAAAATATTAAAATTTAATATTTAAATGTTGTCAGTAAAATATATAATAAAGATTTGGGTATCCGGCCCTAAACTGATCCACGATATAGAAATCTGGCCCAGTAGAGAAAGTAATTGAATAGGCCTGACCTAAATATTTACACGTTCCTAATAATTTTATTAAAATAATTATTTAGAATAAAGATTGGATATAAAAAGTTACATGTCAATGTTGAAACTTAAAAACAAATGTGGTGAATTTTAAACAAAACATTTACCTAACAGGTGAGTTCAGACCTGGTTTTGGGTTTACATATTAAAATGATAAGAAACTCCGCATCAACAGGACTTTAGGATGTGAGACAGGAGATCTGCTCACGCAGCTTTTATTTTGGTAAGACATTCCCACTTTGTGTTATTGTTACTCTTTCCTTGCTCTACTGACTCTTGACTGTTATGTCAATTCTTGTACTTTAAGGTTTATATTATTTATACCTTTATTGACTTTTACCTTTTGCATGTATTTGCTGTACTACAAAAAACAAGAGAGAAACAGTTTTCACTGTTCAAACTATGCATCATCTTGTTACCTTCTAATACGGACATTCTTAACACTGGAACTGCCACCATATACCTAGAGCAGCCAGGTGCAGTCATTTTGACTGCTACATTTAAAGGTCAACAAATTCATCTTGTAAGTTTATAATTTCTAGGGATGCACATTTTCCAAAATATCTTTAACCGGTTATTAACGCACTTAACGGTTAATGGCCGGTTAACCGAAAACCAACCAGCTCCAGTCACACAAACATTTGCCCCCGCTCTATTAATAATACAAACGCTTTTTCCGTCTACTATTTTTAATATAATTCTGACGCACAACTAAAGTCCCACGCTCGTTACATTTATAAACAAAAAATAAAGCGAGGAGTGAAAGCTGAAATGTCCGTCAGAACCAGAACCCAGTGCGCAGCGGACCGTCTGGCATCAAATACACAGCACTGCTTGCTAGTGATGTGTCGGTTGCAAACGAAACAGCTCTCAGAGCCGGCTCTTTGATGTGACCGATAGGAGCCGACTCCCTCTTGGAGAAGCCGGAGAAAGTGACGCAGACTGGACCTGCAAGCCCCCGAGCCGCTAAAAAGCCGCAAAATGTGCACCTCTGATGCTGTGAAAGCAGGGAGAGGGGTGGCGCGCAAAATGCCTGGGACAATTATTATCACGACGAGACCTGACCTGTAAATATTGGTGGGGACAAATCTGTAAAAGGGGAGGAAAGAAAAACAAACAGCGCTACAGAAAGGTGAGGAAATAAGTGGAAAAAAGATTTGGCCACATTTTACCTACAGTGACAATTAAAAGGCAGAGTGTGGAATATGCAAAGGGAAAATATATCCAACAGGCTCTAATAGTTCAAATTTAATGAATATTTTACTTGCAGAGTTTGTTTTTGTCATTTAAAATGTGTTTTTATAGCTCTCTGCTTCATGTTGAATAAAATAAGTTATTTAAATAATAAGAATTTAATATAATGTATATTGTAGATTAGTAATTCAGTTAAAACACAGTTTAGCATCATTTCTGGTGATGAAATTCATTTGAGAAACAAAAAATGTGAGGAGCCGTTTGAGAGCCGAAAGAGCCGGTTCATTTTAGTGAGCCGATCCATAAGAACCGGTTCTCTTAAAAGAGCCGGAGTTCTCATCACTGATTGCGTGCTTATATAATCGCTTTCTGGAGGCCACGCTTTTTAAAAAACACTTTAGTTTCCTTACATTGAACTAAATAATTATACTGACATTTCTTTATTTTACTAAACAAATTCTTAGGAGTCAGACGCAAGCAGGAGCGTCATGGCAGACTCACCTGTTGCTGCTCTCGGTTCAGTTTGCGGCGCCATTTTCTGCCAGGCTCAGCGCTTTGATGTGGGGCTTCTTGTGTTCCAAGAATGAAATAACCAAGAATAAACTGCTCCCACGCTGTGCTCTTTGCTAACCGCTTCATGTTTGAGTAAGTTTGTTTGGTCATGTGACTTTCTTCTTCTGTGTTGTCCAGTAAACATATTTTGATAGCGGCGCTCTTGCGCCCTCTAGTGGCACAAAATATATTACACCTAAGCGCAGAAGGACTTGGAAGCAGTTAACCGGGCAAAACTATTTTACCCGGTCACATTACCGGCAATTAACCGGTTAACTATGTGCCTCCCTATTTCAGATAATATTTAACTTAATTAGTTAATATTGTTTTTCTTTTCAACCAAAAATAACACCCAAATAGACTTTTTTAGTTTTTTTTTATGCCTCTGTGCCATTTTCTCTCTTTCTTTTATATATTTTAGTTATAGAAGACAAAAGTAACACAGTTATGAGGAAAAGAAAGACTGATCAAATGCTGAAGAGGCTCTTTGGCTGTAAACATTTGCAGTCTTTGTGTTTTATTTATATCTTGCCCTGGGGGAAAAATCACTGACTGCCTCTGAATGAAATAGGCAGAATTGATCATATTTCGTCTTTTTCACAATAAACATGAAATCTATTTTGAATGAAAATTTACACTGATTTAAAAAAAGTCAGGGACTAGCAAAGCTGTATGCTTTTATTTAATAAAATAATTAAACATGCAAATTGCAAAACAGTCAAAAAGACCACCAAGGCAGTTCTAGTGTTAATAGTGACTTGTCAAGTTTTGTTAAAGCTAGGTTATTTTAGCTTCTTTCTTCTTCTCAAATTATGAAATTAAGAGTCTTTTATGTGTAATCTAAAGTGTCATCCATAATAATTTCTTCAATAATAATTTCTTCAATCATATTTTAATTGTATGAGGATAAATACGTACTGCACCCAGATACAGACACGTGTATTAAGCACATCCTTAATCTTTTAAAACGACATGCCATCACTAACACTAAACTCTGATTTCCCACAGGACAATATGGGATTATGGTCAATCAAATTAGCAATCCTAACAACAAACGCATGCACAGAGAGAGAGAGAGAGAGAGAGAGAGAGAGAGAGAGAGAGAGAGAGAGAGACAGAGAGAGAGAGCTTAACTCATGTTTCCCTGGAGAGAGGGCCTTTAACAGTAACAAAGCAGCAGCCAATCACTTACATGCTTTTTACTTGCAACTTTTCTTGCCATTTAACACTGGATCAAGAACAAAACACACACACACACACACACACATGCCGTCACCTAATACCCATCAGCTTCTGGGACAGGGGAAAATCTATATTTCATCTGTGGNAGGGAAGAACCTTGAGGAATACCCTTAGTTACGCTAGTAAATCCTGATTGACTGCCCCTATATGACACACACTGGTGACGATGATGAAGATAAGAGTTAAACCAAAGTAGAGATGATCTTGAAAGGCCTATAGCTTGCAGTTTATCCAATAAAAGATAGTGGTCAACTAAATCAAACGCTTTTGAAAGGTCTAAAAAAATGGCACCAGTGCACAAATTATCATCAAAACTAGAAAAAACATCATTAGTAAATTTCAGGAGAGCAGTGGATGTGGAGAAATGTTTTCTGAAGCCAGACTGGAACTGAGTAAGTAAATTATTATCTGAGAGATAGTCATATATTTGATTAAAAATAATTTTCTCAAAAACTTTAACCACATTATTGATTATTGATATTGGCCTGTAATTATTCAGAATTTGAACGTCACCACCTTTATGCAAAGGAATGACTTTAGTACATTTCCAAGCAGAAGGCACTTCACAGGTATCAAAAGACATATTAAACAGCACAGCCAAAGGCGATGCAAGAGCGTGAGATACTAATTTGATAAACCTACTCTCCATGCCATCAGGTCCTGGACCACTGCTAAAAGATAGCCTATCAATGACCTGTTGAACGTCAATAGAGGTAACCCTTCTAAAGTTAAATGAAAAATTACAAGGCTGGCTGTATGGAGACGAAACAGCATTAAGACCAGCAGAGTCAACAGGCGGAGTTTGAGAGAAAAGCAAGCTAAAGGCATTGGAAATCACAGCTGAATCATTAGTTATTTCATTATTTACTATCATATTATTTGAAGCTTTATTATTCTTACCAACTAAAGTATTAACCCTCCTCCAAAATTGCTTTGGATTATTTAAATCATTTGTTAAACTATCTCTATAATAATTAGCTTTGGCATTTCTAGTTTGAGTTGTGCATAAATTTCGTAAATGTTTATATGCCTCCCAGTCATCAAGTAGTTGTGTTTGTTTATATTTAGTCCAGGCTCTATCCCTTTTTTTAAAAAGATTAATAAGATCACCATTGACCCAAGGCAAATGATGACCCTTAACCTTAATGGATTTCCATGGGGCATGTCTATCAATAACTAAACCAACTTCATTATAAAAAAAGTCCCACGCATCTTCAACATCAGGTATCAAGTAGAGCCTATTCCAATTTATCCTTTGAATGTCATTAATAAATAAGTTATTGTTAAATAATTTAGTTTCCCGTACCTTAATAATTTTAGGAGGAAGATGAGGGGTTGCAATTTTCCAAATACAAAAGATAAGGGAATGATCGCTGAAGCAATCAGCAAGTACTCCAGAGGTCTTAATTCTATTTGGATGAGAAACAAGAATCCAGTCAATAAGTGATTTAGAATTAGAGTCAACTCTAGTGGGCTCAGTGATGATCTGAGTCAAATTAGCTCCGTTAACCATATTTCGTTCATTAAGCGTAGAGGAATCATTCCAGTTTAAGTTAAAATCGCCCATTAAAATAATTTCTTTCGAGACTCCAAGTGATGATACCGTTGCTAAAATATTCTTAACGGACTCAGACTTAGGAGATGTAGGTGGTCGGTATATGTTACCAATAATCAATTGTTTATTTGCATGCAAAGTAACCTTAACAAAAATACCTTCAAAGAGTTCTGGTTTCACCTCAGGAATAATTAACTGTGAACTTAAATTAGATGAAATATAACTAGCAACTCCACCTCCCCTGGAACCTCTATCAGACCTATAGACTACGTAATTCTCTAAAAAAATACTAGAGTCAGAAATACCATTAGTAAGCCAAGTTTCCGATAGAGTAATTATATTGGGATTGTTATAGGTCAGCCAGGCTCTAAGCTGATCAATTTTAGGGAGTAAACTACGGATGTTAAGATGGATAGCATGAAGACCTTTACCCATGAGGTAAATGTTTGTAATAAATGTAAGTAGCTCTAGCTAATATTATGCAGTGGAAGTCGTGAAAATGAGTAGGAGAACATGAGAGCCAACACCATACACACACACACACACACACACACTCAGCCATACCAGACCAAATACACATACAAAAATAAATTGCAAACTACTCTAAGCTGTCATCATACGCTCCCCTTATTATATATACACTAAATTTCTAAAGCAGTAAATCATGTACTTCAAGAATTATTAAACATAACTTTGAAAAGCGAACACTGTATAAATAGGTTTACTTATTTACAAGAAACCCAGTGTAGAACTAACAAAACAGCATATCATCCATTTATCAAAGGAAACCCAGATACATACTAGTTTAACCTCTGGTTGAAAAATACAAAAAGAAGAAACAAACAAATATTTCAAGGCTTAAGAGAATTTTTTGACATATCACCACATGATATATCGCCACAACGTAATGACGTCAGACGTTCGGTCACACGTCAAGACGTATGAAGAGAAAAAAAAATAAACAAACAAACATGGCAGCCACCATGACTGTTATTTCTCTTTATGAGAGTTCGAATCAAAAGAATCAAGATACTTAACAGCCTCGCTTGGTTCACCAAACAGAAATTGATCCGACCCACGGCTCAGTTTGATGACAGCAGGATACAGCAGGAAAGCCTCAAACCCCAAGGAGCGGGCCCGGTTCATTATTGGAAAGCAGGGACGTCTGAGACGAGCGGTGGAGTCGCTGTAGTCGGCAGTGAAGCGGATAGTTTGGCCATCAACTACCATTGCTGTTTTCCTAGCAAGGGCCAAAATCCGGTCTCTATCAGTGAAGCGAAGACAGTTGAATATCATGTGCCGTGGAGAAGCACCAGCCGAACGCGGTAATAAGACTCACAACATAAAATGCTTTGACTGGAATCCTCCGTGCTGCGTTCACCGCTGTAGCCTCCATCCTCCATGTTTGTTTATCTTTGCTGTGTGGGCTGCACGCACTCCCATTGGCCAACTGGCCGATGACGCTGAAGCAAAGGATCATGGTCTATGTAGTTTATTTTGCTATGCTCCGGTGGAGCAGACTGAAAAGTGTTATTTTTACCTCAAGACGTACTGTACGATATCGTGACAAGACCGCGACGATATTGTGGCCATTTTACTACGACGATATCACGATATTGCCAATATTGTTACAGCCCTATTAAATACTGCTGTACGATGTGTCACTGGACATGGTGCTGGCTGGTCACTTCACGTATCAGCAGTGAAATTTTTTTCTGTTGTTGCAATACCACCTCTAAACACTAGATGTCGCCATAGTCTCCGTGTTCCATATTCAACTTTTAAAATCAGTTTTGCCCATCTGGGAGGAAAGTGAGAAGTTGGGAAAAAACTAATTTTTGGCGAAGAAAAGCTCAACAAACCTTAATCTCCCACTGCTAGTGTATGAAGATAATGACTTCTTTAGAAAAACTCAATTACATTTACACCTCATGGTCATTGCAGCTCAGCTTTTGTTCTTCACAAACTGATTCATTTGGAAATGAGACCAGTAACACTCAGCGATCAACACTTTTCAAATTATGCATCGTCTTGTTACCTTCTAATACGGACACTCTTAACACTGGAACTGCCACCATATACCTAGAGCAGCCAGGTGCAGTCATTTTGACTGCTACATTTAAAGGTCAACAAATTCATCTTGTAAGTTTATAATTTCTAGGGATGCACGTTTTCCAAAATATCTTTAACCGGTTATTAACGCACTTAACGGTTAATGGCCGGTTAACCGAAAACCAACCAGCTCCAGTCCCCCCCACCCCCCCGGCCGGCCGCACACAAACATTTGCCCCCGCTCTATTAATAATACAAACGCTTTTTCCGTCTACTATTTTTAATATAATTCTGACGCACAACTAAAGTCCCATGCTCGTTACATTTATAAACAAAAAATAAAGCGAGGAGTGAAAGCTGAAATGTCCGTCAGAACCAGAACCCGGTGCGCAGCGGACCGTCTGGCATCAAATACACAGCACTGCTTGCTAGTGATGTGTCGGTCGCGAACGAAACAGCTCTCAGAGCCGACTCTTTGATGTGACCGTTAGGAGCCGACTCCCTCTTGGAGGAGCCGACTCCCTCTTGGAGAAGCCGGAGTGAGTAACGCAGACTGGACCTGCAATCCCCCGAGCCGCTAAAAAGCTGCAAAATGTGCGTGCAAAATGTGTGTGCAAAATGTGCGCGCGAAGTGCGCGCACACACACACATGCGCACGCTCAGCATGCCTCTGATTGTCGTGAGACAGGGGGGTGGGGGTGGAGTTGCAGGGCGCCTCTGATGCTGTGAAAGCAGGGAGAGGGGTGGCGCGCAAAATGCCTGGGACAATTATTATCACGAGACCCGACCTGTAAATATTGGTGGTGACAAATCTGTAAAAGGGGAGGAAAGAAAAACAAACAGCGCTACAGAAAGGTGAGGAAATAAGTGAACAAATAGGACAGGAACCAAGATTTGGACACATTTTAACTACAGTGACAATTAAAAGGCAGAGTGTGGAATATGCAAAGGGAAAATATATCCAACAGGCTCTAATAGTTCAAATTTAATAAATATTTTACTTGCAGTTTGTTTTTGTCATTTAAAATGTGTTTTTATAGCTCTCTGCTTCATGTTGAATAAAATAAGTTATTTAAATAGTAAGAATTTAATATAATTTATATTGTAGATTAGTAATTCAGTTAAAACACAGTTTAGCATCATTTCTGGTGATGAAATACATTTAAGAAACAAAAAATGTTAGGAGCCGTTTGAGAGCCGAAAGAGCCGGTTCATTTTAGTGAGCCGATCCATAAGAACCGGTTCTCTTAAAAGAGCCGGAGTTCCCATGACTGATTGCGTGCTTATATACAGGGCCGGCCCAAGCCTCTTTGGGGCCCTAAGCAGATTTTCATTTGGGGGCCCCTACAGTGCAGGTGCTCAATAATCAAATAATCATTCCTAGGCTATACAATGTGTATAACATACTCACTATCATTAGCATAATTTGTACTTGGCTAATATCATATAGGTGTTTTTATGACTATTAATTTTAATAGTACACATGGAGCAATCTGACAAAAATATTACCACATTACAACTAGGGTGACCAGATTCCAACTCGCCAAATGTGGGACAGAGACTACTCAATGTGGGACAAATTTTAAAATTCTAAAGCAACACGAAAAAAAAATCTATTCTGCCTTTTCGCTCAAAAATCACTGTTAAATATACATACAATTATCATTATTATCATCATCATCATCAGCCTGTTCTAATGTGGTCTACAGGTGAAACTCAGAAATGAGAATCTGGTGTAAAAGTCCACTTATGTCAGTAATCCAGCTCAGACTGAGAGACCATCTAAAGGCTCAGGAACCCTCTGCAGGTGTTCTGGATTCATCAGCTGATTAGAGTGTGACACTTTGAGTCTAGAATATTGAACCTTTTCACTATATTTTAATTGAGATTCTGAATGTGGGGTTTTCATCAGCTGTAGCCATGATCATCACAATTATAACAAATAAAGGCTGAAATATCTGGCTTTGCAAGGAACTCAAACAAAAGAAATGAGAACAATCTTACTAAAATTAGCAATCTCCCTTTAAAGAAACAGGATACTTCTTTGCCCCTATCTACTATAAAATTTGGGCTTCTCAATGCAAGGTCTGTGATGAACAAATCATTTATTTTAAATGACTTTTTTAAAACACAGACACTTGATGTTTTTGGAATCGTGGAAAGTTGGGTCCCCCTTGGGCAAACTGCAGTGCTTGTGGAATTAGTACCAGATGATTGTATCTGTTTTAATGTTCCAAGAAGTTCTGGAAAGGGTGGTGGGTTACTTTGCGTTGTCAAGAGCTGTCTGAATTGTAAACTACTGAGTCCTCCAGTAGCTATTGATAGTTTTGAATATTGTTTATTTGAGTTTGGAACTGTTTCTAAACTTCTAGGAATTCTTATTTATCGTCCGCCAAAATATAATAATACGTTTTTAACTGATTTTGCAGATATGTTGGCAGCTCTACTTCCTAATTATGATCATGCAGTTATCATAGGTGATTTCAACATTCACATGTGTTGCCCAGACAAACCACTTGTCAGGGATTTCCTGGAAATTTTAGATTCTTTTAACATTATCCTATGGAAAACATCTCCAACTCATAAGCATGGGCATACTCTTGATTTAGTCCTTTCTTTCGGAATTCCGACTATAAGTGTTGATGTGCTTGAAACTGTTTTTTCCGATCATTGTGCTCTGACGTTTGACTGTAATATACAAACTCACATTATTCCTAAATGTGCCCCACTGGTACAATCGCGTCTTCTGAATGTACAGAAATCTTCTGAATTTATGGAGTTGTTTGATAGACAATGGCCTATGTTGTACTCTGCACCCATAAGCCCGGAAACATTTTATGGTAAGGTCAACTCGCTGTGTACATCAGTTCTTAATGAGATTGCTCCATTTTCTGTGAGAAAATCTAGGTCTGTATTAAAGGGGTGGTACACTGATGAAATTAGATTTATTAGGCGTGAATGCAGAAGGGCTGAAAGGAAATGGAAGAAAGACAAGCAGAAAGCTTCACGTAATATCTATAGGAGTAAATTAGAAAGATTCAATAAAGCAGTTAAGAATGCTAGAAGGAATTATATCGCAGGCATTTATTTCCTCAGCATCAGGTGATCAAAGGGTTCTCTTTAAAACTTTAAATGCAGTGCTAGAGCCTGTTACTGTGAATCATGCAATTGAGCCCTCAGTAGAAAATTGTGAGAAGTTTTGTTCCTTTTTTTTGGAAAAAACAGCATCCGTTAGGTCATCCCTGGTGCGTTCTACAACAGCTTCATTGCAGTCAACACGTTCCTGTGCTGCTGTGTTTGACTCATTTACTTTAGTGTCTATCTCAGAGTTGATAGAATTGGGTTCTAAGCTGAAACCATCAGGCTCTCAATGTGATCCCATGCCAGCTTGGTTTTTTAAACATGTTTTTAATGTTTTAGCTCCAGTGATTTTAACTCTTGTGAATAACAGCTTTTCCACTTGCATGGTTCCTCAAGAGTTGAAACATGCAGTTGTAAGGCCATTATTGAAGAAGGAGGGGCTCGAATCAGGGATTTTAGCTAATTATAGGCCAATCTCTAATCTTCCCTTTTGTGCTAAGATTATTGAAAGTGTAGTGTACAAACAACTGCTGTCATTTTTGAATGATCATGATATCCTGGAGCCTCTGCACTCAGGATTTAGAACAAACCACAGTACTGAAACACTTTTGTTACGGGTACTATACTGACAAAGGGGATACTGTGGTTCTGATGCTCCTGGATCTTACAGCGGCTTTTGACACGGTGGATCATCAGATATTGTTGGACCGCCTAGAACAATGGGTGGGGCTCACTGGAGATGCCCTGCAGTGGATTAGATCCTATCTATCAGACAGGTCCTTTTGTGTCTCCATGGGCCCTTATGTATCAAAGAATGCTCCTTTCAAATGGGGCGTCCCTCAGGGGTCTGTTTTAGGGCCGTTGCTTTTTTCAATCTACTTGCTCCCCCTGGGAACATTATTTAGAAAACACAATATAAACTTTCACCTGTATGCTGACGACTGTCAAATTTACTTGCCAATGAACAAGAGCTCAGTTCACCTTCTAATTAACTTTTTAAGTGAGGTACGTTGTTGGATGGCTGCTAATTTTCTGTGTTTTAATGAGAAAAAGACAGAACTCATAGTTTTTTCTTCAACTGATTGCCAGCCTCATGGTGTGGATCTCATGTCTCTTGGCCATTATGAACAGACTGTAATTAATAACTTGGGTGTGAAACTGGACTCTGCTTTATCTTTTAATGCCCAAGTAAATGCAGTGGTCAAATCATGCTTTTTTCATCTACGCCGCTTGTCAAAAATCAGGTCAATGATTTCAAGGAAGGACTTAGAGATTGTCACGCATGCATTTGTTATTTCACGATTAGATTATTGCAGCTCGCTGTATGGGGGAATGACACAATCTGCAACTGCTAGATTGCAGATGGTACAAAATGCAGCTGCAAGGTTCATTTATGGGGTGAAAAAATGGGAACATATATCTCCTGCTTTGAATGCTCTACGGTGGCTGCCAGTGAAATATTGCATTGAAATGAAAATCCTTGTTTATGTTTTCCAGTCACTTGCAGGACTAACGCCACCATATCTTTCTGAACTCTTAATAAGGTATGTTCCAAAAAGACCTCTCCGCTCTGCAGATTGTGATCTATTGGTTGAGCCTAGGTTTAACCGTAGGTCCCGGGGCGAGCGAGCATTTGCAGTCCGGGCCCCAAGACTTTGGAATAAACTACCTCTAGATATCAAACGCTCATCTAGTGTTAGAAGTTTTAAAGCTAAACTCAAGCAGTATTTTAAATCTATTTAAATACTTGGCAGTTTTATTTATTCTTTTATTATCTAAAACCCTGGAACGTTTGTATCCATTTTATTATTTTAGGTGTTATTTGTTTGATCTTATTTTTTAAATGTGTATTTTATTGCTTTGGGTAGTTTTATGGTTTTTTATTGTTGCTTTCATTTTTAATATATGTGTTTTATTACTTTATCATGTATTGCACATTGGGCAGCCTTGATTGGTTGTAGTATGGTGCATTATAAATAAATAAATGAAATGAAA